>VDFB02047230.1:271499593-271962645 GCA_007258455.2 Sequoia sempervirens
AGACTTGAGGAGATCATTATTAGTAGTATGGATACCTCTAACTTGATTAACAATCAATTCTATATCACCAAAGACTTGTAAACAAAAAATACCTCTCCCTTTTGCCCACTGAAGACCATGAAGTAGAGCTTCATACTTAGCTGTATTATTGGTGCAGCTGAATGTGAACCTGAATGTAGAATAGTATTTCTCACCAGCTGAAGAAATAAGCATACAACCACCTCCAACACCATTTATACTCCTAGAACCATCAAAGAACAACTTCCAAACCTCATTTGTTTGCTGATCTGACTATTGTTCAACACTTTTTTCCATATTAGGCATAACAGAATCAGATTCATGCATCATATAAATTCCCAAATTTACCTCCTCAAACTATTCATTTGAAGAATTATGAACATTCTTTGTTGCCCAATCATCCAATAGTATATCTGGAATGTCCTTTATTTGAGTTGTAGTCTCATTGGTTGTAGTAATGTGTTCTTGATCAAACATAGCACAATTTACAACAACTGTTGCATTGACAACACTTGGATTATAGTGCTCAATATGATTCTTACAAATAGGTTTTGATTTGATAGTGACTTTGGTTCCATACCTGGTCCTAAATAACATATGAGACCAATTAGAGGACAAGTATCCTCCAATCTTAGTCGTGAAATCACGAGATAAACAAATTGCAAAGTATGGAGGCAACTCTATGACATAAACGTCTTGAGGTATTAAAAAGTTTGGACATGCGTGCAATGTAAGAATCAAAATTTTAATGACTCCTACTGTCTTAACAATAGCACCATCTAGTTGGACTACCCATTTTTCTAATGGCTCATATTCTATTCCAAGCTTGTCTACAATTTGCTTGGGCATTACAGAATTGTTGGCCCCAGAGTCAATCATACAATTATGAACTAAATGCTGGCCAAAAATTAAAGAAACATAGAAAAGGGGTGGTTCAACTACCTTGGTAGGTTGTTCTTTCTTTTCAAGAGAGTCATTTGTAAAAAAAAATTTAGCAGGTTGTTGATTAGATGCATCATCAGATAAAGAAAATTTTGATAGAGCCTCATGTAAGAGATCCTTTTGCCCAGGAAGAGCCAATGAATCCCACATTAAAACACTAACATTAGTCTTCTTCATATGCTCTAAAATATTAAAATTACCAACATTGACCTTTTGTTTTCCTTTAAGAACAACAACATTTTTCTGAACTTGTGCTGATTGAACTTGAACTCCAGGCTAATCTTTGCCAACCACAGATTGTGTTCTTGGTAGAACTTGATCATTATGTGTAGCAGAAGATTTAACTTGTCCTTGTGAAATTATGGAAGGTTGATTTCTGTCTTCATCAGTCTGTTGTCCCAAATCAATAGCCCTTTTCTTACTCCTTGTGTTGGCTGCTATAGGGTTACTTGATTGATTATGTGCATTATTGACCCCACAAAACTCCTCACCTTGCTAGTTCATGAAAGTGACATTTGGATTCCCTTGTTCTGCATGAGTAGACTGTTGTTCATGAGACTCCTATAATGAAGTTTTTGGAACAAAAACACTACTTTGCACCATTAGTGCTTGATTGAGAATCCCATTGGAACAGGTAGAATGGTTATGTGGTTGATTACATGGAAAACACCATTTGTAATCAGTAGCCATATTGTTTTGTACAGGAACTACCTCCTTAGATGAACTAAGAGCAATGGGGTTATAGGGCTGGAAAGGCCTTTGATTGAAATTCCTCCTCTGAATTTGAGGATTTGACTGATATGGTGGCTTGATATGGTGGTTGACTTTGTTGCTTCTTTATGTTAACCAACTCATTACCAAAGGTCTGTAAGGTTTTTTGAATGTTCTCATTTTGCTCTTTTATGCTAACTAGCTCCTAAAACTGATTAGGAACAGCATGCTCTTGAGCTGTTACTTGCGTATTAAAGGCTAAAAATGTAGGAATAACAACTACAGTAGGTGGTAAAACTAGGGTAATTGACTATATATCATCAAAATAGGGCATATGAGGCCTAGGGGCTAACTTACCCACTTGAATCAAATTATTTTCAACCTTAACAACAATATCAAATGTTGTTGGTAATGTATCCCCTCCCAAAGATTGGATCAAGCAATATCAATATTTAATGCTTTTAAGTAATACAAAAAACCATATTCATTAGATGGCTTTATCGTGGCTAGAATTCGGTTCCAGGTCTTCTTGAACCGGTAGTTGAAGTCCACCAGCTGTTCATGTGGTGCTCTCTTAATGGTAGTGAGTTGCTCCACCAATGAAAGATGGTCTGATTTATCTTCAAACTGCTTGTTCAACTTCTCTCCAAGTTGATCCCATGTTGTAATTGAATTTAGTGGTAGCCCTTTGAACCATTGAAAAGCTTTACCTTTGAAAGAGGCTACCAAGAGCCTTACTGCAATATCTTGCTAAGTTATATGATGCAAACCACACAATGAAGCCACATCTTGAATGTGCTCAATAGTTGTTGTTTGATCTTCACCAGTAAATAATGGTAAACTCTTAAGGGTTGTAGCTAGAATATCATTATGTTGGGCTAAATTCAAGGGGCTTCCTTGATCAAATGAAACAAAAGGATGATTCCTAGGTGGAGGATGAGCCATATCGACTATTGGAGAACTAATATCACTTTATGAACTACTTGAAATAGTAGAATTAGCTAAAACTTGAACTGCAGAACTTACAAATTGAGGATTGTTGAAGGATGAAACATGACTTGTTGCTCTCCTAACAACTCTGGTACTTCTTGCTGGTAGCTCTGAATGTTCTACAGGATTTTCTCTTGGTCTTTTTTGATAACTTCTCATATGCTTCCTCACTGAAAACTACTGAAACCAAGATTTGGAGTCACCAAGTGTGAAAATTTTTACTTCTTGAAGGCTAAAAACTGCTGCTCACACTGTTATAGCAGCAAAACATAGCTCTTTTTGAACTGATAAACAGTTCAATGTCCCACCGAGCGTGCCAAAATTGTTAACACAGGCATTTGCACCTGAAGACAAGTTGAAAAAAACTCTTAAATCCTGTGCACATGGGACTACTCTCAGGCTGTGGGTATCCTATAATGAGGGTAGACCTCCAGATTATGGGCTGGTTCCCTTTGGATATTCTTGTAAATACTAATTTTTTAACAGAGGTAAAGGATAGAAGGATAAAGCAAATACTAAAACTGGAAAAAAAATGTGATTCACCAACTAAAAATGATTTGAATATGCTTTTAAAACCTCACAAGATAACTCAACTTGAAACTAAAGGATTCACAACTCAATCAAGTATGTTTTGCATAAATACTTCATTTGATAGGCTTCTATGATTGAAGTTTGGTTGAAAGAAAATAATAATGTTTTCATAACAAGCATTCAACAAATGTAAGAAACACAGTCAATGACCTGCACTATAACATACTGAATCTAAACAAGACATTAAGGTAATAAGACTAAAAGAAGGACTTCATGGAAATCACAAAATTTTATCCTAAAAGCTTACACACAATACTTGCAAAAGATAGAATTGATAAGGAAAATGAGCTTGTTTATTGAAAACTAGGATATATTTGCATTACAAATCTGTAGAACTCACAAGAAAATGAGTTACAAATCAAGGAATAATATGCTCCTGCAGCCTCCAAACTCAACACTAGTCAAAACAATGAAAGAAGAGAAGGACTTATAGAAAAGTCTTCCAAAATTCAAATTCAAATTTTGGCTCCATGAAAAGATGTGTTGTCCTCCCTCTCCTTCAAACAAGGCATGAAACTATTGTGAACTCCTCCAAACATGCATAAAGAGTTCTCAAAACTCAAAATAGCCTCATGGGTCGTATGCAACTGAAAACCCCTCTAAAAGAGGGTCATAACTGAACGTAACAAGATGTTATGTGCCTAATTTTGCTCCTTAACTCAAGTCAAGTCAAATGGAACTCAAAACTGATGTAGAACTCTCAATTAGCTGCCTCAAAACCCTTGATTTCTCTCAACATGGCATAATTTTCTCAATCACCTCCAAGATTTAAGCAAAAGCTTTGAATGTCTCATTTGATCTCCTTTTGAACTGTTTTATCATTTGAAATTACATTCAAATGATTTTTCATTTACATTTCAAAATATCAATTATTTAAAATGATTTATAATTTATCATTTTAAATAAAGATTTACAAATTTGAATGAAATGCAAATAAAAATAATCACTCCCAGATTATTTTGCATTTAATAATAACTTTTATTGAAAGTGATTTTAAAATGTCACTTTAAATAAAAGTTTTATAATTGACTTTAAATGCAAAGACTCCTAACTAAGTCAAATATATCAAAAGAATTAATTTTGCACTTTAAATAATAACATTTATTGAAAGATTATTAACAAATCATTTTCAATAAAGTTTCAAATTTAAATTTTAAATGCAAAATTAATGAGAAGGTGACTAAGTCATATGAAACATCAAAAGACTTTAAAAAACTTAAGGCAACATATGCCACAACTTTACTAAGGAAATGAATAAAGTTTTAAAGAAAAAAGGTTTTCCTTACTCCAACGCATCTTAGGGCTCAAACCCTAAATCAAATGATACTCCTTTCACTCATCATTTCATTTTATTTTGCTATTGGAGAAGAGAGTTGTCGCCTATGAGCAAACCGTAGCCGCCATTCTTCATTGTAAATCTCTTCCTTATGCCGATTCTTGAAGGAGTTTGGAGATTTAACACATAAATCTCATGAAAAATACAGAGGTAACCTTGATTTTTGTTGAAATTTGGAAGATTCCTATGTATTTCAAAATCTTTTATAAGCTTTTTTGGCCTCTGAGGCTGTGACTTCTACATTCTTTTCTGATGATTTCTCTGTGCTTTTCCACTCCTGTTGATGCTTTGGTCTTAAGCCGCCATGAAAGAACTGTGCCTGAGCTTCTGTGGAGCTTTGAAATGAGGAAATTCACAACTTTATTCCTTGTAGCTGGGTAAGTTCTTTTACCAGTCAAGCTCTTCAAAGAAGTTCAACTTTTATTATCAAAAGCTTGAAATAAGTTCAATAAAGGTATAAAAGCAAACATATACTCATATCTCTTCCATGTATCTGTTTATTTCAAACCCTTTACATATTATGGCGCAACTCTGTTAAGGTTTCTGCGTATTTCATTTCTTCATTGTATTTATAATAAATATAGAAACCCTCATAACTTTGTGGTTGTCTTTCATATAATTGCATTCTGAACTTTAGAAAAGATGAACAAAATTTATAGCCCGCATGATGAAAATAATAACTCTCTGTAGTTTTGAGAGCTTCTGATAATTACTATGGCTACGACCCAATTTTGCTTTTGAACATCTGAAAATGGGCATTCAATTTTTTCAAATGCCACCTTCATAAAATGGAAAACCCTCAAAAACTTGTAGCTGGAAATTTCTCTAGTTTGACATTAATCATCATGTTGCAGCCACTGAGTTTATAATGTTATTCTTTATTGAAAATAATGTGCTATTATTTCCACCTTCCACTGTTTAATGCTTTCTAGTAGCACTCTTTTGTTTTTCTTAAGTATATTCAGATTATATAAAGAAAAATATTCTCTATGAATAAATAAAACCCTCACTGAAACTTTCTCATGGCTACCTGACTTGGTATTTAGGATGGAATACCCTCTTTACACAATACCCTCTTTACACAATGATTATTAGCATATATCATTATGTTTTTGATATCATATTGCAGAAGTTCTGTAAATGAAATAATGTTGGCCCTTGAACTTGAAAATATTGCATTCATTTTTACTCGTGTTAACTTAACATTACAATCTCCATTTGGACTTGTTCACTAAGGCAAATGACTTGTTTCCTTTATGTAATGATCAAGAAATCTATCATAAAAGAACTTATTCATTTAAACATACATAAAAAGTTATGCACAAATTATGATGTTGTAATCATTTCTCCCATATGAGATTGTTTTCTAGAAGTTCTGCAAAAAATGATATTGATCTCATGATGTTTATTATGCCGGTACCACTATTATGAGCTGATCTCCACCCTTGTGGGAGCCACATTTAACCCCACTCATTTTGAAATTCAATAATCAACAACATTACATTTCATGTTTTTGCACATGAAACAAACAAGTCAGTAGAAACAATGGATTCAATGATTCTCTTTTGATGATTTGACCTGACAGTTTTTATTTATCTCACAAATGTTTGACTAAGTTGATTTGGTTTAATAATGAGTACAAACTATATTTCTATTGGAAAAAACGTGTTTTAGGATCTCATGACCTGAGCTCTAACAAAATTTTACAATCAATTGCAGGTTCTGGGACTCAGGAGAGAGATTGAAGAGACTAAAGATTGAGATGGACTTGAGGAATCAACCCTACACTAGCCCTTAAGGAAATGATGACAAGATCTCCTTTTCATGTTTCACTTTTAGTTGTTCTTTAGTTGTATAATTTGTACTTCTTGTTGAATCTAGTCAACTTAGTCTACCCACGACTTGTGTGGGATCACAAAAACATATTTCTCAATGAATCAATTGTTCATGATATGCAATGGCTTGTATCTTTATGAGTTTATTTTGATTACATAATCTGAAACAATGAAACTGCAACTGTTTAGAACATATGTTCTATAATCATAATGAATGATTATTTGCATTCCTATTCTTATATCTGCAATTCTTTTTTGATAATCAACAATAATAAATATTGCAGAAAATAAAGACTTTGTACTTCATTCCTTCTGAATTTTTCCTTTCTTAGTGAAGCTTGTTCATCGGTTTGTTTGAACTATTCAACAATTTATCTTAAATTGTTTGAATGATTTGAGCAAACCACTGAACAAGTTAATTCATACATTTAGAAAGTGAGGATTCATTAGATAACTCAAAATTTTATACCCAGCAAATAAACTTCACTAAATCTTCACTAATTTTAAGCAAGAGGCTACAAATTGGTAACAGTTAGGTTTTAGGGTTTAAGGTTCATGATGGAGGGTTTAGAGATTAAATTAATTTTTTTAGGTTTTAGTGTTAAATTATTAATGTTAGGTTTTAGGGTTTATGGCTTGGGGTTTAGGGTTTATTATGGAGAGTTTTGATATTGAATTCAATTTTTACATTTTAGTGTTAAATTATTAATGTTAGGTTTTAGGGTTTAGCGAATAGTTTTTAGGGTTTAGGGCTTAAGGTTTAGGGTTTATGATGGAGGGTTCGATATTGAGGGTTTAGGGATTAAATTTAATTTTTAAGGTTTTAAGGTTTACCTAGGGCCCAGGGCTCATTTGAGAGGAAGGTTCATGACAAGGGCAATGCGAGGGTTTAGGGATAAAATTAATTTTGAAGGTCTTTACTAAAAAATTATAAATGTTTGGTTTTAGGCTTAGGGCCCAGGGTTGTGATGGAAGGTTCAACATTGAGGGTTTAGGGATTAAATTGCCCTTTTAAGGTTGCTCTGGGTTTTAGTGTCTTCAGTGCTCTATAGGCTTGGATGATGGACGTTGAGGGCTGAGGGCCTCACCCACCTCTCTCACCCTCTCCCTCCCTCCCTTCTTCCCCTCTTTATCTCTCTTTTCCCTCCCCACCCCATCTCTTTTCTCTCCCTCTCTCCTCCCCCTCCATCAGCTTCTCCCTTTTTCTTCCTCGACTTCTTTCTCCCTCTTTTTATTTTCATCCATGGTCGGTTTGGTTTTATGATGAGATGATTTTAAGGTTTAAGGTTAAAAATTATGTGGTTTTGACTTAGGGTTGGTTGCTGATGCATGGCCAACATTGAGGGTTCCAGATTAAATTTAATTTTAAAGGTTTTAGTGTTATAGATTATTAATATTAGGTTTTAGGGTCTAGGGTTTAAGTGTTAGGGTTTACAATTTAAAGCCCACAATTTAGGGTTTATGATTGATGATGGAAGGTTTCGAATGGCACCTACCTCTCTTTCACCTCTTACTATCTCTCCCTCCCACCATCTCTCTCATTCTCTCCTCTTCTTCTCTCTACATTACCTCTTTATCTCTATCCCCTCGGTACCTCTTCCTTACTCCCTCCCTATGTATCTCTTTGTCACTCCTTCACTCTCTAGTTCTACCTACCTACCTACCTACCTACCTACCTCTCTCTCTCTCTCTTTGTGTATTTTTCTATCTTTCTTTGTGTGTGTGTGTCCCTCCTTCCCTCCCTTCCCCCCTCTCTCTCTCCCTCTAATTGTCCTCATCTATTTCTATAGGAATTATCCATGCATATTATAACATGCTTGCATTTTGAGGAGACAAAAGGAACATTAAAAAGGCATGAGGTCCCCATGATTTAGGACCTACATGCACTTTTATTTTCTAAATTTTGTATATTATCCTACAAAAAAACACTTATTTCATGGTGTTGAGGATATATGAATCATTATTTGCATATTTCACCACTTTTATTTATTTTTTCAATTTAGAAGAAGTAAATTGCATGTTTTAAGGCCGAATTTGGTTCTATGAACTAATATTTTCATGTTTTAGTGTTGGAATGTTAATTATCATTTTTTGTTTGAATTTGATAATATATAATCATTGTTTTCATATTTTTTACTAATTCTATTAGATGATATAGAATCAAACATTGAATATGAAATAAGTTGTTAAAAAGTTATAATTTTGAAGGTGTGTGAAGCAAAAAATGAAGAAAGCATAATTGTGCAATTGGACAAATCGATTCTCGAAGATTAAGGTACATTATCTTTGTCTTTCTACGTTTTATGCATGTCACCTTGTCAACATAGTTCATGTGCTACATATTGTACCATTCATGCTGATAAATGTATTGATTAAATAGAATTTTTGTATTTCTAACGACCATCATATTTTGCTAAGACTTATGTTAGTCATCTTTCTTCTATCACTTGTGATATACCTATACCTTATACACACATTTTAGAGGAGATACATATACTTCACTTCTCCATGATCATTATATACTAAATACTTCTTATGTAGAGAATGATAGTAATGTACTTATGTGCATTGTATTCTATGTTTTTTAGCACCTCTCCATATGCTTCAAAATATGACACATCTACTATGAAAAATACATATAATTTACTTATACCGCTTATGATTCAACATATTTCTCATCTCATACTAAGATTGGTCCTATTTCTAAATTTCATGCCTTTGTTATACCACAAACTAGTCTTACACTTAGGCATGCACAATTGAGTCGTGAGTTACATGAAAACTGATCTCTCTAACAAAGTTAATTAGGCCTATGATGTCTTCTTGGACTATGACCTAGCTACTTCATTCATGTATGTATTTGGTAATTTTTTATTTAATCTGGATTTACCCTTATTCATGTGCTTCTTCAGATTCATCAATACATACATAGTGATTAATCTATATTTAATTGCACCTATAGTGCCTACCTATTCCTAGCATGTGATGTTAGTGGGGATATTATATTTTATATATGTTAATATGTTAGATGATCATAATTTTTCATTATTGTTGTATGTCCTGATTGGTGCTTCCTTTATAGTTATTTTATTGTTCTTGATTTAAATGGCATAAAAGTGTGTGTTATATTCCCAAGTCCCTTGAAAGGGGATGGGTGTATTTCATTTTGGAGGTGTTCTTAGGATGTGTGCATGATGCGGACTCAGCAAGTGATCATTATCATTTTTTGGTTCATGAATATATACATTAATATAGATGTTATAATTAAACGATTTCATAAATTTTATTGTTTAAATGCAATGAAATTATGGATATGATGTGATACATTATGGGGTATTTATGTGATGCTCTAGCTATTTATATGTATGGAGCAAGTATGTTTGACATGTATGTTGAGTGGTTACAAGTACTGGGTATTTCTCCACCTAGCTCCATAGGTTTGAGTATACCTTGATAGTGGTTATAAGGAGATGTCACATTGGCCATTTATTGTTTTATCTTACCTATCGTACTTGATCCGAGTGTGAGACCTTTATTATTTTACCCATGTTGACTTGAATACCACCATTAATACATGCTTTTGGACACTGTAACCCTTTTATGGATGTACCGTGAATGTGTGGTAAAAGTCTTCTTAAATTTTCTATTTCCACAATTTAACTCATTTAAATACTTATATGGATTTAATAGTGAAATTATAGGCTAAATGATATTGGGGAATGGATTTAATTGATTTTCGAGATTTGGAGGTTATTGGTGGGAGTTTCAAATGGAGTAATGGAAAAATGATTTATATTAATTTAATTTGATTTGAATCTTGATTTTTGCAAGTAATGTGAAATATGCTTTATATATACTCAAAATGTGATTTAAGTGTGGAATAGAAAATCAAACTGAATTTTAATGTCTTATTCTAGATTGGGTGAAATCAAGGATTCAATGTGATTAATTAGAAAAAAAATAATATTATTTTATTTGGAAAAGAAAAGGGGTTAAAAAGAAAAACGTATTCCATTTTTCATTTCATGTGTTATTTTTAAGAAATTTGGAGAGGGAAAACCCTCTCCTCTCCAAATTATGGTTTTGGTGATTGGGTGAGCAATCAAAGGGAAAATAGAGTGAGAATAGTTGCATCGAGATAGGAATGGGGAGGAGATCATGCTCATGTGTGGATTCGTGCATCCACAAGATGTGTTTAAAGTTTTTCTCATTTCAATTTTGGATTAAAATGAGGTATGTTTCTAAATTATCTTCCAAATATTATTGTTTTTTTCTTTTGAAAGGTTGTAAATGGATTGGTGGGGTGTTAGAACCTCCCAACACCTTTCATTTCATAGATTTCGATATTGTATTATTTATTATGTGAATATTTGGATTTTTTTCAAAATACATCGTTATTATGCCCAATTTTTTTAGAAACACGTAAAATGCATGTTTTATGACTTAAAAGGGATGTTGGGAAATTTTTCCACCAAGGGTATTCTTAGATTTTTTGTTTTTTAAAATTTAATTTTTGAAGAAATTTCAATGGTGAATTTGGAAATTCTTGAATTTTGCTTAGAGAAAATATTATGAAAATTTGAATGTTTTTCATGCAAATAGATGTTTTTGAATGTTTCAAAAAAATGGAACTTTGTGAATTGTGTAAATAGATGTTGTGGAAAAACATCATTGAATTTTGATAAAATTAGAAATGCATTGATTTTTGTGCCTCAACTTGAGTTCAATAAATATTTGATTCTAGGACTTAGTCCTTACTAATTTTTTATTATTGATGGTTTCCTCCATTAGTTAATGTGACTAATGTGAGCTCTTGTGTATGTCATTATGTTCATGCCAATGGATTTTGTGATGTGGATCACCATGTGATGATTGATTGTTTATGCTTTCCTCATGTGATGTGTATTATGAATGTTTACTCTGTGATTGGCGTGAGTGTATACGCTTCTCCCAATATATATTGTGTGAGTGTGTTTTGGCTATGTGACCATCTCCTAGCATGGTGGGAGTGATCCTTATTGGTTTCAAATGATAGGGTGGTGCGGAAACCAATGTTGGGATTTGAAATTTGAGAAGGAAAAGCGACATCAATGTCTCCTCCTTTATTATTTCACTTTTTTAGTTAGTTTAATTGAATGTAATTTAATTGTTAAAAGGGAATTTGAGTCCTTTCATTATGTAACTATAATGTAATGGTTATATAAATTGTAAATGAACCTCTCTCATGAGATGGAGTGCGTAGACATGTAAAAATGACCTAACACTTATCACACATCCTAAATGACATTTTCTCATCATCGACATCATTATCACCTAATATCACTAAATCTCACATCATTTACATCAAAGACCCTAATTTATTCTATTAATTTAACAATATTACATTATTTAATTAATTCACTTTTTCATCATTTTTGACTAATTAAATAAATTTCATTTATTTAATAAAGTCCTAATATAACTTTATTCCTCCTGATCAATTAAATAACATCAATTGTTTAATTATGTCATTAATTTACCCTATTCTTCCCATTAATCAATTAAATTATTAAAACAATAGTTTAATTAAATCACTTTCCCCTAAACATGAATAATTGAATAAATTATTCAAACATCATGCAAAAAGGAAAAACAAACTAATACAATTTTTTTTGTAAAAGTCAAACATGATTTGCATGTTCAACTCAAAAAGGCTTGATTAATTAATTAATTACCCTCACCCACTTTCATGATTGAGCAAATTGCGATCCCTTGATTGCTCACTTTGATTGGTTGACTGATTCATCTATTTCCTAACTGATTCATCTGTTCTTCAATCCCACTGAAGGCTCAATCTATTTCCTCAATTGCATTGAACACTAAAATTGATTTCATCAATTCCACCAATTACGTAATCAAAATCCACTGATTCTTCCCATCTAATTCCTCTCAATGGTTTTCAACCATTAATCGGGATATTCTACTATGCGATCTCGATCATTAATTTTGAAACACAAAATCTATATAACAACCTCATTTCTTCTCAAAATCGATAAGATAATTGACATCTTTTACATAGCTAAGTAATGCCAAATTAATCATTGATTTCTTGGAAGCTTTTACATACATCTTCGATCAACATCACACAACTTTGAAGCTTTTTCTATGCACAAATGGAGGCTTCACATTGATACATCATCATTGCGAATACACTAAATGACATGGGATGGTAAAGTTTTCTTTGTTTTGAATTCATTATGTTATCTTACAATTTCATTAGTTGATTTCAATAGCTTAAAAACTTCATTTCATGAGTAATGGGTATGAATATAAATCCTTGTTTTGAATTAGATATTGTTTAATTTGTTTAACATTGATTATCACACATTGCTTACCGATTTTCCCCTTACACATTTTGGCATGCCTGATGGGACCATGGTCCTTAACACTAACGTTTGTATGAGTTTTAATTAAGCAGTTGTAGGTTTTAGAACAAAAATGCACTTTCCAGAAACACATTTGAAAAATCCTCATGTAAAAGCTTCAAAAAAACTCACGCGGTCGTCTTATTCTTTCTACTATAGTCTCCCTTTTCCTGGTCGCTTTTGCTTTTTCTAGCTGTTTTTGCTTCACCAACAGGGCCTATTTTTAAAAATTTGACTTCTTTTTCACCTAACAGGTCCACACTTGAGTTTTTGGACCGCTTTTTCTTCCAAAAATAGGTCCATAGGCACACAAAAGGAGGTTGCTTTTGATTTAAAATTTTGCTTTTGTTTTGCTATTTTTTTATGTGAAATCTGAAAAGTAGTTTGTCGATTTCTACACTAACAGTTGCTTGGTTTGAATGTTTGAAAGGTGCTAACATTGTTTATGCGGGATTTTTAGGAGCACAACATGTGTTTATCCAAGAACAAACTAATGATTTTAGTGTAGAAAAGGAGAATGGTCCAAGTCAAGATTTTCAAAAGCTCTCATAGTTTAGGAAAAAAATTAATTTGGTGCTTAACAAATGAACCCCACAAATCACACGCTTTCAATTTAGTGTTTAAAAAGAATCTTTCAAAATATTTCTAGCTTAGGAAAAAATTTCAATTTAGTGCTTAAAAAGAATCTTTCAACAACTTTCTAGCTTAGGAAAAAATTTCAATTGGTGCTATAAAAATGAACCCCACAAACTTACATGCTTTTGTTTTGGTCTTCTAAAAAGAATCTTCAAAAAGTTTTTGTAGATTAGAACACTTTACTTTTGGTGCTCTAAAATGGAATTCTCTCTTTTGAACAACGCTTTCATTATGTTGACGAAACAATTGCAATCAATTTTGGGCTTAAAACTAGACAAATACATTTTGACTTGCATATTGTTATCTATTTGTTTGAAATACATGATACTTCACTTTGGTGCACACAAAATAAAATTGCTATCTTGTACACATTTCATTTCATTTTTTTGGATAGCACCATTTGAGGGGTTTAAAAAGAATATTGCAATGAATTGTATAATGTGTCTTCCATGTTTGGAAAACTAGGTCATGTCTATCCTCTCCCCTCATGCCTTCTGGCGATCTTGGGTGATGAAAAGCATTTTTAGTTTCACACATTGTTTTTCAGTTCAAAGCATTACCTTTAGAGGGCCTACCTTTTGAGACACATCCTACCTTGGGGAACTCAAAGGTGAATCAAAGCAATATTTCACTCGGGTCGCTATATAAATGGTCAAGGCTAAATTCCAAATGACTTGCATCGGTGAATACTTGGTCGTCAGTGCCATTCACAAAAGGGGAGGTACCTTGTGTATATACGGCCCTGAGTAAGTTAGTTAAAGCCTTAAGTGCCTTGCTGGATGCTATCCAAGCATTGGATCCCTTGAGCATTACTAAGAACCAATATTGTAGAAGCCATCTTTTTAGCCAAAAACATTCTTTGAAGTGGTGCATCGAAACTTTTCTTCCGAGAAGTTACTTACCAATTCTGACTTATGGTTGAGATTAAAACACTCTCCATTAGTTGCATGTAAAATCATCCCTTTGGGGCATGATGTAAGCCCATCTAAAAGAACGTGTCTATCGCTAGGGTGTAAATTGTTTTCATGAAATTTCCAAAATCTTCTCGGTTACTTTGAACACTAAAATTTTGCTTGAATTAAAATGAACACATCAAAACAAGCTCGAATTAAACATGGTTATCAAACTTCAAACCCTTTTGACTTAGTGCGAATACTTTGAAAAGATCCCTATATTTGCACTCCTTAAGGATATCATAAATAATATCCCTAAAGGTTTCTAGATATTTAGGCTCACATTTCAAGTCACATTAAGAACAAAGTCAACATTGGAAACTATGACTTTAGCATTTCGCCTTCCACAAACTTTGAGCTTTTGTGGAAAGAAACATGCTTAAAGTTATAGACATTTAGGGTCAAATAGTTTTGATTATTATGTTGCATGATATCATTTTCCAAAATCTCAAAAAGACAAATTAGATAAAAAATGAGACATCAAAACTACAAAAAATTATCCAAACTGTTGCCAATACAGAAACTAGAAAACAAATCTACATAGAATACCACTATTATTGATGTTTCTACCGCACTTGACCTAAAACTAGCCATAGTCAACCTAAAACAGGCTACTTTTTCTACCTTATGATAGTCATTGGTAAAAATCTATCGCTTTTGAAAAACAAAATGCGCTTGATATAAAATTACCGCTTTTGATCCTAAAAGTTTTGCAATTGACACATTTTTCCAGCCACAGTTGACTTCAAACTGGTCACTTTTGATAAAAAATACCACTTTTTCCTGTACTAATCACCTGTTAGGAAAATTTGAATAGAAGCCACTTTTGAGAAATTTTATCATAGTTGATCTTAGCTTTGTTGCACTTGATCTATTTTCCTAGCCATAGATGACTTCAAATTAGCCGCTTTTGACCAAAAGGTTCATTTTTGCCTGCACTATTTACCAGATAAAAAATTTGAAACAAAAGCCACTCTTGAGAAGTCTTACCACAATTTATTTCAAAACTTGACCGCTATTGACAAAATTCTGGCCGCTTTTGATAGAGATTGTCGCTATTGCTCTAAGACTGTAGCTTTTGCTTCTTTTTTTTTGGTACAAGTTAGAAGACCAATCTAAAACTGGTTAAAAATTGTGAGAACAAAAATAGTTAGACCCCCAAAACATGTCATAATTTACATCATTCCATCATCCATTTGCAAAAAAGAAAACACCTCGACCTACTTTTAGGGTTCAAAATCAAAACAAACAACTTGGATCATTCCTTCACTCAAACTTCTATGATACCAACATTTTCTTGAACCTCGAGGCTAGTTGAAGTAGATTCTTCGCAACATATCCTCTAGAAAAATGAAGTGAAATATTGATCCAAGTCTTTCAACTTTTTTGAGTCCCAAAAATAGCTTCATTTACTAAACGTCACTCACTTTATGACCATTTGGCGTCCAATCGATCTAGTTCAACAACCAAATCTTACGAAACCAATTATACAACCAAACCTCACATGAATTGAAGGTGAACAATTGGACATCATCAAAAACTTTAGAAGTTTCGTATTTGAGAGAAACAAAACACCAACCAAGTGGAGAAACGTAGCTAATATCCTAGACAAAGAGGAACAAAAAAGCGGATCTTGCAATCAGAAGGCCCGTATTACCACTTCTTGCGTGGCAATAGATACCATCTTTTAGAAAACAAAAAATAACAAAACATTCAAAAAATATAAAATCCCAAAAAAAAGCATTTAGTTCATTTCCAAAAGTTAGAAATAATCAAACTTCCAAAAATCTTGATGCTTTTTTATGACAACCACACGATCTCAATATAGAAAAAATATGGAAGCAAACAAAAGTAGCACTAATATGCCCCCAACGAACACTACAAACAATGAAAGTGACCCATGGGGTTATAGACCAAGTGACCTTATAACTCCTCAAAAGGAACCCACGTTTAAAGCAACAACAAACCAACCACCAAGTGAGGAGGAAGTAATCCATAAACAACAAGAAATGATAGATAGGTCAAACCAAAATCCCAAGGAAATGGTCATAGAAGAAGTGGGTGGTGAGGAATAAATAGATGAGAAAGAATTCTTTCAATACTCCAGCAATCCCAAGGTACTTAAACTAATGGACAAACTGCTAAGAAAGGATCCAAATTCATACTTCTTCAAGTTAGCACAAAGTGGGGCTAAGTTACCTATAGAATTTAATGTGTAAGATCTTAAGGAGCCACACCTCATTCCTTTAGGGGATAACTTAGTTGCGAGAAAGATACCTAAAATAATGGAGATTCTGAACATGCCACCAATCTTCTCACAAAGCAATGATCAACCTAAACAACAATCAATGGACAACCCTTTGTTTAGGAAACCATCCCAAATTGAGCAAGTATCAATGGCCCAACAATATCAAGGAGGTCCAACTCAATACATGTCCCAAAACACTTCATACATTGACACTTCCCAAAATGTACAAAATCAATTAGGGCAATTTCCACAACAAAATCCGCAACAAGGTGTGCCACAAACAAACTACTTAAGCAACCTTCAAACAAATCAACAACATTATCAAGGTGTACCACATGGCACCCTTCCCAATCAACATCAACAAGGTGTGCCATAGGGTACCCTTTTCAATCAACAAGGTGTGCCACATGGTACCCTTCCCAATCAAAATTCCCAACAATAAGGTGTACCACCAACACACTATCAGGGTAACCTTCAATACAATTTGTCCCAACAACAAGGTGTACCACCAACACACTATCAGGGTAACCTTCAGTACAATTCATCCCAACAACAAGGTATACCACCAATGCACTACCAGGATAACATTCAAAGAAATTCATCCCAACAACAAGGTGTACCACCAACGCACTACAAGGGTACCCTTCAACATAATCAACCACAACAAGGTGTACCACCAACGTACTATCAAGGTACCCCTATTAAAAAAAATCAACATGGACCTAACCCTCCTTAAATTCAACAAGGACTTAACCCTCCTTACAATCAACAAGGACCTAACCCTCCTTTCATACAATAAGGACTTAACCCTCCTTCCACCCACCATGGTTACCAAGGTCCTACACCTCTATAATACCCAACCTATGACCAAATGAACACTTTGGGACAACAAGGATACTGCGCACAAGATCAATAAACAAATGTACCAAACATAGAGGTAGGAATGCAACTACAAGCAATGAATCAAAGGATATCAAACATCCATATTGGAAAACCCAAGAAGACCTACACTCTATAGGATACATGTCCATTCCCTTTTGATCACTCTATTACTATGCTCCCCTTCCCTAAAAATTTCAAAATACCAAATTTTGATAAGTATAAGGGAAAGGGTGATCTGGTAGAACATGTGCGAGATTTATTGGTAGCTTGCATGGAAGTTCAAAACAATGATTCCTACCTAATGAGACTTTTTCCACGCAGTCTTATTGGTCATGTTATGGAATGGTTCTCACATCTACCACCAGGTATTTGATGAGTTGACTAACAAATTTTTAAAGCACTTCTCGTTCAACATAGAACATGATGTCACCATCACTGACCTCTACAAGATTAAACAAAGCCAAGGAGAATCCTTTACATCCTACCTATAAAGATGGAGACATAAAGCTAGTAGGTGCAAGTGGCCTATTCCCGAAAAAGAATTGGTGGATATCTTTGTTTCCAATATCCAAGTAGAAATCAATTACCAACTCACCATGTTGTGACCCAATAACTTTGAAAATACTATTGAAAAGGGACTACACATTGAAAGAGCTCTCATAGCAAGGGGAGTGATTAAGCTAAACAATTCAAAAGACAACCCTTATAGTTCGAATGCAAACCCAAGATTTGGGCCAAGAAAAAAAATGTTACCAATGATGGAATAGTTGATGCTAGAGCTATATGAAACATACAAAATCCCAATGTACTACTAAACAAACCCCAATTTTCACAAACAAGCCACGCCCCCAACAATGTATAAAACAATCAACTCACCTATCCCCCAAATAATCAATCGGATAACCAACGGACAAATTAGGGAGGACAACAAAGACAATATGAGCAACCAAGGAGGAAATTTACTCAATTATGAGAAACACTAGAGAAAATCAAGTGCAAATTAGTTCAACAAAACCTCATCAAAGTCAATGAGCATCCAAATTATGAATATCCAAGTTTTAAAACACCATGGTACAATAAAAAAGACTTATGTGAGTTCCACAAGATCAAGGGACATATGATGAATAACTGCATGAGACTTAAACATATAATACAAGACTTAATCGACAAGGGAGAATTGGATATCAAACACCGTCCTGGAAACAAAGACCTCCAAATCTACATGAATCCAATTCCAAACCATGCTAAGAAAAATGAAAAAGGAAAAGAACAAGACTATCACAATGCCAACTACACCTATGGTGATACCATCCTAGGTACACTCTCCGAAGCAGATGACACTAGGGTCAATGTATTAACAATACGAGGAAGGGACCCCGAATGTAATGTAACTACCCATTGAGGGAAAGTCACAATACAAGGAGCCCCACCTAAACCCACAACTAAGTCATCCAATGACTATAGTATTGTGGAACAACTGAAGAAGACTCTCGCTTTGATCTCCATCCTAGGGCTGTTGAAATTATCACCTACACATAAGCAAATACTAGAGAAAGCTTTGGAAGCATTGGTCCCTAATGACCTCAATTCTAATCAGTTTCAAGCCATGGTTGGAAAAATCATGACAAATCATCATTTAGTCTTTTCTGAGAAAGACCTTCCGTAGAAGTCATTCCACAACCAAGCCCTCTATATAGAGTTTGGTGTCCACAAACATATGGTCAAAAGAGTATTGATAGATAACGGTGTAGGTTTAAAAATTTGTACCTTGAAATTTGGTAAATAGTTGGGGTATTCTATGTGATTGACAAGGGAAAAAAGCATCACTATAAGAGCTTATGACAACCTAGAAAGAAATTCAGAAGGGACAATCAGGCTACTTGTATAGATAGGACCGACAACAATGGAAACAACATGTCAAGTATTGAACCTTGAACTACCATATAATCTTCTTCTAGGGCACCCATGGATTCATGTACCACAAGTAGTTCCCTTGACATTTCGCGAGTGTCTACAATTTCCTCATGAAGGAAAGGAGGTTACTTTATATGTTGATCTCGAACCCTTCCACTATTGTGCACAATTGGAGGATAAATACAACAAAATACAGTGTATACCTATTAATGATATATCATTTCACTCCTCATATGTGAACCCATCAACACTACCATCAACCTCAACTAAACCCCTATCAAGTAAGAAACCAAAATTTAAGTCAAAGATTCAAGTCCTTGGCAAAGGTAACGGGAACTATCATTTCAATCAAGCCTTTTGCATTAGAATGCTTCCCCCAACACCAAAAGTTTATGGAGGGCCTAGGGAGATCAAACATGTTCAAGCAGTAAAAATGGTATCCAAACCCATGAACTTTACCAAGTGGGGAGATATAAAGGATGAGGAAATATTTGAAGAGGACCTTTCATTAATGATCTACAAAGAAGACCAAGAAGAACCAAAATAGCTACAACCCCTACTAATTGATCCTAGCAGTAAAGGGTATCAGCTAGCTAAACAAATGGGATACACTAGAAAAGGTGGCCTTGGGCGACATAAACAAGGCAGATGAGAACCTATTATAGTGGAACAAAGAAAGAACATGGGACTAGGCTATGGTTCAATAGACGTGGTTACTCCAAACATTGGACGTATCTCTTTTAAGAAAGGAGCTCCTTCTACTAATGTTAAGACATCGGATATCTACCATCTTATAGACAATGCTTTACCCATTGAGGACTTATTTGAAAGCTTTAGCATAAGTATATTCCGTATCGCACCTAGCAAACCTACATTCAAAGACTATACTTATGAAATAGATTTTAACGAGTATGAATGGGATTCTCCCTCCTTTGTCACCTCTAGCGACGACAACCTAGATACCCAATGGGAGAATGAGGGTGTTGGCAAGAAGTTGAGTCCACTTTTTGGCCAAAAAGTGGAAGTGTTTTCCCTGGTTTTCAGAATTTGACACATTTGACCTTAAAATTTGAAGCATTTAGAGATGGAATCTTGAAAAAAATCACTAATCATAAAATGTAGTACAAAGTCTAGTTTCCAAATGTGTAATTTATTTCAATACCTAGATGATACAATTTTATTTTCAATAGGCGTTTCTAAAAACCGCTATTTCAAAGTCACTTTTTTTTACCATACCATGCATGTGTATGCCATCCATATTTTGACCTAAATAATCATATTTTCTAAATCCTTTTTGGAAAAGATTTGTAACTCATTGAAGCATGTTTTTCGATATTTTTTTGTAATTTTTTATTTTTGCTATTTTTTTATTGGCCATATTTGTTGTTTTGAAAAATCATTGTGTTCGTCACGCATAAGATGACCTAAACTTATCATTTTTGATTTTTTTTAAAATTATAAAGAATTGTTTGAAGTACGTTTTCATGCAATTCATTTAAAAAGAAATATTTTAATAAAAAATTATTAAAATACTAAAAAATAAGTTTATGGACAAGTTTCATTAAAAAATAATTATAAAATAGAAAAAATAATCTAATTGTAAAAAATTTTATGTATTTGGAATCTACACTCTCATCTACAATGGGTTTTAATTTCCTCAATTTTTTTTGCAAAAAAGGTCTTCAAACATATGTCCAAAGTCACTATTTTCTTGTGACATCAACATGAACTTCAAGTTGTAGGTCAAACCAGGTCCAAAGCTAAGGTTCGAGTCCCCAAGCCTTTTCTTGAACTGAAAAACAAAGCACAAACCTGATCGAAAATTCATATTTTAAAAAATGGGATCCCATTCTAAAACAGGACCCCATTTCATACAAAAATAATTTTTTTTGCTTCTACGTTATGGGATCCTATTTTGGAAAGTTTCCAAAAATGGAAATTTTCAAAACGGGATCCCATTTTGAAAATTCCCAAAATGAAAAAATGGGATCCCATTTTGAATTTTTTTCAAAAACGATTTTCAAAATGCGATCTCGATTTAAAAAAATAGAAATGGGATCCCATTTTAGTTTTAGGCTTGAGACCCCAAACCTAAACGGGATCCCATTTTCTTGAAGTCGATTTCGGGTTTTTTGCTAAGGCAAAAAATTCCATGTTTCGTGGACTCATCTTCTTGCATTTACCCATGATGCCAGAGCCATATTGACCATTTCAACAACTTCTGTAAACTTTGCAGATAACAATGACAACCTACCGCTTTTCCACCCATAGTTAATTGATTGGGACCAATAACACCATACACCTGTTTTGGATCAATTCCAAAACAATGAAGCTATTGTAGAGTTTATGGGGCTTCAAGCCGATATACCATTAGGAGATCATAAAGCAGGGTTTGTCATAAAACTCAAAGAACAAGCATATTTCAAAGGGGAGATTGTCCTCTAGTTGCAAAATTGAAAAAGACAATGTAAAAATCAACATGAGATCCCCTAGGGAAAACTACAATGTGGCTCTCTAAGATCTTGAAAAGAGAAAAATAAAGGTCAAATATAAGGGTGAAAACCTCTTTGAGGTGCCTGAAGATGGAGGATTCAATCTCCCTTATTTTGAATATCAAGAGAAGTCGACACTCCTAATTGAAGAAGTTGAACCAATCAATGTGGGCACAGTAGAAACACCCAAAATCACATACCATGCAACATCATTAGATCATGAAGAAAAGGTGAATTTCTTAGTATTTATCAATAAAAGGAAGATAAACTTTACATGGACATATGCAGACATGCCAGGGCTAGATCTAGCATTGGTCATAAACCACCTAGCCATATTTCCTAGAGCTAAACCTGGATCAAGTAGAAGCTACGAAAGATGCACCCCTAGATAACACTTTCGATAAAAGTAGAACTGAAGAAACTGCTAAATGTAGGCTTCATCAGACCAATCGATTATCCTAAATGGATATCAAATCTAGTACTAGTATCAAAGCCCACTGGGGGCATAAGAATCTACACAGATTTCTGGGATCTAAATGAGGCTTGTCCAAAAGATGACTTCCCGCTTCCTAGCATAGACATGATAGTGGACCTAACTGCAGGGCATCAAATGTTGTCACTTATGGACGAATTCTCTGGATATAATTAGATTAAGATATCCCACGATAATCAACATAAAACAACCTTCACTTGTGCATGGGGGACCTTCTGTTGGAATGTCATGCCATTCAGTCTAAAGAATGCAAGAGCGACCTATCAATGAGAAATGACTACAATCTTTCACAATAAGCTGCATACAACTATAGAAGATTATGTGGATGACATAATAGCGAAGTCCATCAAAAGAGAAGAGGATTTGACCAACCTTGCAAAAGTGTTTGACAGGCTTGAATAGTATAACTTGAGGCTCAATCTAAAAAAGTGTGTATTCGGAGTAACATCCGAAAAACTACTAGGGTACATAGTATCAAGAAGAGGCATTGAAGTAGATCTTACAAAAGTAAAAGCTATATAAGAGATGCCCCCTCCAAAGACATTAAAGCAGCTAAGAAGTCTACAAGGGAAACTACAGTTCATTAGGCAATTCATCATACAATTGGTAGACAAGTGTCACCCCTTTACCCATCTCCTACACAAGGACATCACATTCAAGTGGGATGGTAGATGTGATCAAGCGTTCCAACAAGTCAAGGAGTATCTACTCACTCCTCTAGTACTAATACCACATATCCCAAATAAAGCAATGATACTTTATGTATCCACAACACAAGTAGCATTAGGAGCTCTTTTAGCACAGTTAGATGATAATAACAAGGAAAGAGTAGTATAATACATTAGCCAAACACTGGTGGGCTATGAATTGAAATATTCACCCATAGAAAGAGCATGCCACTTTGTAGTCTTTGTAACATAGAAATTGAGACACTATATCTTGAATAGATAAGTAAAGCTGATCTCAGAAGTAGATCCACTAAAGTACCTATTAGCAAAAACAACTCTAACAAGAAGGATTGCTAAATGGGTGATGATATTGAGTGAGTTTGACATAGAGTACATAGACAAGAAATCCATCAAAGGATAGATCATAGCATATCAACTAGCAAAAGCACCAATGGAAGATTACTAGCCTCTCATAACAAACTTCCTAGATGAAAGCATATTGCTAACATAACAGAAAAGCCATTGGACCTTGTATTTTGATGGGTTCCACACTCAACACAGCTCAGGAGCAAGTATCTTATTTCTCACACCATAGGGAGATAGTATACCTAATTCTTATAGAATTTCATTCCCATGAACAAATAACATCTCAGAGTATGAAGCACTAATCATGGGACTCAAAATGGAAATAGAATGGAGGATAAAAGAATTACAGGTCTATGGAGACTCTCAACTGGTAATTAGGCAAGCGAATGATGAGTATCAAACAAAAGATGACAAGATGATGCCATATAAGAGAATGGTGGATAGTTTCAAGTAATATTTTATCACCATCACCTTTGAACATATTCCCCGAATCAACAACAAAGCAACTGATGCTATGGAAATGATAGGTTCACTCCTCGACATCCAACAAAACATTTCTATGTATGAATTCCTTGTGGAACAACTACTCGTACTAACATTCGATGTCCCAGAATCAGAACTGGTGTGTGTTGTTGTTGGTCCTAATTCACCATGGTACCATGATACATTTGACTATATCCAACATGGTATCATACCCCCTCACTTGACAACCACCCGAAAGAAAACCTTTGCTCATAGGACTTCTTGATTCACAATCCTAGGAGACACCTTATATTGTCGAAGTTTAGAGGGTACTTTACTTTGATGTCTTGATGCAAAAGAAGCACAAACTTCCCTACAAAAGGTACATAAAGGTATTTGTGGGTCCTACTCTAGTGGACCTAGCACAAAATTTACTAAGAACAGGATACCATTGGCCCTCTATGGAGCACAAAGCTATTGCTTACACAAGAAAATGTTTCCAATGTCAGCAACACAGTGACCTCATTCACACACCAGCACAGGAGCTAAGACCTATCATGAAACCATGGCCTTTTTCACAGTGGGGATTAGACTTGATAGGTAAGATCTATCCTGCCTCTTCCAATGGACATAAGTTCATTATTATTGCAACTGAATACTTCACGAAGTGGATAAAAGCAATTCCATTAATGTACATCACTAGTAAACAAATATCCAAGTTCATCTTGAATTATCTGATATGTCGATATGAGATTCCCCAAACCATCATAAGGGACAATGGGACCTCGTTCAAGAACCAATATTTCAAAGATTTTTCTCCAAGTTCTCTATCCAACACAAATTTTCCATGCCCTACTATCCCCAAGGAAACGGTCAAGCTGAAGCATCTAACAAAACCATCCTAAAGATACTAAAAAATATTGTTAATGATGTTGATTATGATTGGCATGTACAATTGAACCCAACCCTATGGGCTTATTGAACCATTATTCATACACCTACAGGTACCACACCATTTTCCTTGGTCTACAGATCTAAAGTTGTCTTACCTATCAAATTTGAAATCCCCTCATTATGAATATCACTAAAAGGAATGATCACCAATGAAGAGTATCGAGTATCTAGATTGAATGATTTGGAACTCCTAAATGAAAGGTGTTTGAGCATGTTAAACCATCTTCAGGTCTATCAGAATCGGCTCAAACAAAGCTATAGTAAAAGGATAAAAAATAGAAACTTTCAAATTGGTGACTTGGTACTCAAAGTGAATCAAAAGGTACAGTTGAATCAAGATGGCAAAGGTAAGTTTGAACCCAACTAGTTAGGTCCATTCATTATCATAGTAAGCTATGGCTCTAAAGCCTATCAATTGGTTACTCTTGAAGGGGAACCTTTAGCCGAACCGCTGAACAAAAAACACCTCAAAAAGTTCTATACTTGAAACACGTCATAATACCCTAGGCAAAATGGTAAAAATCCAAAAAAAATTAAAAAGATAAAAAATTAAAAAAATCAAAAAGAAAGAAAAATAGTAAAGAGAAATAAAATGTTCTTTAAGTGAAAACCACTTTGTGGCACTTCTAGAACAAGTACCATAGTGAAAACTTGGCAAACAAGCACTATGTTTGAATAAGACTTGCATCGTTATCTATCAACACTATCTAACACATCCACCCATTCATCCCATAATAACACGTGTGTCCAACCATGGCTCGACAAATGATTACGTGTGGAACCTTGCTACACCATCCCTAAACTAGTCATGGATTGGATCCTTGTACATCCCATCAATGGTAAAAAACTATCAAAAATAAAAAACATCTAGAAAATAAACAAAATAAAAAAATCAAAATAAAAAATCAAAATCCCTAAAACATTTCATGCTTTGAGTCAAACTACGTGGTCTCTGCATGTACAACCTAGGTAAGGCTTATCAACCTATGAGGCCTTAGGTCAATACCCTTAGGTATCTATCATGCTTCCTTTTAAATTAGTCAAAAAATTCAAAATCCAAAAAAATATTTGAAAAACAAAAAGATCAAAAACATTTTCTTATTAAACCAAGTGAACTACAAGCCTCTGCGTGTACAATGTAGGTGAGACTTATCTTTGATGAGCCCCTAAGGCCCTAGGTTAGTCCCTTGAAAACAATAAAAACAACATCAATATAAACTCAAAAAATACAAAAGGTCCTACCTCCATCATCACCAAACACAATAAACTTTTCATCCATAATAAACAAATTGTCACACTCACCCTGTGACAACACAAATAACAAACAAAATAAACATCAAAATAAAAAACTCCAAAGAGAAGATTAAAACAATAAGAAAACTATCATGTGAAAATAATTCCAAAGTATTACCTACCTATCTATTGAAAATTCACCAACAACATCCCGAGACATCATCAAAACTAGATAATAGCTTGGAACCCCAAAACATATATGACAAGTGATAATGCAATATTGTTTATCTTTTTATAGTCTTATCTTTTTGATTTATTGTAATACCACATTCCTAGGATCTCTCGAGGATGTCCATAAGGATTTAGAGAAGAAGGAATGATGGTATTAACTATTGATTTTTATTAGTTTTTTTTGTAATACATTTTTGTGATACTACCACGTTGAATACTTGATTTTTTTGGTGTATGGAAGTTTTTTTGAGACAATTTGTGCAACAATTGCATGATAGGTATTTCATAGCTCTCTTTGTAACTGGTCTGAAAAGTTTTAACACAACTCCACCATATATCCTAACAAGGTTTTTGTATGTTTGGTATGAGCAAGAATATTCTTTGTACATGCCGAGTCAAAGTCCACACAATGAATACAAAGCCACCTTGGTTATTAATACCCTGGTGCATCATGTCTATTTTTTACATCAAAAAGGATTGTTAAAAATATGAAACCTCTATGCAAAGCAAAAGTAAAACTCATCAGTAACTAACAACATCAAATTTCTATCCATCAACAAACATTTCTTCTAACTAACAACTCCATCCTGCATCACGATATCATTAGTACCACATCCATCATGTATCCACCACTACGCCAATATATATCGTGATAATAATAATGTAATAAAAACATCATCTATTGATCATGTATAATCAACGTGCATTAGATATCAACATCCATCATATACATAATAAAACATCATATATCATATAAATATATAGATCATCCATCCATCCACATCATATGCATACATCAAAAAAGTACAAAAACAAGTATAAATCATTCATCATCATCCATAATCATCTCATAAATCCATAATGAAGCCAAATCGAAACATGCATATCTCATATATATCATCATAAAAAATGAGAATATTAGGTACATCATCATATAAACATGTTTGATATTATAATATAAAAAAATAAATATATACGAGGCCTTAGCTGGGCCAATGAATGTATATAAAAAATCATGTCTACAATATAACTCTCTGAACAATAAACAACATAAATATCAAGTACAAGCACTCTTACTGTCCGATTGAAGCTGGAGATCTTTGGTGGTCATGGCTCTGATGTGGAGAGGGTTGTGGCATAACTATAGGCTAATTGAGCTATCTAACTAATTGATCCCCTGACTCAGCTCCACCAGTGGTTGTGCTAGGCTCACTGAACATGGGACATCTGCGTGCTTTGGGAATCGATACCTCATACAGAGTATGATAATAAGTGGCCTCTCTCATGTATTGATCCTGTTTTTCTCTAAGGGAATCACACTCTACTTTGAGGGTATCCCTCTCAGCTATAATCACCTGTAACTGTGCCTCAATAGCATGACATCACCCGCTCTTGATGTCCTGCTTTACCTTGAAGTTATCCCTCTCCTACCTTGCAATGTCTCTCTCCGTCATCAAAGTAACAACCTGCACCTCAGCGGCCTGTCATAGCACAACCTTTGCATCTCAAGCAATCGTCAACTAAACCATCTAAGTGGCTACCACTCCATCACCAAGTGGTGGAGGAGGACCTAGAACCTGTGCTTGATCCTACTGCATAGGATCATCCTACCCATCCTACCTAGCTCTATCAAGCTGCTAGACAATAATCTAAACTTGCTGTCGCTCACCACTGTGACCAGTAATCTGTGCTCTACCTACTACTAGAACATTTCGCTAGCAGGATCTGTAAACCTCAAAGGAATATGCCGAGCCCACCACTGATCATAAGCTGGGGTATTCCCAAGATCAATGAGTCTAATTGGACACCCCCATTCAAATGGGACAAGTGCTCTGAACTCCACAACAACTGCATCTTCATAAGCTTGTAAACCCCATACTTGGACCTCTTAGGTAGTCCTACCGAAATGTGCCTGATAATCATCTATGAACTAGCCATGTCTCTCACTGAACTGGCGAAAAACCCTATCAGGTAGATAATGCTCAAGAAAAGAATGAACACAACTGATCAACCGCCATGTCTGTCTACAAAAGGGAAGCTACTCCTAGTCATCATGCCATGCCTCGTATCCCAAACATGGTCTCCAAACAAAACCAGGCATGTTATCTATCACGCGGTGCCAATAAGGTAAATGATCGAGTCAAGTGTAATGTAGAAAATCACCATATCTGTATGAATAGGGATCCTCTAGATCTCCATCCAAAAAGCCATTGGGCCTAGTAATTGGGATATGCTCCCATGCCCATACATGAAGCAATGTCACACTAGCAGAAATGGATCTACCTCCATGATAAGCGACCTCATGCATATCTCTATATAAATGTGCAAGGAGACAAAGGCCCCATGCATATATAGTGCCATGCTTAAACATCTGCTCAATGCACATGCCTCAACCAACGGGAAACTTCTGGCCTCACCAATCAGGAACGACAAGCCCCGAGACCAAAGCACATAGAACCAATGAGATGGGATCTCCACTGCCAACAAACAAAGATAGGTCTATCTTTGACTCTTGAACCCGAACACGCCTCACACCAAGGACTCGACACATAGTATGTGTACCCTATCATATGAAATAGGTCACAAGCTCTCCATGGATCAAAACATGGAGAATCCTCCATACATCCTCCAAGGTAATGGAGGCCTCGCTAGTAGGTAAGTGAAAGGATGATGTCTCAGAATGCCATTGCTCAACAAGGGTGGTCATCATAGCTCTATGAAATCTAATCACGAGCATGTAGAAAATGTGTCATAACCCCACAATATTTAGAACATCTCACTCTAGCTCGTGAAACCCAGTGATCAAATGAAATAGCTTACATGGTCATCACTCCCTAGAGTACAATGGTTTGAGAATTGCTTGTAACCATTCAACCCACAATGTTAAGAATTTTCTATGAAAACACGAAACAAACCTCAATTGCAAACATACTCAAAATTCTATGCAAAGCAAAAGTGGTCACTTTTTGTCAAAAGCATTAAAAATAGTCAAAATTGGTCACTATTTTGTTAACTGCGGTTAAAAAATCAAAATCACTAACAATGGAAAATGCAAACATATATCTCAAAAGTGATTTTTTTCACAAGAGCAACCATCTAATTTGGGAAAATTCAAAAGCAAAAATTTAAAGAAAATACAAAAATAGAAGCGAATATTTAAGGCATAAGCGAACGTTTATAGCAAGTGCTAGTAGAAAATACAAGAGCAGTCCACTTACAAACAACAAAAGTAGTAAAAATGATTCAAAAGCATAGAATTCATGAAACTACCACTATCACCTAATTTGTTCTCATACATTAATTACACAAAAATGACAAGTCAAAACAAGAAACGAATGGGTACATATAGGGACACTGATGCTAGTAGGTCGTTCAAACTCGCGAATCGCATCCGCATGATGTGGCGCTCCTCGAATCCTTGCCATAGCTCATCAACAATTGACAAATCATGAAATCCAAAGGAAAGAAATTACTATAGGCTCAAAATGCCTAATTTTTACCTAGGAAAGCCTCCTAGGTTGAAATTAGGAGCTCCTGGGAACATCTGAACTATCAACGAGGGTCTTATAAGCTTAATTTTTAGTCCTCTATGCATTTGAATTGAAATGAAACATTGTCACAAGCTTGACCCAAGAATTGATATTTTTGGGCAACCTCTCGAGGGGGTAGCCCAGCGTCCTACCATCTTTTCGTTGTCTGTGGGCGCACAGTGGGGCATATAATTTTTTTCAAATCTTGATCTTAAAATCAAATTCTTTAAAACAAAGCAACCAGTGCTTTGTCTTAAAGAGGGAAAAAATGAAGACATGTAAAAATGACCTAACACTTATCACACATCCTAAATGACATTTTCTCATCATCGACATTATTATCACTTAATATGACTGCATTTCACATCATTTACGTCAAAAACCCTAATTTATTCTATTAATTAAATAATATTACATTATTTAATTAATTCACTTTTTCATCATTTTTGACTAATTAAATAAGTTTTATTTATTTAATAAAGTCCTAATATAACTTTATTCCTCTTGATTAATTAAATAACATTAATTATTTAATTACGACGTTAATTTACCCTATTCCCCTAAATCAATTAAATTATTAAAACTTAATAGTTTAATTAAATCAGTTTCCCCTAAACATGAATAATTGAATAAATTATTCAAACATCATTGAAAAAGGGAAAAACAAACAAATAAAACTTTGTTTGTAAAAGTCAAACATTATTTGCACATTCAACTCAAAAAGCACATTCAACTCAAAAAGGCTTAATTAATTAATTATCCTCACCCACTTTCATGATTGAGAAAATTATGATCCCCCAATTTCTCACTCTGATTGGTTGACTGATTCATCTATTCCCTGGCCGATTCATCTATTCTTCAATCCCACTGAAGGTTCAATCTATTTCCTCAATTCCATTGAACACTCAAATTGATTTCATCAATTACACCGATTACATTATCAAAATCCACTAATTCTTCCCATCTAATTCCTCTCAACAATTTTGAACCATTGATCAAGATATTCTACTACACGATCTCGATCGTTCATTTTGAAACACAAAATCGATCAGAGAATTGACATCTTTTACACAACAAAGTAATGGAAAATTAATCATTGATTTTTTGGAAGCTTTTACATACATCTTAGATCAACATCACACAACTTTGAATCTTTTTCTACTCACAAATGGAGGCTTCACATTGATACAACATCATTGCGAATACACTTTGACATGCGATGGTAAATTTTTCTTTGTTTTGAATTCATTATGTTATCTTAGGATTTCGTTATTTGATTTCAATAGCTTAAAAACTTCATTTCATGTGTAATGGGTATGAATCTAAATCCTTGTTTTGAATTAGATCTTGTTTAATTCATTTAACATTGATTATCTCACGCTGCTTACAGATTTCCCTTTACACAGAGTGTAATCATTTGTAACTTTTAGTAGATTAGCCTTAATTACATGTTTTGGTGTTGGTACCAGTCATGATTGTAAATGCATAATGATGTATTTATGCCTTATATGTTTTAAATTAACTTAGGAATATTTATTTTGGGTTTAAAATGAACTTAGGTGTCTCTTGATGAGTTTGGGCGGCCTAGTCAGCTTAGGAGTCCCCAAACTCTTTCAAAATGTTTCTAAGTGTGTTGGGGCAGCCTTGTATCAATGGGGTAGCTTGGTTATGAGGAATGGTAGGCTAAAATTTCCTATATTTGGTTGGGAGACGTGGTACTATATTGGGGTGGCCTCATTCCCATACAAAAAATAGAATGTAAGTCCTCTTAACTAGGGTCAGCCAAGGGATTTCTAAGCCTGTTTCCCTTGTTGGATAATTTTATGTCCTATAGTTTTTTTGTGGCAATATTTTTATCGACTAGGTCACCTTAAACGTAAATCCTTATCTTGATTGTTGCTCTAAGATGGATAACCTTATAGTATTGTAAATATATGTGGAGGATATACCAATTATCAATATTTCATCTAATACAAGCAAGAGGACTTATTTTTAAGTTGAGGATACTAGAATGTTTTCTAACAAATGTGATAAATTTGAGTACCACTACCATCTTAAATCTAGTAAGTTGGAGCACACACAAGGTTAGTAATGTTCAAGCTTGTTTCTAAAGGTAAAGGTGTAAACAAAGGAGGTGGGTATCATTTTAGATGTTCTAATGACTTGTGAATAAAATTGTTAGGATATTGATTTAGATTTTATTTCAAATTATAATTATATTTTTTAATTGATTTCAAGAAAATGAATCATAAAGTGCTAATTCCAAATGAAAAAAATAGAGTAATTTATTCTTTTAGATCAGGTTGTGATGATCCATGTGGTAACCACCAAAACATGACCAAGCTATGTAAATTCAATTATTATAAGTTGATGGTGTAAATTGTGAATACCTTGATTTGATTTAATTATTTATTTTATATATATTGTGAAATATTGATATGACAATTGTGCATGTGTACAAATGGTCAATGAGGGGAAATGAGAGGATCACTAGAGCCCTAGTTACCATAATTCTATCATGAAGCAATGTGGTTTCATTGTGAAATCCCTAGGTTAGGCATTAAGTTAAAGTAAGTCATATTTTCTAGCTTCCTCAATCATTGGTGAATTGTGATTCATAAGAAGTTGTTTAGGGGTACCTTATAGTGTCATAAATTATGGCTAAAAGTCTAATCTCACGGGGAATGTTTCAAGGAAAAAATTCCTAGCATGTTAAAAGTGGCAAATTGTAATTTCATGGGATATATTTTTTGAAAGCCTGACCAAAATTTTAGGGTTAGGGTGTAGAAAGGAAGCTAAAAAGGGAAGTAGAGGGGGATTTTTTTGGCTGGCAGGCGTGAGGGATGAGGTTGTTTTGGGGTTTTTAGAAGCAAAAACTAATGGAGGGGTTGGTTGGTTTTTTGATGGCTACTTGAGTAATGGTAAAGGTAAGCCTCCTTGCCTTCATCTGTTTATTAGTATTATTTTCTTCTCCTTAAAAATATTGTGTAGAAAATATGAGGAAGAAATAAAATGGTGGAGTTAGTGTGGGGGTTTGGTTGTGTTTGTATTGCAAATGGGTTAGGAAATGTGCTTTTAGAAACTCAAATTTTGTTGTTGTTGTTTTTGATTGATTAAGCAGGGAAAGGGTCCTAACCTGAACAAATTAGTACATCATGATAAGAATAGTAGGTGGTGAGAAAAAGCCAAAAAAAGAAGCCCACCACACTCCCCCCTCCCACAAACAAAATGCTTAACCAATTCCCATATGATTAAACATAGCAGTTCTATCATAGGAATCAAAATACCTTAACCTAGCATCATTAGCATCCTTTGTTAACCATCTAAAGTAATTATAAACATCTATCATAGAGTCCCTATTTAAAATATAAACAACATTACAGATATTAAAGTTCTAGCCCCATCGACCATTACCAATAATAACAGTCTTAGAAAAAATAGTAGAAAAAACCATCAGAATAAAAAGAAAAAACAACACAACGAAGCAACCATGTTATGCTTCCTCAATTAGCTTCCAAGAATTCATCAAGTCTTCAACAGTGCCATTCACTATTGCCTTCAGTTCCATCTTTCTAGCCAAATCCACACCTTCACCCGCTGCTTTTTCTTTTGCTCATACCAGAAACAGTAGCCATAACAACCTTCTTCATGACTGCATCGACCACCAAGCACTCACTCTTAACCAATTCTTCCAAGGTTTGAATTCTATTATCATTTCCTTTTTCTTTCATACCTTTCTCCAGAGCCTACAACCTATCCTAAATTATACTTGTCACCACATCTTCGAGGGCTTGACGTCTGCTGTCCTCCGCCTTCTCATGTATCCTTTCTTCTAGGACTTCATCCTCTCCTCTAATCTTTTAATCCTCTTATTCCCATCAACTTTGGCCTTGTCTTCTTCTTTGCCAGTTTTTTCTTCCTTCTCTATATTTTCAGTAGCATTTCCTTCCTCCTATTCCCAAGCCATCTCATGCTGTGACACCTCTGCCTTATCTTCATCACCATTACCATCCTCACTTTTCGCTTCTGATTCCTCCTCAACCAAGTCGTGACCCAAACTATCAGGAATCTCTTCAGTTGATGAATCAGTTCTTCCTCTTCTTTCTTTTCCACACTATCTTGCGGACTATGGGTGCTTTTCTCCTCAAGGCTTTGTGAGTTTTTGTTACTTTGTGTCCCTTCGATGCCGCCATTTCCAGTGTCTTTGACCTCCTTCCATCAAGGTTTGAGCCTTCCATCTCGTTATCATCCTGTATAGTAATAGTATCTACCTCTTCCCCAAGTTCACACAGAAACAATTTTCTCTTCTTTTAAGTCCCCATCTCCATCGAAACATACTTTATTTTCTCAGGTGTAATCAAAAGCAAGTCCTTCCACATAGCAGTATCAAGACTTTATGATTTTTTAGACTTGGGGTGGGGGTTGTCTTCTAGAAGCTCAATTTTCATCGAGCTTTGGGGTTTTAGGTCTTCAATCGACTTGAGAACAAGGTTTTTCTGAGGGGTCTTAGAAAGCAAAAATTTGCAAATGGCTCTTATGAGGCCCTGGTGTAACGGTGGATTGGCCCCATGTGTAAGACTCTAGCTTAGGGACACAAATAAAAAAGAAAGGAAATTTGATTTTTTCCTAATTTCTTGTGTGGTTGAGGATGGGAAAGTGGTATCCATGGACAGATTGGTATGCCCTTCGAGGGTAAAATATTTCATAACAATGAAACAAACATTGTGATATGGAGGCAACAATTTAACCCTAGAGTAACCACTATGAAATCTTTTAGTTTTTTCTTTTCCTTCAAAAAATTTCTCAAAATAGTCCTGATACTTACCATTGCTAAGCGTAGCAACCTTTGTTCCTTCATAAGCTAGACCTGTCGCTTCCACAGTCAGCTTCGCATCCACCTTAAACTTGAGCCTGCCCAAATTAACTTCCCCATCATGCCATGCATTAGAAAATTTGTAGCTGAGTTTTTCATTATATCTCTCCATTGCAGCGAAATATAGAGTGAAACCCGCTTGCTCAAAAAGACCCCAGAGCTCCTCATTGTTGCAGAGTGAATCAAACTTGTGAGGTTCAGTATGCTTCCTTTGGCCTCCCATTGTGCTATCTAGGCTATGGCATTTTCTAGGAATGAGAAGGAAATAATTTCTATTACCTTCGTCATCCTCAACACTAGCTATAGGCAATTCCACGCGCTCAGTTCTAATGAAGATTTTGTGACTATTCATTTGAAATGCATTTGGCTTAGGGTTTTTTTTATGATGTATAGAAGAGCTGACTTCTCAATTATCACCTTTTCACCTTTCATCATTATTACTAGCAACGGATCCACCTCCCTTTCTAGCAATGATATCACTTCTTTTATTATTGTTACAAATGCCAATCCATTTGTCAAATCGAAGATCAAACTTGAGATTTTTCCTCATGCGATATATTTTCCTAATTAAATATTTCTTGTCAAGGTACAAACAACTATCGTTTGGTCATCCTTTCCATCTTTATATTTTCCTTTTATCAAGACTTGGCAATCCTTTTACAACGTACCTCCACCGACATCTAGTTAGCTTTCCAACTTGCCTCCACAGGGTCCACATCCTCATAAGCCATCTCACCCCACCACTCTTATTAATAATTAAAAAATCCATCTTCATAATTCCTTACTTGAGAATTTTTTGTAAGTCTATCCGCCGCTAATACTTCTTTAATTTTATTAGACCGATTATAGAATTCTCAATTTATTAAAATTTCCTAATTTATTCCTAGGTTGGCCATCGCATCTGCCGCCTTATTACCTTCCCTTAGGGTGCGGCTGATTTTAACATATTGAATTTCTTGCAACATACTTTTGTAATCTTCCAACAAATCTCTGATTTCCCAAAGAATATTCGCCATGTTGTTGAGATAATCTATTATCAACTTTGAGTCTCCTTCTATAATTACCTTGTTGTATCCCTCCTGTTTGAGAAGTCTAACTCCAAACCAAACAACATACGCCTCAACAAAGTTGTTTGTTGTTGTTCCTAAGCCTTTGTTGTATCTAGACAAATAGGCACCCTTATCATCCCGTATAACTCCCCTAGCAACAACCCTTCTAGGATTCCCCTTTGAGCAACCATCAAAGTTGCATTTCACCCATCCTGGATCCAGGGGGATCCAAATAGTACTCCTTCTAATAAGTTGTTTTAGCCAATTTACATTATTTAGGTCATGGGAGAGCTCCCATTGTTGTTTTATGCTTAGCTCTTTCTGTGTTGGATTTTTCTTAGCCTGATTGTATGTCCAAATTTCCATATTTTCCTGAATTTATCTTTTAAAAATTAAACATAGCTCCTTACTAGTCCTTGCAGTATCCCTAAACACCTTATTATTTCTCTCTTTCCACAAGCCCCAAGCCAGAAACGTGGGAATCTATCCCCACAAATCACTAATTATATTATGAGAGTAAGGGAAAAAGCTCCATCCTTCCACAAACATTTGAGTATTGGCAGGAAAAACCCAATCCACCTTCAGAATATTGAGAAAAAATCCCCAAACTTCTTGGGCATAAGAACATTGAAAAAAAGATGCATGATAGATTCCTCTTCTTCATTACAAAGGATGCATCTATTGACAAGGTACCAACCTATTTTCTTTAGGTTATCTATAGTGAGGATCTTACCATGTATAACTGTCCACTAGAAGTAGTTTATTTTTGGGATAAGGTTCTTCTTCCGGACCTTGAGCCAGTCAAAAGATCCTAAAACCAGAGTTTGTTGCATCAAGGAATCATAGGCCGATTTAACCAAGAACCTGCCAGTAGCATTTTTTGTCCAGATCCATTCATCTTTTCTGTTTCTTGAGAAGAGGTCAGGACTTCCTATTTGTTTCATAAGTAGGTAAATAGTAGTATCCCAATTGTGTTGTCTGCTTCCCCCAAGAACAACATTGTTTAGGTAGTCCTTGAAGCATTTCCATTTGGGTCACAAACCTTCCCACACCAGATAATTAGTAACTTTTTTTCCAAGTACACTTTTCAGTCTCAATCTGATTTGTTGAAGATCTTCAGAGGTTGACAGAGGGGTCAATGTGGATCAGGAGTCTTCCCAAAAATCAGTACCAAACCCATTCCCAATCCTTATTTTTACTCCTCTAGTAAGGACTCCTCTAGATTTAAGAAGATTATTCCAAAACACAAATCCATGTGGAAGCTCCTTCTTCCTTAGAAAATAGCTAGCATCCTTATTTTAAAGATATTTTGCTCTTAGGATTTTAGCCCAATCTTTTTCATTTTCTGAGAGAAACCAACCCATTTTCGCCACTAGATCCTTGTTGAACAATTTTAATCTTCTGATTCCCAACCCTCCTTCTTTCTTTGAAACACACACCTTATCCCTTTTAATGAGTGCCATTCTTTTCCTTTCGTCCACTCCTAACCATACAAATCTTCTTTGAATTGTTTCAATTCTCTCAGCAATATATGCCAATATATTAAACATTGAAAGATAATAGACTGGAATGTTTTGTAGAGAATCCTTTAAAAGTTGTATTTTTCATGCCAAGCTCAACAATTTTCCTTTCCAGCCAGCCAATTTTTTCTGGACTTTCTCCACTATATGTTCCAATAGTTACTATTGACTTTGGAGAAAAGAGGAAGGCCTAGGTAAGTAGCAGGTAACTTCGCTTCCTAACACCCCAAAATCCCCATCACTTTATTTTTCACAAGCAAGCTAGTATTAAAAAAAAAAAAATTTCCTTTTTTGGTAATTTATACACTGTCTTGACATTTCAACATATTTATCCAAAATAGATTTCCACTGTTTAGCTTCAACCACCGAAGCCTCCCCCATAAGAATTGTATCATCAACAAATTTTTGATGTGAGGCCGGGGTTAAAGAAGAAGAAGCACAAAAACCTTTCAGAGATTTATTATTAAGCTATTTCTATATGTTGTGCCTAAGAGCCTCTACCACAATGACAAAAAGATAGGGATATAAGGGGTCTCCCTATCTCAACCCTCTACCAAGTGAGAAAAAACCATGGGCTATACCATTAACCAGGACTGAGTACTTTAGGGTAGTGACACAAGCTTTTATCAATTTGAGAAATTTACCAGTGAAGCCAAATTTTTCCAAAACAACAAATAAAAAATTCCAGGAAACCCTATCATAGGCTTTGGAAATGTCTAATTTTAGAACCATACTTGGATTTTTACTGTGATCCATAGAGTGCAGGATTTCATGAGTATAGATAGCTACATCGAATATTTGTCTACCCTAAACAAAACCCCTTTGATTAATAACACTCAGTTTTCCTAAGACCAATTTTAGCCTGTTGACAATAATTTTGGAGCATATATTATAAGTTGTATTGCATAGAATTATTGGTCTATAATCATTCATTGAAGCAACTTCATTGGTCTTAGGAATAAGGGCCAAAAATGTGGTATTCATCTGATTCAAGAGTCTTCTTGATCTAAGAAAATCTCTAACAACATTAAAGAGGTTTGTAGATAGAATCTCCCAATAAACTTGGAAGAAGTTGGGAGGGAAACCATTAGGTCTAGGAGCTTTGAAAGCTCCAAAAGAGAAAACAACCTCCTGCACTTCTTTCATAGTGACATGCTTAGTTAAATATTTCAAGTCTTCCTCTATGATAACATTAAGTATTACTTGCAAGAACTCGTCCAATTCTAGATTGTCAACTCTTGAAAGCGCCAAGTAATTTGAGAAGAAGGAGACAACTTCATTTGCTATATCTTCTTCCCTTTCCAATTTGATGCCATTAGCGGTGGGAAGAGATCTGATCCTGTTTCTTCCTCTATGCTTCATAGTAGATTGGTGAAAAAACTTAGTGTTCCTATCTCCTTCCTTAAGCCACTGAATCCTTGATTTATGTTTCCAAAAAATTTCCCCATTCTTGTTTATTTTTTTCCATTGGACTATGAGCTTCCTTTCTTTGATACAAATCTCATCATTACAATTTCCTGCCTCCATTTGATCTTGGACTTCCTTAATTTTCAGATTTAGGTCCCTCTTAGTAGTAAAGATGTTCCCAAAAGTGTACTTGTTTTATCCTTTAACCTTTTCTTTAATTATTTTTAATTTCTACGTGAGCTTAAACATTGGGGTGCCAACACAAGGAAGGTTCCAACATTCCTCAATTAGAGATTTAAAGTTCGGGTGAAGGGACCACATGATTTCATACCTGAAGAGGCAAGGTTTTTTAATCACCCTGTCATCCCATTCCAGAAGAAGAGCATTATGGTCAAAACCCGTTCTAGGAGAGGCAATAAGAGAGATATTCTGCATAATGTTCTAGTTAGAGGAGATCAGAAATCTATCCAACTTAACTTGGATGAGTTGACTTCCTTTCCTTTTGTTAGTCAAGTTGAATTGAGAGCCAATAAGAGGGACATCCATTAGTCCCGTCGAATCAAGAAGATTTGAAAGATCCATCATACTCTCAGAGTAGTCAATAAGACCTCCTTTTTTATTAGAAGGGTACAATGGGGAATTAAAATCACCTCCAAGCATCCAAAGATCATCTTTGTTGTTTGTCATGATTCCATCCAACACATTCCATAAATCTAGCCTATCCAACCTTGAATTGGGGCCATAGATATTACCCATATTCCATTTAATTGATGAATCACCATCCTCCATACAAATCAAGAGATAGTTCTTATTCTTAAATTTCAACTTGCCACCAAACCAGGAAGAATTCTAGCAGATAGCAATCCCTCCAGAGGCCCCATCTACATCACTAGTTTCACAATCAACACCACGCCAAAGCCACTTCAAGGTTTTCTCAATACTTCCGTTTTTCATTTTAGTTTCCTGGATCAATAGGATATCAGGTTTCACTTAACCTAGGAATGCTTTTAACACATGCTGTTTATATGGGCCATTAAGACCCCTTACATTCCAAGACAAAATCTTCATAGCTTCAAAGAGCTAAGGAGCAATATCAAGCTAATACTACCCCAAGAGGGAGGTCGACCTCCCTTACTTCCTTTTCTGTTTGTTTGCTACTAGTGAATCAAGGGTCTTTTGTTTCCCTGCTACCACATCATTTGTTGTTTCTTTGATTCTTGTTTCTTTTGATTGGGGTTTTCCTACTTTGCTATTTCCCCTCACATCTAGTTTTTTCTTTTTTCATGATTTTTTATTTATCCATCCTTTCTCATCTTTGCTTTGTGACGATCGCTCCTCCCCCAAGGTAGGATCTTGGTGGTCCTGAGTTGGAGTCAAAAGTTGTTCTTTTTGGATTATAATTTCCCCTTCCTCCTTGCCTTCAATTTTTTGTTCTTCCTAAGGTGTTGGAGGTGAAGTTGTTCCCTTGTTTTCCTTTTCTTTATCTAAATCCAGAAGTTTCTCTGAAGATGGCGGGGTGGATGGTTCGTTGGCAGCCTCTGAAAACAACCTATCTAGCTTATCTTTTGGAACATCCTTTGACGGAGAAGTATCATTCCTCTCATTTTCCTGATTTGGGTTAAAGGATTCTTTAGTGAGTAACAGTTCATTATTTGATGTTGAGGTTTCATGTTCCTTTGAACTGTTCAACAAAGACTTCAAAGGAGCATTCATTTGTGTTTCCGTTTGGGGAATCTTAGGCTCAAGAGGAGCTATTTTATAAGCATCCTGTAAGTGCCCAAATTTATTGCATCCCTAATAGAATACCATAGCCCTCTCAAATTATAAAGGCTGAACCCATTTTCCAAACTTGGATTTTAGAGTCATAGAAGTGGGTAGGACTGTATTAACCTCTATGTTAACACAAATTCTTGCATAGACTAATCTTGTTTTGAGAAGAGTAACTTTGTCAATGGTGAAAAAAGAACCAAAGGAATCAACTATTCCTTTAAAAACCTTATGGTGTTAGAACTCAAGTGGCAACCCAGGGAGCCTAACCCAGGTTGGAGCAACTTTCCCCAAATCGACAGAGGCATCAAACCCTGGTTTCCATTGCATAAAGACAAAATATTTTTAAAACCAGTATCAAAAGCCCATGGTCCACCTTAAAGGACCTTTAACATATCCTAAGGGATAATAAAGGAAAATAGAAAGAGACCCTTGGGCGTAGCACTTATAGAAATGCTGCCTTAAGTTTCCAAGTGTCAGAGGCCTATTTTTGTACCTAGTCTATATTGGGTCGTCCCGTGAAAAATTTCCCCACCAAGGACAACTTCAAACCCTCCAGAGTGTCATTCAAGATTGCATCTAGGATGTCCACTTCATCCCCCACCACAATACAAAAATTCAACATGCAATTCTGAGGTGTCCTTGTCAAATTTTGACTTCCAACAAGCTTCTCCACATAGGAGGCCATTTGGGCATCTGGGCCAACACAAGTCTTGCCTTTAGGAGAAAAAATAGGGTTGTTCAAACCCCCAGGAGATGAAATATGCTCAATTCATGGGAAATTTTTAGATCTCTCACTCAGAGAGGCAATGTTGATCAGAGATACCATAGGTTGCTTTGGTGAGGGAGCTCTCATGGGGCCCCCTCCAGGCTGATTCATTGAGTAACAAAGGAGCAGAAATTCAAAAAATCAAAGTGCGCGCGCAAAGAAGCTTTGGATTTCAAAACCTTGTTGTTATTGTTCCCTTTAAGTCTGTGAATGAATATAAGGATATGTTGCCTTATGTATGGGTATAAGAGGTTATTTGTGTGTGTCTTGTATATCTTGTTAGTTGTTTTGGGCTCTAGGTGATCTTCTTGGTGTCACAACCCTAATTGGGACTTGACCCTAAATTTTGTATTGTCATGATGATATGGATGTTCAACTGAATGTGAAACCCAATTCTCATAATGATTGGCCCCAAAATTTTATATTGTTGTCTTATCTATTGTTTTAGTTAGATATAAAAATAGTTGTTTCAGTTAGTTGCTAAAAACTAACCGTTCTAATGATACATCAAATGAGGTTAATTATGGTGTTATGAATCAGTTCTATAACCTCATACATAGCCATATGATTGAATTTTGTTATTGTAATGGGCTAATGCTATTCTTGATTTTTGGAGTATTACATGGCAGTTACACACTCTCACCAAAGAGAGAGAGAGAGTATCATCGGGAAGGGTAGTCTAGCCATTCGGGGGAAATTGCGCTAGTGTAGCACACATGAGCATGTAGTGCAATTTCCAGGTCGCACATTGCGTTGGGAAGGGTAAATAAGGTGTATTGATTTTGAGGCCAAAATTCCATTAAGAAATAAACTCACTATGATTAATGATTTTATAATTATATTACTTAATAATGAGTAATTTCTAATTTATAAAAAATAATGATAATAAACAAATAAAAGTATAATAAATAATAAAGAATAATTGATAAGATCAAATAAATATTCTTTTATAAAAGGAAAAAGCAAATCCTGAATATTCTTTTCAAGAAACACAAAAAACCAAACAAAATATTATCCATTGAGGCGGGACCCATAAACTAAGAAGAAATTGTGTTAAAAAAATAATATAAAGAATACCTTACAAAGTACACAACCTCATATTTGTCTTCCAAAAAGTAATAAAATTAAAAGGAGGCTAGCACATGAGTTGGGCCAGCCAAATGTCAACAAAGGGAAAAGGTTTTAACAAATATAATAAACACCTAGCACATAATAAAGTGCTCCTATCCCCCATGTAGCAAGGAAGGTAGAATGAGTTGGAATAAAGCAAGGTAGAGGACTATTATGAAGTTATTTTGTTCTGGGAAAAAGGGAGAACAACTACAAGGAGGAAGGGTTGTATATGAGCAAGAAGTAGAAAAATCTCTATGCGTGGGTAACATGAAGAACTTTGAGAAGGATGGTCAAAACAAAAAGCTATTGAAAAAGGAAAATTGGCTGCAACTAGAAATAACAATAAATTTTATGTATTTTCTCCCATCAATGCTTGTCTCTCTATCTCAACTCCTTTCCATTTAAATGTTATATGCTGATTACATATTGTTTTGTAACATTCAATAGACCTTTATGATCAAAATTTTAGAATTCTACATCATTACCTTACTGACTGGAACAAATTTGGAACAACAGACTATTATGAAATTGTTAGGGTTGTGGAAAACTAAGTGGCCAAATAATAAAATAATGATTGCAGCTAGACTACTGTTACTAATGGAAGTATTGGGGAAGAAATATTTGCCATAAAAAATTTAGGGGATATGGGTTATGAGCTTGTAGATGACTATTGTATAATTTTACAATAGCCATAGCAAAGTTGGTGAAAATAAGAGTTTCCTCATGACTGTTGTAGTGATCTATAATAGCCAGAGGGAAGCTCATAACAACATATTGGCTCCATAAAACAAGAACCAAAACATCAATAACGTGGAGTTCTTTAAAAGCATTGTGGTGCTATAAAAAAAAGGGTGCATTCCTAGCACTTTGTCCTAAAACTTGTGCATTCCTCAACAGTCATAATGTGGCATCTATAGCAGCCAATGTATGGATGGTTTTTTCCAATTTTATTTGAGACTTTTATAGTCATAATGTGAGACTATCAATAGCTATAGTTTGGTAGATCTTGGGTTGGGATGCAACGTTCACCCTCTAATGAATTTTAAATCTTATTAATGCATCTTTGGCCAAGATTCGTAGCTCAACACATTTTCTATTGTCTTTCTAGAATCAAGAAGACCAATAAATAAATGTATATACCTCTCTAATAATATGAACTCTTGCCTCTTGAGGTATAAATAACTCACCCAACTTGCAAAGTAGCCTATCTTGAGATGAAATCAACCTCATCCTTCATCTCAGAATTTGGGTTATACTTATTTGTAGATATACCTTTAAAATATTCATCTTGTAATATTCTTCCTTATATACCTAATGGAAAAATGGAACAAGTCCAATGCTTTATCTTGTGTAATGATGAATTTCCATACTCATGGATTATGTGAAACAAATAATTACTTGATTATGAATTCATTTCATTAATTCTCAGTGTGGAACTGTAGCAAATATGAAAGAAAAATCAATAAACAAATTGAGTCCCTTATTGGAGAGACCCTTGATTTATGATTTGGTCAAGAACCTTAAATGCAATCTCAAGTTATGAGAAACATTTGAGTTCCCAAGGAAAGAGGGTTAGCAAAAGATTGAAGGGTCCAAATAAAAATTTGAATATTAGAGAATTAGATTCCCTCAATTTTTAAATTAGAAGAGGCCCCCTTCATGCTATTCACCGAGTCCCCTTCATGCTATTCACCGAGTCCTATACTTTATTAGTGATTAATTGGGTAGTTGTTACATATGGCCCAAGCCCTAATTCAAATAAGAGAGGGTTGTTGAATTAGAATGAGTCACTTCAAGAGTAAAGGACATATGCCTAGATATTTTTGCTTGGGGCATTAATAGGTTGCATATGTTAGTTATTCCATAGCTACATAGATTTCACCCATGTTGGCCACAAATTGCTAGACTCTTCATGATGGGTCAGGCTCCCTTCATAGGGTAGCACGGGGAAGCCTACGGCTTCGTGGTAGGGAAAAAATCATCCCGATGATGCTCTCTCTCCCTCTCTCTTCCACTTCAAGATAAAGCAACAAATGGTATAGATTTGATAATGCAAATGATGATATGTTGTTTATTTTGTGTCCTATTTATTTAGACGAGTAAATGACTCTCACTCAGACACTTGTATTTTCATCCTCAATAAGATATCTTTGATTTGTTTGAAAGGGCATGGCTGCTATAGGTAATTTGGTTGCTTATGTTATCAACCTGCTTTCAAAAGATTAAGGAGAAGGGATGGAGAAGGTTTGTCTTAATTGCTTTATTTCAATTTGGAATCTAACTTTATTTTGTTATTGGTTAAGAAGTAAATGATTCTTATCTCAATTTATAAACTTTCTAATATCAATGTCCTAATACTATGAATGTGGTAGTTTATATGATAGAATGATCATATGCAAATCTAGTAGTATATGTTACCTTATTATGAATAATTTTTTTATTCTTATGGATGCAACCATGGAAGTTTTGTTTAGTCATTATGATTATGCAATTGTGCAATAATATTCATTGGTAAGAGAAATAATAGAATGGTACTCATTGCATGTTAGGTCTTGTTGTTACACTTGGCTTGGGGGTTGGATAGATTCATTTCATGGCTTGATGATTCCAAGAAGGTTGGGTGGAAAGCTTTCCTTCCCATTGACTATTATAGAGCAACAAAGCAGGTATATGAAGCTGAAAGATCTTCTCATTTTAAAATCTCTTCATAACTATGAAGGTTCTAGTAGTTTCTTTTATTTGTTACATTTCATTGTTTTATAATGAGGGAAATGAGACCTACAATTTATTGTTAAAGGAGAGGGGGGGGAGTGCAAACAAGGAAATGCAGACCATGGATTTGGGTGTTGGGTTGAGTGTGCATACTCAGAGTAAAACTAAGAAATGCAAAACAATCCCTACGCAGGATGTGGATGACATCATGGAAATGCATGATAGGATGGTGTCGAAGGACCTGTAAGTGGCGAGGATGCTCAAAGAACTTATCTAATGGCCATTTATTATACTTTTTGTCTTTGTTTTCTACTTCTAGTTTTTGCTGATGGGTCACTGATGTTTATGTAATCAACTTGTTTTTGGTTTCTTGGGTGGGTAGTCCTTTGTTTTATCTTTGTTGCCACTATTCCTTTTTGTATAGGGTTTCAGGAACCCTTCAAAACCTATTTTTTGTTAATAAAAAATAGTGATATTAGTTCTTGTTCTTTTTCAACCTCCTTGGTGAACGAAGGTGAATGCATTGATCATAAATTTATTTGTGGGTGTTATTCCATAGGTTCAAAAATCCTAGAATGTATGAAATGACTTTTAGTCATTATATGACATGAGAGATGTTGATGTTCATATTTATTTTCTTCTATTCATAACTTGCACATAATACATTTTGTTAAAAAAAAGTAGATGAAGGCTATCTTCTGATGTTGCTAGTTGTTAATGGGGTTCATAGAAATAGATCACTACGATCTATAGCTTTTGTGTTGTATCAAGGGTTTTGTAGTAACAGTGATAAAAGATTTATGTAAAAATATTGAATAAAATAAAATATGAAAAAATAAAACAGTGTATGGAATAACCCAACATTTTAAATCTCTTTGTCAATGTTTCTTTTATTCAACCAAGTGTCAGGGGCGTGGCTGTAGAAGGCTAGAGGTTTTCCCCTTAGAATTTAGTCATGTATATGTTACACCCATCATGGGGGCCATGCTCTTGGGTTGTAGCTTCCAATTTCCTGTAGGATACATGTTGAGAGGGGAAGAAAAAAAACAAATATAACATATAATCTCTTTGTAATCAACTACCTGGGATGAGAAAATAGAATAAATTAGACCTCCTATATCTACAAACAAATGGACCAGTCAATCATTCAGGAGTGGAAACAAAGAAAATAAGAGAGAAAGTAACATTACTCTGCACATATATCATACTCACTAGTAGTAGTAGCACATGAAAGAAGGTAATGAGTTGGAGTCAAATGTCTTTCCCCTTCTATTTCTGCGAGTAGTGGAAATCTGAGTGTGGTTTTCCTCTCACGACCCAGAAACCCTATGGTGGCATATACGGTGATTTAAAAAGGTTGTTTTAAAGAAGGAAAATGCACTACAAATGTGGGGTGTAAAATCCTTCAAATCATGAGCACAAATAAATAAACAAAAGAAAGAGACAACTACACTAGAGAAACAAGGAATTAATAACAACCCAAAAAAACATACATTTTATCATATTTACATTCACTCAACAATATTCCTTCAAAGATTGCTATGCTAACTTTGTAAGGGCATCAACCCACAATAAATAAATTTCAATTCAATCGACTAGAAATTTCTGTATCAGATCGATCGCCAGGGAAGAATACCCTACCAGCACTTCAGTAAAAAATGTAAATCTATTTCCAAAGAATTTTGTTAAGTATTAAGAAGGATCTAAAAGAGCCGATTTAGACCTACACCCAAGTCATGGCTTCCTCCATGAAAAACACCCCCCATGCACCAAGAAGAGTAAGGGTTTGCTGCCATTTTTGGAAGGCCACTTTTGGGTGTGCCATGAGATTTTCCCATTCCTTCCAAGTTAAATTCATGCGTAGATGAAGCCTCTTAGGGTTTGATCATCTCATGATTTCCAATGGGCTTAATTTTTTTTCTCTCTCCTGGTCCTCTTATTTATTTTGCTGAGTTTAGAGGTAAGAATGATTAATTTTAGGAGTTAAAGTGCATATACATGACTTTAACCTGGTAAGCGCCCCATGGTATCTACTTTATTTTCTAAATAATTAAAATATTTCAAGGTCCATTCTTGTTATGAATAAACATAATGATACATATGTTACTTTTTTTTTATATAGTTTCCTTAAAACTATTTTATTTTAGTAATGCTTGTTGTATTACTATATGCGAAAGAATATTTTAATCTCTTAAGGAAATGGTTGTATCGATCTTGGTAAATAGGTGAGTGATAATAATAGTCATTAGCATTATTATTACATTTGACTTAATAAAAAATGACTCATGTTATATTGGTTTAATTCCACGTAAATTAAAACCCTTAATTTGACCTAAGCAAACATCCTTGCTAAAAATTAAAAATTTAATATTTAATATATATATAGTTTAATGTGAAGATCATTAATACTTTAATGCCACATACTTAAGTATGTAGTGATTATTGAACTAGGATAACAAATGAACCAAAGCTTGTTGATAATTTTCTATTAGTATGGTAAATATGGATGTAATTATCTAAAGGCATCAAAACTTAAATGTGGCCATATTTAAACTAGGAACTTTCATTAACACTATCCTATCCATTAATACTTCAAATAGAATTGTATAATATTTAACATAAGACTAATAAAATGGTATGTGTTACACTTTTGATACTTATATTATATAATTTTTCATCTTAAACTTAATGATATACATCATTTTGTCTTAACACCAATCTAGTAATTTAGCATAAGAACATAGCAACTAAAGATATTTCATTGTTTTAATTATGTTTCTAATTACTTTAGAAGTGCTTATAATGTCCTTACACTCACTACCTAACTTTGAGATCAAGTGGATAAGTAAAATTTAGTATGGTATCTATCTAAACCGTTAAACCAATATGAAAAATGGTAATATGGTAGGCATCAGTCAAACTTGACACTAACATTTTCTTGCCTTGCAATATAAATTATGCCCAACTCATTGTAGGAACCATATGAAGTGAAATCAACATGCAAGGTTTGAAAATCATAAGATGTAGAGTTACTTTAAGTCGTGTTTTTAAAAAGAAATAATTTGTGTTAATTCTTTGTGGGTATCTTCTTCTTTGGATGAGATTTTTTATTTTGACTAAGGTCCGGTGTCAAAGAATTAATGAATGTTCTATTGACAATATATGTGGTTGAATGTTAAAGGAAAAAATGGTTACTTTTGCATGGTAAATTTTGGAGTTAGTTTTTGGGCATTACAATTAATAAATAGCGTAAAATACCAAACCAATTTATATGTCAAGGTAATACAATGCCAAAAATCCATTAACTTGGTGCAAGGCTACATCTAAATAAAATTTCATAATAAATTATGCTTTCATAAATAAATTGTTTTTGACAAGGATATAAAATACCCTTTAGTAAATTTTAACACAATTTACCTTTAATGGGGACCCATGTGTTAGGATACACCACTTGGCAATTGGTTAGACCACCCCTAAGAAAGATTTCATTTCCTTAACCAAGCACACCAATACTTCATGTGTATGTAATCTGGATGATTCCTCTCCTCTAATCGGTGGATGTATCATTTTATAAGCCCTACCTTAACTAACACTAAGTCTTCTAAGGTATTAAAGCCAAAACAACACAAATTTGACCCAAATATCTTTGATATTTATTAGAGTGCAATAAGTTGACATGCAAAAGCCACTTGCACCATGTTATGAATAATAGTGACTTAATAATACCTTCCTTAATTGAGCATTTTACAACCACTTAAGATTGAGTTTTCATATCCTCCTTGGTAAACACCAAGTGGAGAACAACCTTGCTAAAGACTTACTAAAATTTGAACACCCAATTGTTTAACCAAAATTTAAAATATCATATTTTCACCTCTTGATCATAATTCTTGAAACTAAGAAAAACACAAAACCAAGTTCAATTTATGATTCAACTAAAACTTACTACTACATTGAGTCCATTTCTCCATCAAAGTATAAAGTTTTCAAAATTACACAAAATTGGTATGGTACAAACCTAGCACTAATATTATATTTATTTTAATTAATCTTTGATTCACATCACATAGACAAAGTACTTAGCAAAACGTAGACCCCCAAAATATTATCACATGTTGACTATTCATAACATTGACTAATAAGGTCATAAGATTAAAAATTGGCATATAATTAGATAACCAAGGACACTAAATGAATATGAAGATCTAAAGACAATGGAGTTATTCAATGCAAAACTAGAGTGTCAAGTTTCCACCTAAGAAAATATCACACCACTATAAGATATAATAGGGCCTTAGAGATTAAAACACTTAGTAGATTATCACACTATTCTTGAGACTTGATTTTTTTGAAATGGATTAGCCACAAAATGACTAAGATATAAAATACCACATGAATAATAGACAATTAAATTTTAAAATATAAAACTAGGGCATGCCCTGAAGGAGAGAATAATTCACTTGAATATTGAAACATAGAAAAAGGGATCTTAGGCCCTTAATGCAAAGAACCTAGGATTCAATGGTGCCTTTTTTCAAATTTCATTAGAGATGTAGATCACAAGGTGCAATAGATTGACTTTCAGACCTTAAGGTGAGCCAATAAGATCTGTACATCCAATGAGGGATTGGAATCGATTAGAAATATTTTTTAATGATTAAATTAATGGTCCTATATTCCCTAATATTAAAATTGCAAGATCTCAAATATTGACAGTTGAAAACAACAATTTACTAGTGGATCCAGGAAGTGCAAAGAACAACAAATTTGCTCAAAAAAAATTGGTTTTAAGGTGCATACAAGGACTCATTCACCCATGGGTGAATGGGTCTTTTTAAGTGTCTAGATCAACTTTCAAGTTCCTTTGGTACAAGATTTGAGCTTTTGCCTACCCTAGGTCCCACCATCAAAAAGTCAATTTTTTTTTTTGTAACTTAGTTTTCATGGCTTGACAACAATGATGACAACAAATGCAACAATGCAAAATTTCTCTTCAAGATCTTCAATCCTTCTTCAACCTGTAATCTGTAGATACACAAAGAGGGAAAATTTGTTTTGTTTGAATGGGGGTTTACTTTAGTCAAACCCCAAGTTTGGTAATTAAACCTTGATAGAAAGATAATGACAATGGAGAAGGAAATGATGGATGAACACTTGCTTGTTGCAACTCACCAAACCTTCAATAGATTCCCTTAGAGGACTGGAGACAAACACATCTCGCCAAGGAACTTGATCTTTCTTTGGTTGATGAATTTGGACACTTGAAATTCTTGGATGCTTTTAGGATCAATAATGCATATTAGCCTTCACAAGATTACACAAACACACATAAGATTGAACATGATGATAGGATCTTGAATGATACAACAAATGACTGATAAATTTTCCCTTGAATGCTATTGAAAAAAATATCTTCTCATAAGATTTCTCTCATAAAGTGTGTTAGATTTGAATTGATAAAAAGATTGTGTATTTATAGGTGTTTATCTAATTTCTTGAAAATTGGATTCCAAAAGCCGAAAATTGCATATTGAATTTGAATCATTAAAATGCCACCAAAAACATATTTAAAAATGGGTCCTAGGACTTAAAGGGGACCCATTCACCCTTTGAAAATGGGTCCTGGTGTATAAGTCTAGGACACACATGGTCCAATGTGATTACAATATTAATTGCATTAATTAAATGTTAGTTTTCCTTTTTGAAAACGAGAATAATAAGGATTTGAAATGCATAATTTGGAAAATTAGAAGCTTAATTAAGTCCAATAAATTAAGGGACCCAAACATAGTGTGAAATTGTAAAGGCATACAATTTCCTACACTAAATTTATCCCCCACTTTAGTAAGAGTATGAACTTACACTCAAACTCACACTAAAGTAGACAAATATATATCAAGAGGGGTCCAAGTGTACAAATGTTAGAAAGATAGGATGACAAAGATCAAGAAGGTGGCCAAGCTCCTAGGATCGAAGATCCCATGGAAAACCAACATAAGGACAAAGGGACACACAGGATGTGTAAGATACATGCAACAAGACAAGATACAAACACATACAATGTCAAAGCCAATACAAAAAATAATTTAAAAAGGAAAAAGGATGGACTAGCAAGTTGCATTATGCCGCGTCCATAAAATACACTCACAAGGGCTAGTGCAGTCTGGTATACTCTAGGTAAACCCCAAAGGTAAAATGAGAAACACACACTAGGTCTACAAGGTGTGTACCCATAAAAAAGGGGTGGAAGATGGGATAGACACACCAGGTCTATAGGTGTGTTCCCATACGTCAACCATACCAAAAAGTTATACTCCCTAATAACTTTGATAAGGTGCCACAAAATGGTCAATGTGCTATGTTAATGTTACACTAAGTCCAACCTCTGTGAACAAAAGTGAAGCTAAAATGTCAAAATTTCAATGCAAAAATGAAATAATGCTAATGTATGTCCCCACTTTAAAGGAATTTCTAAACACCATGCTGTGAGCAATTACTTTAAAATGGAAATGATAAATTCTAGTTGATAAAAAGGGCCATAAGAGCTTATTTGGAAAGCCCTATTCCAATCATATGTTTCCAAATAAAGTTGCATCATGTGAAAGGAGGTTTCCCCCACATGCAATCCAAAAATATAACACATAAGGGATCTATGGATTTAGGGTCAATGCATGTCTTTGCTACATTGATATAATAGAGCTTGAAACTATCATCATTCCCCAAATAATTCATGGAAAAAAAAACACAAAGGAGGAATGACACATAGAGAATGAAAATAGAAAAATATTTTGGGTCAACATGGAAGATACTTGTATGTCTCAACACCTTGTATCATCCCCAAAAGGAAAACACAAGAAAAAATAAAATACAATGTTTACGATGGATAGAAGAATGGAGATATAAATAGAAGAATGTCACGACATGTTTTGCTTCCTTTGTATCCTTGCACCAACTGAGTAACAAGGATCATCCAAAGAAAACTCAAAAACATAAATACCAATCAAGCAACATGATACAGGGGATCACATTACATACATGCAATCACAAAGAAAATAAAAATAAAAGCTAGTATGTCACATGCGAGCCAACCTAAAGCAAGTCGTTTGCATCCCAATCTTGTTCATCATATGCAGGTGGATAACTATCCACAAAGGCAACAAAAATTTCCATACTAGGACAAGGTTACCTAACCCATTACCCACCAAGTGTAAGGGAAAAAAGTGAGCTGAAAATGGATGATGATATGCTACTCCTTGCAAAAAGGACGTATGATTGCATAAAGCCGAGTTTATACCCTCATGCATGGTAATGAATATGATATGATACTACAACTACCACATGGAAAGGAGCAACAACTAATGATATTTGTTAATTGAATAACATTAACCAAGACCTCTAGTTGTTTCTTGTGTGATAGGCTCTATAGGGACATAGATACCTTATTCTTTAACACCACATCCTTTTCCATTATAGCCAAGTTGTTTCAAAAGTTTGTAACCCCTTCCATAATTTTTTTTCATTTATTTTGAGGAAGGAAGTTTATCATGATCATTCTCATCATATGTGGATGCATAATTCTTGTTTTCTTCTTATTTTATAAAAGTTGTGGACTTAGATGCTTGTGATTATTTTGCACCATGTTGTGTTGATACTACCGTTGTTTCTTTTTCCTTTCCTAATTCTTTTGTTGTGATTTTTTATTCTCCCATGAATGTAGGTGTAAAATATAATGAACCCCAATCATCATCCAATAGTTTTTTGATTGTTGAAAAGCACTTCTCTTTCTCTTCTTCTTGCACCGATTCCACTTTTGAAGTTGGTATCAATGTTCTCAAAAGATTTTTAATTCATGTTTTAGTTTGCAAACAACTTTTTGATTGTAAGTTTGCTTTAATTATGTACACCTTGTTTTTATAAGTGTATTTCATTAGATGATGCAACATTTAAGGGACTTCATTCATTTCATAAATCCATGGCCTACCCAAGAGGAGATTATATGAGAGTTCTTGGGGCATGACATGGATAGTAGTTTGCAATGTAAAACTACCAGATTTTACTGGTAATGTTATCACACCAAGCATTTTCTTTCCCACATTACCAAAACCATGGATAAATAAAGAATCTGGTTGAATTTTAGTCTTGTCCACTCCAGTTTGATCCAAAAGGTTTACACTACAAACATTGAGTGCCAAACCATTATCAATGAGAGTATGCCTATTTCCTATCTTGTTAATTCTATCCAATATCATAAAAGCCTCATTTTGTTGTTGTATTTCTAATGGAGATAATTCACTTTGATGAAATCTAATGTCCAAAATAGGTGAATTCACATTCTCAATAAAAGTTTCCACATCATTGGTTTGTGCACTAGGAGGGATAAAGAAATTTTCAAATCATTTTGAAGCATGTTATGGTAAATAGGTGATGCTTGAATCAAATTCCACAAGAATATCTTTGCAGGAGTGTTGTGAAGTTGTTCAAGAAGATCATATTACTCCTTTCCACTATTCAAAGGTAAACGAGGGGCACTAGGAAAAATAGGTTCTGGAAGTGGCGTCGATGTAGGAATGGTTTTTTTTTCCTATTATTCCTTGTGTTATATGTATGTGCAATGGTATTATAACTTGGTTGTTGCAAAACATTGTTACTAGTGAGTTGCCTTGCAAAATTTAAGATATTCCTTGCAGGTTTTGGTTGGTGTTGGGGTGGTCCTATGATAAGAAATGGCTTAGGAGGTCCAATAACTAAAGGACTCTTAAGAGGTTCAAAAGGAATCTTAGGTGGTCCAATTATTAGAGGACTCTTGGGAGGTCCAAAAGGAGTTTTTGGAGGTCCAATAATCAAGGGAGATCTAGTGGTCAATTGTTCGTTCATAACCCCAAAGAATTTGACTTCTTGTTGATGATATTCTATTGAGGGGGGGATCTAATGTAACCTTATCATCTTCATCTAAGCAAGCCACATTACTATCATTTGAAATACATGTATCAACGATATCATCCTCTTGCACCCTAATATCTTCACAAGTAGAAGAGGTTTCAAGAGAGGAGTAAACAATATTTTCATGAAAGTCAATGGTTGGATCTTCTAAGATAACTTCATCACAAGTAGGGGAGGTATCAAGAGAAGAAAAACTATTATTTTATTTCTTATCAATCATTCCATCCTCTTTTCTAACAATATCCTCCCAAGTAGGAACTTAGCGGGAGAGAAACAAACAAGATTCTCATGACACTCAATGGTTGGATCTTCTAACACCAAGACACCTTCATCATAAGTAAGAGAGGTATTGGGAGAACAACACTTATGATTGTCATGATTATCAATAATTTTATTCTCTTTCTCCAAAATAACCTCACACATAGGAGATATAGTGGGAGAGGGATCAATGAAAACAAGAAAAGAGGGGAAATAACTTCATATTTGTATGCTTGTAACAAAAATTTCATAAAGTGCTCAACAAGATTTGAAAATAGAACATGAAGTATGATAACTAAAGATTTTTGCAATGATAACATGATGTAACAATTTTCCTATAGATTTGAAATGCAACAATTTTTCTCAAATTTGCAATAAATCAAGAAAAACGACACTTTTCTTGCACATGTAATAACAATTTTTCAAAATTTCAAATAGATTTCTACAAGCTGGAAGAGACTGATAATATAGAGAAAAAATAGTGTGAAAAAGTTTCCTCAAGAACCTGTACAAGGACAGGTTCTCCCTAGGGTGAATGAGTCCTTGGATAGGGTTTTGGAAAGTGAAAATTTGAAGTTATATGTTGTTTGATGTTTCTTTCTCTAGTTGCAAACAAGTTAAACAATGACTGTTTTCCGTATTTTGGTCAAATTAAGAAAATGCAATGCAAGATGCAAGTGTGAAACCAAGGTTAAAATGTTGTGACAAGTTTTGAATACAAATTTTAGATGTAAAATGCAATTTTTGACTAATTGTAAGATGCCACAACCTTAAATTGATGATTTGATGCAACTTGAAATCGAACAATGTAATATTTTTCAATTTGAGACAATGTGATCTAAATGCAAATATGTAACAAAAAATGACACTTTTGAATGGTATTTTTATATTAATATGCAATACCTATCTAATTTGAAGATGTAAAATTCTGAAAATGAAGATTTGATGCAAATTTAAAATAAAATTATGCAATTTTCACTGCTTAATTAAGCTAAAATGAAAGATGCAATATACATGCAATGAACAATTTCAAATTTTAACCACTTAGTGAATGTAAGTCAAATGTAAATCTGATCTAAAGTTGACTAAAAAAAATCTAATGCAGGCTATGATGCAAGATGAATGCAAGTTTTTTTGATTTTTGATGCTTTTAGAATGCAAAAAAATGGAACCCTAAATGAGAAATGCAAAACAATACAACGCTAATCTAAACTGAGGGTTTGAAGGACTTCCAATTTCAAATTTTTTGTAGTGTAAGAATGTTGGGTTCACCAAAATGAAACATAGAAAAAGGGATCCTAGGCCCTTAATGGAAAGAACCTAGGATTCAATAGTGCCTTTTTCCAAATTTCATTAGAGATGTAGATCACAAGGTACAAGAGATTGACTTTCAAACCTTAAGGTGAGCCAATCAAACCTGGATCTACATCTAATGGGGGATTTGAATTGATTAGAAACATTTTTGAATGATTAACTTAATGACCTATATGCCCTAATATTAAAATTGCAATCCCAAATTCTGACAGTCAGAAATGACAGTTTACTAGTAGATCTAGGAAGTGTAGAGAACAACAAATATGCTTAGGAAAATTGGTTTTGAGGTGCCTATAAGGACTCATTCGCTCATGGGTTAATGGGTCTTTGTTCAAGTGCTCGGATCAATTTCTGGGTCCTCTGGTACAAGATCTGAGCTTCTGTTTTCCCTAGGTCCCACCATTGGAAAGTCAAAAATAAAACTTCTCTTAAGATCTGAGCCATATAATTTCTCTTCAAGATCTTCAATCCTTCTTCAACTTGTAATCTACACATACACAAAGAGGGAAAATTTATTTTGTTTGAATGGGGGTTTGCCTTAGTTAAATCCCAAGTTTGGTAATTAAACCTTGATATAAAGCTAATGAAAATGGAGAAGGAAATGATGAATGAACACTTGCTTGTTGCAACTCACCAAACCTTCAATGGCTTCCCTTAGAGGAATGAAGAAAAACACATTTCTCCAAGGAACTTGATCTTGATTTTCTTTATGGATTTGGGCACTTGAAATGCTTGGATGCTTTTAGGATCAACAATGCATATTAGCCTTCTTAAGATTACATGAACACACATAAGCTTGAACATGATGACAAGATCTTGAATGTTGCAACAAATGACTGATAAATCTACTCTTGAATTATCTTTACAATAATATTTTCTCATAGGATTGCTCTCATAAAGTGTGTTAAATTTAAATTGATAAAAAAACTATGTATTTATAGGTTTTAATCTAATTTCCCGAAGATTAGATTCCAAAAACTGATAATTGCATATTGAATTTGAATCATTAAAATTCCACCAAAAACATATTTTAAAATGGGTCCTAGGACTTAAAGGGGACCCATTCACCCTTGGGCGAATGGGTCCTGGCCTATAAGTCGAAGACACACATGCTCCAATGTGATTAAAATATTAATTGCATTAATTAAATGTCGGTTTACCTTATGGAAAATCAGAATAATAAGGCTTTGGAATACATAATTTGACAAATTAAAAGCTTAATTAAGTCCAATAGATTAAGGGACCCAAATATAGTGTGAAATTGTAAAGGTATACAATTTCCTACACTAAAAATATAAATTAAACTTCAAATAAACATAAGGAGACAAAATTAAGGTCAATGAAATATAGAAACACAACACAGTCCTTAGATTTAACATATCCAAAAGAGTATCTAAATAAAATTAAAAAACACTCAAACTAGGAACCTTCCAAATTTAAAAAGAGTAGGAACATTAGCAATATTAGTTTTAGTTGGGGACTCATGCACCAAACATGTATGGTGATAATTCAAAGAGACTCTATGATTGCAAACCAAACCAAATAGGCTATAGAACAAGGCCTTAAAGAATATAAACAATCCCTACAACATAACTAAAATGCATAGATGAACTTAAGGAAAAAAACACATGACAATTAGCCCATGGAGTTATCATAGTGGCACAACAAATACATAGAAAATAATTAAATTATGTGTAGGTGTAGAGAAAATATCTTACACAATATAATTATTTATATGATTCCCATGGATTACAAATTATTCTCTCCATAGTGATTAGGTTGGATTCTTAATAAGAAAAAAATCAACCAATACCTACTACCATAATGATGATCACAACAGTACTAAAAAATAGATAATAGATTGTGAAATTATATTTCAATTAATTAAGAGAGAACATACATAAAATGATATAAAATATAAATCTAGGTGAGTGCATTTATAGGAATAGAGGAGAAAGATGAGATATAAAAATAAGGCTAAGTAAGCCAAATCTGCATGTAAGACCATTCAAATACTCATTAGAAAACTAAACTATGAAATAGAATATCTATGCTAAAGTAACAAAACAGCATTAAGAAGACATTTTAAAAGCAAGATAAACACTTATTCCATGTTGGATTGGTGTCACATGTGCTAGTGACCCTTTCCCAACCCTTGATCAAAGCTCAAGTTGTGTAAATGATAAAATGCAAATGATGGAGATGATGGAGTGAAATGAACAAGATCAAATCTCAAATGAAGAGAGTAACCTTGCATCAAATTGTGGAGGATTTGCTCTCTTTTACAATGGTTGAGAGGGACTTGATCATGATGAAAAAGTGATGCGAGTCCCAAAAAAATGTGTGAGCTCATATGTAAGGTTCACCTATGCCAAACATGCAATAATTCTAGAGAATGCAAGAAGCCACCTAGAGATAGATGATAATTAACATGACTCCCCAAATAAATGAGATAAAATATACGTATGGAGAAGTGATGAAAAGATAATGAGAAGGGCCCTATAAAATAAAATAAATAAACTACATACTTTATAATTTCCTTTTTTGTATTTTCACTTATTTTATCCACCATGGAACATTAATTTTTGTTTCACCATGTCTTGATCCTTTATTCCCTTTCCTAATCATGTTCAAAATGTCCCAAAATTTATAATAGAGAGAAATATCTATCGAGAAGTACATCAAGGATTTTTATATACTCAACATCTAGGAAGGTTATATGGAAGATGTGAAGAATAAATATTTGAATGAGTTGCAAAGTGAATTTCAAGATGAAATTTATTTGTTACCAATTCATTTCTTTAAGATATCTACCATATCATATTTTAAGATAGAGGAGAATCTATCCAATAAGTGGCATAGATCGTATAGTAAGGGAAATGGAGGAAAATAATTCTAAGAAAAGGGAACAAAAAGCTTGAGTTAATGATATCAATTTTAATGATACCTATTATAGATATGAAGAAGTTGGAAATAGGGCATTTGAATGCCTAGAGGCTGATAAAAAATGGGGACATATTGAGAAGATAATGCACATTACACAAGTGACAAATCAAGTAGTGAGAAAAAAATAACACTTGAAGGTGGAGAGAAATTGATATTGCTCAAGGTCTTGTTGAAGCTTGTTTAAGTTATTGTTGAAGGCTAGTAAGGAAGATAGAGAATCATAGTTTAGGAAGAGTATCTTCTACACTAAGTGTAAGTCAAGTGGAAAGTGTTGTAAGATAATTGTAGATAACCTAGTGTCTACTAATATGGTAGAAAATTCAAACCTAAAAATATTATACGACAACCAAATCCTTAGTCAAGAGATATTGTGAGAGAGTAGTGTTCAGTAGTATTTCATATTTAAAGCTATGTAGCTAAGGTTCGGTTCAATGTGATTCTAATGGATGATTGTAATGCGTTGTTGGGAATATAATGGTAGTATGCTATTTACACCATCCATGATGGAAGAAATAACACATTCACCATCACCAAGGGTGGAAATAAATTTGAGTTAAAATCATTAAAGGCTAAGGAAGACACCACAAAGGGCCATATGAATTTATCATTGGAAAAGTAGTCCTTGAAGGAGGTTGAATAATTTCAAGAGTCGTATGAATTGATTGTAAAGCTTATGATAGTAGAGGAAAGCAAGTTGTGCCACTCAAAAGAGCTAGAGGTGGAACAACTATATTGAAATAATTTGAGGATCTCATGGATAATAGAATACTTGAGAGCTTGTTGTGAGTGCATAATATTCCATGCTACATATATTTCATTATAAGGTAAATTTTACCTAATAATGTGTGACACAAGGTGATTCTTGACATGAATGCATAATTGAACAAACAAATGAAAGAGATAATGAAGAGAGGCCTAATTTAGGAAAGTATGAACCCTTATAATGTACCTATTATACTTTCACCATAGAAGGAAGGAGAATGTGATGAGAAATAAATAGGTTCAATACCAATTTTTGGGAAATTCAATATCTATCCAAAAATGACTTCAATGGATGAGATACAAGGCTTAGATTACATCAACATGGAAATCTGAAATTTATATACAAATCTGAAAACTAAGTTGCCTTAATATGGAAACACCATGATTAGATCCATCTTTATGATGCCAAAAATAAGAAAACATAACATGCTTAAATAGACCACCTTATGTGAACTTATAACAACATATAAAGAATAAAATCACCTTAATATAGCAGCAATGAGGCACAAATCAGCAACATGATAGCATCACATAACATAGGATTTACATGGAGAAACCCTTGCGGGAAAAAAACTCCACCAAGAAGAGAGTCCAAGTATGCATGATCTTCAAATAAATGAGATTACAATACAATCACTTTCATTCTCCTCTTTTCATCCACCATGGAAACACATGTGCACCTATGAACAACCTCCTTATGCCTCAACCTATACTTGTACCTATAATGGAACTTTACATCTAATTATGGCTCATGATTCTACATACAAGAGGCTAAATTTATAGATGTGTGAAGACATATTAAGCCCCAAACAAGGCTCCCAAATATGGCCCTTCATTCAAAACATCCCCAAACTTTGGAATACCTCCTTAGAATGTGAAAGGACACCGATTTTGGCTCCAATACTTTCCCACTAGCTTGGGCATCCAAACTTGGGAGAAACATATTAAATGTAATAAATGATGGAATACTAAGAGACACATGTTGTCTCATTCTAAGCTCACACTTGGAGAATCCCAAAATTCACTCATTTTCCTTTTCCTTATCTTTTATTATCCCATTTTAGGCATCCACATGTGGGAAAAAATAATATTAAATATTTATGTTCACAACTCACCTTTACCACTACTAGTGGACCCATCACCCCTTATGAATATATTACAAACAATGGTGAGAATTAATATTACAAAATATTTCCCAATACACCCTAAGTGCCTAGAGACACTTTCCAAGGATGCTGGAACCATTCAATATGACATAATATTTGCAAGGTGGATGCTTAATAGAATGGAGGATATGTATAGATTTTCATGCTCTCAAAATAAGATAATTATCAAATATAAATTTCTACTTTTGCACATAGATGATAATAGATTGTTTTAGTGGAGCACACTACCTTTCCAAGGTTGAGCTCAAGATTGGTTACCATTTATATTAGAATATGTGAAGTGTTAGAGTAATCATGCATTAGCTAATAATTATTTAACTGTTAATTAATTATTAGTATAACTTATTATCATGCACTCACGATAAACTTACGAATGATTTACTATCTTAACTAGAGAGCTATTATTAGATCAATTTATTTCATTACATGAGATGTTGACACTTGTCATGATTTAATCCCTTTACCATTTAGGGTTTCTCCTATATGGCACTCAACCCTCATAGTATTATCATGCCTTTTGAATACCTTTGGAAACCTTTGAGGACTCTTGTTTTCCTTAAAGATTCTTGAGGTTCATTCTGTAGCTTTTTCTTATTTAGGAATATAGTAATTATTTGTTTGTAGGTCTCTTGTGTGGAAGGTGTCTTTTTTTGTTGTTTGATCCTATGGCTTGTGTTTTTCATAATTCAAACATGGTATCAAAGCATGTGGATTCAATGAACCCCTTCTCAATTTATGATGTTTTTCTTCTTCAACAAGGGTTAAAGGATTCAAATTTGGAATCCCCTTTGTTTTTTTACAAATTTTGGAGGTGGGTGAAATTTTGGTTCATCTAGAACCAAAATAGAGTCTTCCATTGGATTTAGATCTCTTGAGTGTCATGCCCTCGAAACTTGAAATAAAAATAAAATAAAATACATATATAAAATAATAATATAATAATAAAACGTATAAAATATTGATATAAGAAACAACAACAATTAATACCCATATGATATAAGGGCAGTGATGAGTATTTATTTAATGAATGCAACGAATATTATAAGCACAAATTATAATTGATGAAGCAATGAGAAAACCAAAACAAAGGAAGTGACAACGATTAATTTAAAAAGTAGCGATTAAATAAAAGTTAAAGGAAACAGTCAAACAAAGTCACACCCATTCGAAACTTTCAAAGGGATACATCTCTTTGTAGGAACACGAGGATAGAAAAGGGAATGAGAAATGAAAGTTCCAGGATCATTTATAAGGAAATAAAGCAATCTGCAACCCAGACATATCAATCAAATTTAATATAAACCTGCAGGCATACAAAGATCTAATACAACCTAGTACAAATTGTAGAGATAATATGTAGTAATTATTTTATAAATACTTTATGATTTCTCTCATATGTATATTTCATAGTACTGTTGTAATGGATCAATATTTAGATTATATTTCTTCTAAATGAATAGATTATATATATGTATATTTTGTATGTCTTTATCCTATGATCAATCAAACATAAGGTTGGAGGTAGTATGCTAGGGAGATGCAATTTATGGGATCTCCCATGCTAAGTAGCCCACCCAAAGGGTGGAATTGTCTTAGTCTAGATGCTCCTTCCTCTTGGGGCCAAGAGGTGAGTTGTCTTAGTCTGGATGTTGCACGCTCTTGGGATTAGGTGGGTCGAGTAGTTTACAGGCATCCCTTTTAAGAATTTCCTATCAAGCCAAACTATGATGGGTAATTAGGATGGATTCAAGGAGTCTCAATCATAAGGAGGATGGATAAGGAAACATGGATAGGGAATGCAAATACAAGTTACCCACTAAGTATCCCACCACGAGGGTGGAATTATCTTAGCTTGGACGTTCTTATTGCTTGGGGCCAAGGGGTGATTTGTCTTAGTCTGGATGTTGCACACTCTTGGGCTTATCTAGGATAGCTTTAGGCAGACTTATTATGTTTCCCATCCAATTCCTATTATTATTAAACTCCCACTATGCAATATGAATATGGTGTAGTTTAATAGTATTTACATGGCTCAAATATTTATATATGTTTGATCATATGAATTATATTACAATATTATCTAACATGATTGCAAGACCTAAACTAAGATTGATCTTACTTAAAGAATTTAATTAGTAAGTTATAACCCTAACTAAATTGAAAATTGTGATTCTAGGGCAAGATTTAGGGAAATCCCAAAAGAGGACATTATAATTGGTATCAGAGCAACTTTCCTACCATCTTGAGGGTTAGGAATAATATATAAAATTAAATAAAAGGCTCAAAGATCCTTGGAAAGGGAAAAGAGGAAAATTGTAACAAACCCCAACCCCACTCAAAACAATAACACGGGTGAGCCAGTAGGAAATGAATTAAGATCATTCATGGAAAAAAAAACTAAAGTATTGATGGAACAAAATGAAAGAACAACCCAGGCCCTTCTCCAAACCATATAAAACATTGGTAATACTTTTAGATCTGACCAAACAAATGGAAAAGATATAAACTCTAATCATTAAAAAAAAAACTAACATGTCTTACACCTTTAAGTTACCAAGACCATTGTTTCTACCTAGGGTGGAAACATTGGTGGAGGAAGAAGAAAATTCTCCACCCCCTTCTAACACTGAGGGAATTTCTACAACTTATATAAATTTGGATCTCGAGGTTAGGAGATACATCCCATTTAGGGAATTTTGTGAAGCCAAGAAACAAGAGGTAATAAACAGTCTTAGGAGGTAGCCTAGTAATAACTTGAGACAAAAAGTAAATAAACTAACCCTACCCAATTTTGATGGGTCCAGAAAAATCACAACATATTCCTAGATTTAAAAATCAAACACCTATTTGAACCTTAGTCCCATGATAGAAAAAGATGTCGTATGATTTTCTAGCCTACATCTAGAGGGTTTGGCCCATGAGTGGTGACATCATGGTATCCGCACCGAAGAGCACAAAAATGTAACATCCTATGATGAAATCGCACATAAACTTATAAAATGGTTTGATAGAAAGCATCCACAAATAGACTTAAAAAAATTAACTCAACTTAAACATGGATTGATTGAGGATTACATAGCAGAATTCCAAAGGATCTTAGTTAGGGTTCTAGGGGTTGACGAGGATCTACTTACCTACCTTTTTGTAGAAGGGTTAAAGGATTCAATCCGGGGACTAGTATGTGCCTTAAACCCTACCTCCCTTGGGGATGCAATTAATAAAGCCCTAAGACTAGAGGATACAGACTTAAAAGTCAAAACAAGGGGTGCACACACAAAACCTCCCTATAAAAAAGATCAACATAAAAACACCTTTCTTTCTAATAATGACTATGAGAGGCTTTGAAGGGAAATATTATGCTTCAATTTTAAAGAAAAGTGGGAGTGGGGTCATATCTGTAAACAAGATGAGGGTAGAAAGAGGAAATCATGTTACAAATGCAAGGGGGAATGGAAGGCTGGACATATGTGTAACCTAAGGGACCTAAAAAGGAAAAAAATGTGTTTCAAATGCAAAGAAAATTGGGAACTAGGGCACATATGTGGGAAAAGAAGCCAAGATCATCATATAGAAGTAATATTTGGTGAAGAAACAAGGGAAAATTGGGAACTAGGACACATGTGGGAAAAGAAGCCAAGATCATCATATAGAAGTAATATCTGGTGAAGAAACAAGGGAGGAAAGAGAAAAACAAAAAGAATAAAATAAGGTACGATGAAGGGGAAGAGGGGTATGGAACCTTGGCTTCCATATCCAAGGCATCAAGATATCATCCTTTTAGAATTTGATGCGTTATTAAGGGGAAAAAGTTAACAACCCTTGTGGATAGTGGGACAACCCACAACTTTGTTGATGAAAATTTGGAAAAAAGAATTAACCTTGAAATAGAAGACTTTAAGGGATTTAATGTCACCTTGGATGATGGATATACCACCCCTTACAAAAAAAAGGTTTCACAATTAAGCCTCACATTAGGGAAGCATTCAATCAGAGAATATTTCTATATTGTAAACATGGGGGACATTGATGTAATCTTGGGTGTCCCATGGCTGCACTCATTGGAACAATTCTCCATGGATTTTCCAAAATTGGAATTAAGTTTTTAGTATAATGGATGAGAAGTCCTCCTACGAGGATTATTAGATGGTTCCCTAAGGGTAATATCATCTAAAAGTATGGAGAGAGATTTTAAGCATGGATAAGTGGAATGGGTCGCCCAATGTTTAATTCTAGAAAAGTCTTCCATTAAAGGAAAAAAAATTCATGTTAACATACAACCACTATTGAACAAACATAGGAAGGTCTTTAGTGACATCCCTCTGGGACTTCCAACAAAGAGAGGTTTTTAGCACTCCATTGAGCTAGAGGAAGGGGCAAAACCTATTGTTACCACTCCCTACCGCCATCCTCAAAAGTACAAAGAAGAAATTGAAAAAGCCATAAAGGAATTGTTAGAAATGGGGCATATCCAACCTAGCTCTAGCCCTTTTACCTCTTTAGTTGTACTTGAAAAAAAGAAAGATGAGACTATGATAATGTGCATTGATTATAAGGTGCTTAACAAAAAGACAATAAAAAATTGATACCCCGTTCCAAACGTCGATGAACTAATCGATGAGCTTCATGGAGTGAAATACTTCTCAAAAATTGACTTAAGATAAGGGTACCACCAAATTAGACTAAGGATAGAAGATACACCCAAAACAACCTTTAGGTGCCATTATGTTCATTTTGAATTTCTTGTCCTACCCTTTGGGATAACAAACATCCCTGCCACTTTCCAATCATGTATGCACCATATCTTCAAGGGGAAGCTAAGGAAATTACTAATGGTCTTCTTTGACAATATCCTAATTTATAGTAAAACATGGGAGGAGAACCTAAGACATATAGAAGAAGTGTTGGGAATACTTGAGCAACATTCACTATTTTCCAAACTGTCCAAGTGTGAGCTCAGGGAGGAAGAAATTTTGTACCTAGGGCACAAAATCGGTGCTCAAGGAGTAAGTGTAGATGAAGAGAAGATTTAGGCCATAAGCGGTTGGCCAAAACCTAGAACCTTAATGCACCTCAGGGGTTTCTTGGGACTTTACAACTATTATTGGAGGTTTGTCAAGAACTTCTCAAAATTGAGCACTCCCCTAACTGATTTGACCAAAAAAGGAGCATTTACCTAGAATGAAGAAGCACAAACAACCTTTGAAAGACTCAAAGAAGTAATAATTTCTTGTCCTGTTTTGGAAATACCATATTTTTCCTCACCTTTTGAGTTATATTGTGATGCTTCAAGGGAAGGCATTGAGGTAGTATTGATGCAAAACAAGCACACTATAGCCTTCGAGAGTAGAAAACTCAAAGAAATAGAAAGAACATATTTCTTCTATGACAAAGAAATGCTAGCAATCATGCATGCCTAGAAAAATTCAGACAATATCTAATATGTGAGAGATTTGTAGTAAATATTGATCATGATAGTTTGAGGTTCTTTCTAAACCACAAAGACTTAAATGATAGACAAAAAAAGTGGGTAAGAAAATTGCAAGCATATGATTTCAATATCAAGTACATGAAGGAAAAAAAATGTTGTAATTGATGCCTTATCACGAAGGCCACACCTTGGTACCATGACAACAATATCCATGGAATGGAAGACTTCCATACTTATAAAATATGCTAAGGATTCATTCTCAAATGAAATAATAGAAGGAAAGATACAAGATGAAAGATATCGAGTTATTGATGACCTCATTATTTACAAGAACAAGATATACATCATTCCAGGGTCAAGGTTAAAAAAATAAAATTTGAAAGCATACCATGATAACCCATCATCTGAGCATCAAGGATACTACAAGACTTACAAACGAATCAGGGAGAGATTCTCTTGGAAGGGCCTCAAACGAGATGTACTAAAAAATATTAGGGAATGCATGGTGTGCCAAATAAATAAAGAGGAACATACATATCTAGTGGAACTTCTCCAACCCCTGCTTATACCCAATCAAAAGTGGGAAATAATTTCTATGGAATTCATAACAAGATTACCTAAGGTACAAGGAAAATATTGCATCTATGTGGTGGTAGACTGCCTAACCAAATATGCACACTTCATGGCCATATCGATGGATCTTAGAGCCACACAAGTGGCAAAAGTTTTCTTTAAAGAAGTTTTTAGATTACAAGTTGGTCTGCCTTGAAACATTGTGAGCTATCGAGATAGTAATTTTCTTAGCCTATTCAGGCAAGAGCTATTCAAAATAGCTGAAACAAAATTAACCCCCAACACTAGTTATCATTTGCAAATAGAGGGGAAAACAAAGATTATAAATAAATGGTTAGAGGGGTATTTAAGGAACTACGTCACCAGGAAACAAAATTCATGGATTAAATGACTACATTTGGGTGAGTATTACTACAATACCACCCACCATATGTCTATAGGGATGAACCCTTTCTAGGCACTATATGGATATTCAACATCTTTTGGAGATTTGATCCATTCAGAGAGTCATGTGTCAAAGCTAAAGATTTAATATAAAAAATGTGGATATCATGAATACACTTAAGGACAATCTACGTCAAGCACAAAACCAATAGAAGTGTACACATATAGAAAGAGGACTGAACAAACATTTGAGATTGGGGACTTGGTTTACTTAAGTCTGTAGCCATATAAATAGTCATCAATCAAGATAAGTGAGGTCGAGAAACTTAAGCCTAGATTTTACGGGCCATACAAATTTTTGAGGAAAATAGGAGAAGTTGCTTATGAGTTGGAGCTGCCTACAAAAATTAGAATTCACAATATGTTCCACGTATCTCGCTTCAAGAAGGAATTAGGGAAACACATTTCCCCATGTCCAGAGCTTCCACCATTAGATGATGAAGGCAAGCTGATCTTGGAGCTAGAAATCATTCTTAATATGCAAGATAAGAGATTAAGGAACCAGACTATTCCTAAATATTTGGTTAAATGAAAGGAAATGCCTGAAGAGGATGCCACTTGGGAAGGAGCCAAGATCTTTGACCATCCTAATTTAAAATTGCTTGAGGACAAGCAATCTTGGGAAAGGCGGACTATCATGCCCCCGAAATTTGAAATACAAATAAATTAATAAATAAAATAGATAACAATATAAATATTGAAAATATAAAAATAAATATTAATAATTTAATATTATAATTGTTATAATAAAATATACATATAAAAAATAATATAATAATAAAACATATAAAATATTGATATCAGCAACAACAACGATTAATACCCATATGATATAAGGGCAGTGATGAGTATTTATTTAATGAATGCAACAAATATCATAAGCACCAATTCTAATTGATGAAGTAGAAAACAAACCAAAACAAAGGCGATGACAACGATTAATTTAAAATTCAGCGATTAAAGAAAAATTTAAAGGCAAAGGTCAAACAAAGTCATGCCCATTCAAAATGATCACCTCCTTTCAAAGAGATACAACTCTTTGTAGGAACATGAGGATATAAAAGGGAATGGGAAATGAAAGTTCTAGGATCATCTATAAGGAAATAAAGCAATCAACAATCTAGACATATCGATCAAATTTAATATAAATTTGCAGGCATACAAAGATCTAATACAATATGGTACGAGTTATAGAGATAGTATGCAGTAATAATTTTATGAATACATTCTGATTTTTCTCATATACATATTCCATAGTACTATTGTAATTCATCAATATTTAGATTATATTTCTTCTAAATGAATAGATTATATATGTATATCTTGTATGTCTTTATCCTATGATCAGTCAAACGTAAGGTTGAAGGTAGTAAGTTAGGGAGATGTAGTTTATGGCCTCTCCCATGCTAAGTAGCCCACCCCAAGGGTGGAATTGTCTTAGTTTGGGAATTCTCGCCACTTGGGGCCAAGAGGTGAGTTGTCTTAGTGTGGAAGTTGCACGTTCTTGGGATTAGATGGGTTGAGTAGTTTATAGTCACCCCTTTCAATACTTTACTATCAAGCCAAACTATGATGGGTCGTTAGGATGGATTCAAGGAGTCTTAATCATAAGGAGGATGGATAAGGAAACATGGATAGGGAATGTAGATACAAGTTACCCACTAAGTAGCCCACCCCGAGGGTGGAATTGTCTTAGCTTGGACGTTCCTACCACTTGGGGCCAAGGGGTGAGTTGTCTTAGTTTGGATGTTGCACGCTCTTGGTCTTAGCTGGGATAGCTTCAGGAGGACTTATCATGTTTCCCATCCAATTCCTATTATGATTAAAATCCCATTATGCAATATGGATATGGTGTAGTTTAATAGTATTTACATGGTTCAAATATTTATATATGTTTGATCATGTGATTGGATGAATTAGCATGTGTCGATTACGTTTGATCCATGTAGAATTGAAGCATAACAAAGCACTAACGTTGAATCTCAATAGGATTATTCAAGTGAAAGTTAAACTAAAAATTTATCAAAACTAAGTATTCTAAACTACGAAAGCATTTAAAATTATACTCTAATCCATTTGAAACTTATCTCATTGTGGGAGTGGTGTCATATTGATGTGGACGTCGACCCTTTCCCAATCCTGTGGAGAAATGAGCTTGCTCCAATCAATTTTATTGAAGAAAACTGATGGAACGGTTGTGAGATGTGTATGTAAACATGATTTTAATCTAAATGAGCATGAAACAAGCTAATTAAACATGATTTTATGCTAAATGATAAAGATATAAAAATGCTAAGCTAATGCTAAATGGATTCTAACCTAAAAGATCCAAACCCTAATTAATTAAACAAGCTAAATGGATGCATTATGTGATCATGGAAGCCATTAATGGAAGCTTAAAGATAATTAATGCAATTAAAATAAACTAAAAGATGCTAAATGTGTGCTAAATGTGAGTGATTTCAACAACATAAGTTTTCTCTGAAAGATGGATCCCTATTCAATAAAGGCAAACTCTATTTATTGAATAGGTAAAAAGATGAACAGATGAGATCAAAAAGACAAATCAACGGTCACAGATGACAGAAAGAAGAGACGTGGATCATGGATTCTCATCAACGGGTGAGAATTGAAGATGAGTTTTAATCAAGGGTTCACATTCCCTCAAACAAACAAACTTTCAACTTGTCCAAGAGGTCACAAGTTAACTTTCACAAGAGGTCATAAGTTAACTTGCTCAAGAAGCTAAGTAAGTTTGTTGAGAAAAAATAATATTCCCCTTTTTCAAATGAGTGAGGAAAGAGAATATTCTTTGGAATATTCTCATGGGTGAGGAAAAACGATATTTAGTTAACTAAAGCTAAATTAAATAGTGCAAAGGAATATTTCATGGGAATATTCCTTTTTTGGAGGAATGTGCAAAGGAGGAATATTCCCTTGCCAGTGGGGGGAATTAGATTTAATTGATAATTAAACAATATTGATTATGCAATTAGGGGATTAGAAGAATTAGATGATGTTCATTAAATAAAATAATTTAATGAAAGGGGGAAAGGTGGAATGACATTTAATTAAATGCCTTAGGGTTATTTAATTAAATAAGAAGATTTAGGGTTTTAAATTAAATAGTTTGATCTATTTAATTTAACAAGACAAAGTGTTAGCACGAAAGGGGGGTGAATTAACCCGATTTGATGAATTAGGTTAATAGGTGAAAATGATGCCATTAATTAATTAGCTAGGCTAATTTAATTAATTAAGTGAAAAGAGGATGGGTTTCAAGAGTAACTGATGTTAGTATACCTGATTCGAGTGTATGATATGATTCGGGAGATTTCTCAGTGTCTATATCATATGAATTATATTCCAATATTATCTAACATGATTGCAAGACCTAAAACAAGATTTATCTTAAAGCATTTAATTAGTTAGTTATAACCCTAACTACATTGAAACTTGTTATTCTAGGGCATGATTTAGGGAAATCCCAAAAGGGAACATTACATCGATAAAGTGAGTTTTTCCTTTTTTTGGCCCGATTTGTATTCCTAAGGTTAGATCTGCAAGGGTTTGAAGTAATTTTTTTTTTTCTAGATCTAGAGGGTAGCTACGATTCTGGAGCATTTTGGCATAAAAAGAACCTCATAGTTGCGTTCAAGAGGTCGATTAAAAAAAAATTGACTATAAGTTTTCCCTATTTCACCATTGAAAGCTTTTGAGGCAAAATTTGTTTTGCTCTAGGGGCCCTACAACCCCTGTGCACACATTTCAAAAAAAGAGCAAAAAAATCAAGTCATACACTTTTTTTTTTTTTTACTTTTTCAAAAATCTAGAAAAATTAAAAAACAATATTAAAAAATGTTGGGCTGGGTTGCGGGGATACCACTGGGTCATCAAAAAATAAAAAATAAAAAATAAAAATGCATGCACTTTTTTTGCATGGCAGATTTAATTTTGATGGGGGGAAATTATTAAGGTACCAACACCCGTAGGGTACATGTGCATGTAGGCCCTACAGGTCCCTTGTACTACGGCGACAACTGTACCAGCCAATAATTCGTCAGTTTTTAAACTGTCAACGACAGCCTCTTCAGGCTCTCTCGGTGGCCCCTTTAGAATCTCTGATTGGTTCTTTAAATCTAACAACCATAAAATATTTCCCAACACAATCCAACTTTTTTCTGGCGACCCATTATTCCTACTGCCTGGTGAATATTCTCTTTAGATTTTGTCAAATCTTTTCAACATATTTTGAAAAGAAAGGAATATTTCGTTCATCGATTTTTCATGTAGGGGTGGATTTCTTTTTTGGCGATAAGAAATATTCCCTAAAATATTCTGTTGGCATCATGATGATGTCAACATGATGTCAACAGTATGGACGATACTATGGCTCCTTTGAACCCTCCTTGTGCCTTAAAGGAAGTGTTTTTTTTCTTTTGGCCATAACTTGGGCGTACAATATCAAAATTGGGTAAATGAGATATCTCAAAAAGATGGTTCCATTAAATTTCTAGTGGTGTGGGTCTCATTACCTTTTTTGTTGTTGTTGGTGCATATATAACCTGTTGAAGTCAAAGGTGATGTTTTCATTCCTAAGCTAATAACTTTTGACCTGTTTCTCCATTTTTTTGTGATTCCAACGATATTGGGACAGTCTTTCAGAGCTCTTCACAACCATCCATGCATTTTTTCTAGATTTCTCTCCAAGTACATTTTATTCAATCTTTTGTGTTTTCACATTTTGGTGAATTTCTTGGACGTCTTAGCTCCTGGGAACATTTTGTCTGTGTGGGATGACTTTTTTTTGGCTATTCTTCATGTATTTCTAGTATTTTTATCCTATTTGGGAATTGTAGATAGTTTTTCATGCATATTCTCTTTTGTAGACACATTGAGATAAAGTGCCATTCTGGTGTATACTTTTTGGGGATTTTGCACATCCTATTATGTCTTTTGTAATCACACTACATGATATAAAGTGTCATGGGGGTTGATGTTTACCTTTGGTTTTTCATCACACCTTTTTTCAAGTGAGTGTCCCTTCCACGATAGTAGTGAATCTGTAATGCTCTGCCGCACAACCCTAGAGGAAGTTGCAATTCACTACTTTAACACACCAATTTTTTTTTGTTTAAGTACAATAACATGAAAGATGAATACACATTGCCAACAACCTCTAAGGATACGAGACTGAGATTACTTTAAAACCCAAACAACAACTAACATCAATAGAAACCAAAACATTAATCACTTAAGGAATAAGATTACATACATTCCATACAAGATAAATTACCACAAGGATAATAAATACCAAAAGATTTCAATTAACAATATTTAAACAATAAGGTTCAACTCTCATTCCCTGAAAGAGGTGATTCCAATAAGCATAATTACAAATTACAAATTCCACCTCGATAACAAATGAGGGGTAAGAGAATATAAGATCAACTGAGAAGAACGAGGCCAGAAGAGAATTGGATCTAATGAGCTCTCCAACATGAAAGACTCGTCCTCACGAGCAAGAGCAAAAACCCAATAGAGGAAGGTGCACATTCCGCCCAACCAAGTGAAACCAAAAGGCTCACCCCTCGTGCTAGGAGATAGTAACAAGGATTTCCTAGATAAGACCATCTACCACTAGACACATGCTAACACATATACTGAACTGAAACAAGAACATATACCACATCACTTAACATCATGGTTACAATTCTTCCAGAGTACAAAATTGAGTACAATCACCATACAATAAAAATCAACGGTACAACACTATACCGACCACTGTCCTAGGAGGAGTGTCATCGCAAAGGTTGCATTGGTTATCCAATGGTGTTCTTCCTAGGTCTCGGCCCCCCTCTAGGGATATCTTGGTAACCTCTCACGAACCCGACACCATATGCACACCAGAGCGGAATCAGTTACCTTTTGAGAAGACAAGATAACGATCTTGCCATTCCAGGCCTTCCCGACTCATCTCAAGTCTCGTACAAGCCCTTGAGCCAATGAGCGAGGCTAAAATTATCTTGTTAATGTTCAGAGCTACTCTATCCCTAGTGTAAGTTATTTAATTTTCACTTAATTAACTGACTCTCACACAAGTTATCTTGGAACCACTTTGGGCCCGACGCTCGTTGAAAGCCACTCCCCTATCGACAACACATAACTCAACCACATGCCAAGGGTAGACAATGCACTCACACTTATCACAAATAATCATTACACCTCAACAGGCAACACATCACTATGGATGTACAAAACTTGAAACCAAAGCGTGCACTACCTAAGGCTAGCACAAGGTTGACTAACATACTGACAACCCACATGAAGAATTGATAACATGACTCAACCTTAAACCATAAGGTCACACAACCCGTATGAAGAACCAGGTTTCCACTGAAACATCACTCATGCACCAACCAAGCTAAACAATAGCAAAACACATGAGACACAACATCCTCTCAAGAAAACACAACTGGAAGACTTACATGATCAACAAGTCCAAAACGAATTAACAACACAATCAAAGAGTCCCTAACCTTAAGGAACAAAACCCAGCACAACCAAGGCACACTCAGGAGTTTACAACCATAACAATATTGCCCATACAATACCAACAAGAATTTACTTAAAATGAACAATCATATAATCACACGTTCTTTAAATAACTAAAGATGCATTTGACATAACGATCTCTTTTCTCATAAACAAGTACAAAATACACAATTACATCATACACTCAATCTTTTAACTATACCGATACGTTCTAGACATTATGATTTTTCTTGAACCTTATCTATTCCTTGCAATATAAAAACAAACATCATTCAACAACCTATCGTTAGGATATTTTAAATCCAAGCAAAGTAGAGGCATAGTGCAATAAATTAATTAAGTAATTAACATAAATTGCGCATGCTCAAAAATCCATTCAAATCTCATTGATAACTTAGGGAGTATTATAACTGATAAGTTATCCCATTTTCTCAATTATTCAAAAAGATTAAAACAATCTTTTAAATAAATCACTATATTTTAAAAACCCATCTTCGCATCAATTTCAATAAAATAACCAAAATAAAATATTTATTTATTTATTTTATTTTATTTTTATTTTTTTAATATAAATATATATTAAATATATATTTATTATTTAAATATATATATTTTTGAATATACCAATTAAATCATCAGTTGAAATTTCAAACTCAATTACTAAATAAATTCCCAATATTTAAAATATATAATATTTATATTATATAAATTAAATAATAATAAATTAACTTTAAATTCCATATTATACAAATAATATATATATATATATATATATATATATATATAAAAAGAAAACCAAAAAAAAGAAAAGCGTACCACATTAGGGCATGTCGACCTCCTTATGAGGAGGGACGCGGCCCTGGCCGCGCCCCCCCCACAGACTGTGGGGGGCGCTGCCCCTGGCAGCGACCTCCCATAGGGTCGGCCGGGGGGTAGCATGGCTACCGCCACCCCCCTTATCATATATATATTTTTTTATATTTTAATTTCCTTCAAAAAAAAAAACACGCGGAAAACGCATAAGGAAACCTCTGTTTTCTGCGTTTCAAAACCAAAATGCCCAAAAATGTAAACATATATATATACACACCCACAAACACACACACACACACACATATATATATATATTATGTATATATACACACCCACAAACACACACACACACATATATATATTATGTATATATATATATATATATATATATATATATATAATCGATCCCAATAAATAGACAAATAGAGAAAACTATTTCCACATAAAACAAATTGAGGAAGAATTTTAAAATACAATTTTCTCAAGCTTTCAAATTTAAATAGAGGTTTTTAAGATCTTCTTGAGTTCTTTTATTTCATTTTCATTGTTGAAAACTTCGTTGTTTGATTTATTTCTTGTTTTATTTTTCATGATTCAAAGGGGTTTCAGAATGTTTTCTATCCTTCCATTTAGATTGAACAAAAATTTTAAAACTTCAAACACAAAACAAGAATAAAACCTGATTCAAGAGCTTGAAGAACAAATTGGTGTGGGATCCTTTGCTGTTTCCATTATTTTCCAATCTCCTCCCAAGATCTTCATCCTTCAACCAAGATTCAATCCAAAAATCCAAAAGCCCTCTTCTCATTATTTTGCAAACCCCATTCTCCATTCCAAAAACCACCCCCAAAATAAAACCCCCAAATGAAATATATTCTCCCCCAAATTTCCAAACTCAAATTCAAATCCACTTCAAATTAAATTTCAAATTCACATTCAAATTCAATTCAAAATAAATTGCAAACTCAAATTCAATTCTAATTTCAAATTCAAATACAAATCCCAAATTCAAATTTCAATTCAAATTCCAATCTTCTCAAAATATCTTTTCCCCAAATTAGTCAACTATTTCTGAAAATATCTTTTCTACCCCAAAGTCATTGCATTCAAAACATTTGAATTTTTGTAATAACTTAAAACAAATCTCCAAATTTCTAAATAGAATTCAACATATTTTAAAACCTTCTTTTCACACAAACTAATTTAAATCTTTTAACACTTTTAATTCAAGGAATAACTTAATTAATTCACACAATTAATTTAATTAACCAATAAAATAAATCTAATCCAATATTAGATTATTTTATTAATTAAATTAAATTAATTAATACAGTAATTAACATTCCTAACATTACAACCAAAAGCATTTAATCAACAGTTAAGCAACATAAGCCATTTAACTTGAATTAAAATAAAGAACATGGAGACATGGCAACATAACAACCAACCTGACTACAACCCGACGACACACTGAGACTAGGGTGGTGGCTTGACATAGAAAAACCTAGCTACTATCTCCCAATCAATTTCCATCGGACAAGGGACACACTCAGACCTGTGGAACCAGGTGGAGTCGATGTCCTGTACCTGTATCCTGCAACAAAAGGGTACATCGAACATGCATATATATATAATATGATCAAACACACCGTGAAGAGGAAATCTCAGAATCGTAGGGCACTCACAAGAAAGTGATACAATCCCGTCCCCTTCACCAGTACACAATTACTAACCGACGATTCTAACATCAATGATATGATCACAAGCATAAAACATCATTAAATCAGTTATTTGCTAAATTAATCCAAAACATGCCATAAAGGTAACATCAGAGTAAAATAATCATCACATCAAAATATATCATTCACATCGTTTAACAGATAGCGGTCAAAAGCAACCAAGTTCCAAAGTCAAAGCATAATCAAACACAACCATTACAAAGAAAACACTCCCGATCAAAGAGCCAAAACAGAGGGGTGTTACAGAATCCTAGTGATTCTTGCCTAATGTGTGTATGCCTTAGTTTGGACACCCTTTTATTTACAGGTTGTTTCTTCTACATGCACTTCTTGGTTTCACACAATTTTAGTGTACTTGTCTTGGTTCTCCCTCTTCAACATTATGGGGGGATTTGTATTGTTGGTGCTAATGCTTCCTTGGTTTCATGTTTGAATTATCTATGTATCTAGTTCTTGTTCCTATGTACTTTTGGATGCAGTGTACATCAATGACTGTTTACCTTGCATTTCGGTGAGATGGATCACTTACAATATGGACACTCTTACATTCCTATTTCTGAAGGCATCCTTCCTTTTTTCATTTGATCAAAGACTATTGGTAACTATATTTTCAACTTGCATCTTGCATGTTGAGTAGTGTCATTGGGGTCACTCATGTAGATTCATGCGTCATTTGTATCTCCGAGTTCCATATGTTTCCCTTTGTTTGCCATCTGACTTGAGTAGTGTTGTTGGGGACACTTATGCATATTACTATCTCTCTTGATCAGTGTTCTTCAGAATTTTGGTACTTGTATCTTCGACTTGCATCTTGCATGTTGAGTAGTGTTGTTGGGGTCACTCATGTAGATGCATGTACCATTTGTATCTTCGACTTCTAGATGTTTGCCTTTTTTTTCAATTTGATTTGAGTAGTTTCGTTGGGGGCACTCATGCAAATTATTGTCTTCTTGATTTGAGTAGTGTCATTGGGAGCACTCATGCAAATTCTTGTTATCTTGGTCCTGATCATCATTTGTTTTGGAGGAGGTTCTTCATTTTAGCATCATATCAACCATCATTTGATAGTTTTATAAAGCTTCTTTGTGCTTTAGTGATGTTCTACATGTTCCTCTCTTTTTGGGATATTATTTTGGTTGGAGGCTTCTTAGTCCTTCACCTTGATTTGGAGGATTTTTTAGTCCTTCATCTGCCTTTCTCTTTTGGAGAGGATTTTTTCCCATGTGGTTTTCTCCTTTTCTCCAGTTGTGAGAGATTAGATTGTTTGTACATGGGTACCTCATCAGGCCTTATTTTTCAGGACCCATCATGCATTCTCTTTTTTAGGGTCTGTAGCTACTCCCTAAGTTCAACTTAAGGGGGGGTGTTAGATTATTCATGCATTAGCTAATAATTAATTAATATTTAATTAATTATAGTCTAATTTATTTTCATGCACTTAAGCTAAACTTATGAGTGATTTACTATGTTAACTAGAGAGCTATTATTAGATCATTTTGTCTCATTGCATGAGATGTTGAGACTTGTCATGATCTAATCCCTTTACCATTTAGGGTTTCTCCTATATATCACTCAACCCTCATTGTATTATCATATCTTTTGAATAACTTTGGAAATATTTGAGGAATCTTGTTTTCCTTGAAGATCCTTGGGGTTCATTTTGTACTTTTTCTTGTTGAGGAATATAGCAATTCTTTGTTTGCAGATATCTTACGTGGAAGGTGTCTTTTTTCGTTGTTTGATCCTGTGGCTCATGTTTTTCACAATTCTAACATGAAGGATATGAGTAGAAGACATATTTGAAAATAAATTATGACATTAATGAGTGGTTAGTCACGCCCTTTGGATTGAAAAATGCATTAAGCACACTTATGAGATCGATTAATGAAGTTATAAAATAGTTCTTAACTAGAATTGTTATCATTTATGTGGATGATATTATGGTTTCTAGAAATACTAGAAAAGAGAATTTTGAGCGTCTATGATAGGTTTGAAAATAATTGAGAAAGGAGAAGCTATGTATAAACCTAAAAAAATATAATTTTATGTAAAAAAGAGCTATTAAATTTATAGTTTTTGATATCTCAAGATAGATTGAGCATGGTGTGCATACACCTTGCAAGTACTACTATTCAAATTATTTAATTTTTTTGTCAGATTTATGTCTTTCCCATTATATCGTGTATAAGTTTTTTTAATTCAACATTTACATGTGTAAATATATTTGTAAAGGATCGTTTTATCATGAATGATGTGTAAGAGCATTTGCAAAAAAGATAATGGTCATGGCACATTTAAGAACATGATTAGAGAGAGTTACAAAATGGAATATAAATATTGACCATTATTATGATGTGTAAGAGTCATCTATGATATTATAAGAGATGTGAGAAAGCATATTTGATGATGTGTAAGAAGTGGGTTATCTTTTTTTAGACTTAGGGAGTTATTTTATCCTCTAGTGAAGTTGGATACCCAAGTTCATGAGAAAGGTCTTGAATCATCTATAAATATGATTGGAACTCTTAGAAACATGTATTGAGGTCTCCTTCGTGTGTTAACTATTGGGCCATAATACAAGCACTTAGTTTATAATAACATTTATGGTATCTTATATTGTATTTGCCTATATATTGAGGCCTTAGAATGGTGGTAAGGAGGAGAATATTGGAAGATTTTTTGTAGGGTTATGTTTTTTTAGGTTTCTACCAAAGAAAGAGAATGTTGATTTACGTGGAGGAAAAAGCTACTATTATATTAGAACAAGTTTATTATTGTTGAATAATACATTTCCTCAATGCTTTGGAGGTTAATTTTTTCTTGAAAGAATTTTCCCATGGTGTTGGAGTTTATGGTGAACTCCTCAAACACCCTAGGATCACTTGTAAGACAAAATAACTTACACAAGAGAGAAATGGAAGAAATTTCATGCTATCATTAAGGATGCAAGAATGTCAAACTAAATATGGAAAAGTACATATGAAGCCTTGCTTATAGGCAAGGAGTGAGATAGGATTAGACAAGATACATGAAAAGTGTCTTAATCCTATCACATGTGACAACTAACTAACTACCTAAGAAATGATGCATAGATAAGATAAGTTCTAGATAAGAATTCTAGAAGAATCTTATATCCTAAGTAAACTTAACATGTGAATGTGTCCCCTAATTACCTTGTGAATGAATTAACTAGGTACAAGACATTTATTCACACCAACATCCCCCCTAAGTGCAAGTTAGGAGAGAAGATTATTATGCAACTACAACTGATGCAAAGATGTAAGAATGAGTCCCGGCTATGAGGCCATGTTAGGTACCCATGTACAATGCAAATTCAATCTCTCACAAATGGAGAAAAGGAGAGAACCCAACAGGACAACAGTCCTCCCCAAAATAGAGATAAATACAATAATGATATCCATCACAAATCCAATCAATCTCCATCCACATATAGGATGATACGAGAGATCATACAACCCCTCGTAATGAGATAACCTACTGCAGAGAAGCACTAAAAGCACACTTGTGTAGTAATACTGGTGTGCCATAGAAAAAGTACCCTTTGCTTGACATGGGAATATTCATGATAAATTGACTTAATGAGGCCCTAATTTAGGTGTTGTGAGGCATTTATGCATCCACAGTAGGTCTTGGACCTTTGCAAACTAAATAAAATGAATTTATTAACGTCTTGTGAAGGTGTTGTGAAGTGTTGTAAAAAATTTCTACACTCTTCTAGATTCTATTCATTACAATTCACCTAAAAATCACCTTTTCATCACTAAACAAGTCCTATTTTGAAGTGTTGTAAAGTCTTGTAACAAGATTTCACACTTTTCTAGGCTTAATTTCACTATTTACACCTTTCTTATATTTTATTTGACCCCTTTATGCCCTTATAAGGCTTAATTAAGTGTATTTTTGAATGTAAACCCGACAAATAATATTAAATGTGAGTTAATTCCCAACACCCATTTTCAAGTCCTAGGTGGGACCCATTTTCCATGGGTGGCGAATGAGTTCCCCTTGGCTCCAAATTCAAGATATTTCAAATTTTCTTTTGGGTTTTTATTCAAAATCACTTGATGTCGGCCTATGATGAGGTACCATCGGGTTACTAAGGCACACAAGTGTATAAATAAGTGTTATTCTTCTCATTTTACATCTCCCATCACACACACATCCATTCTTCATCATTCATCCACCAATCTTCCATCTCAAGTCAAGCAACTTAGTGTTTTATCATTGCAAGACATCAAGAAAGCTCCTAAAGACATTCAAGGGCTAAATCTTCCTCTATTACTACAGAAATTCAAGATCAAACATCATGGCAAGGTAATCAATTCCATTATTGTATGTTTCATTCCATTCTCTCATCATTTTGGTTTAATTACCTAAAAGGGGTTTGACCAAGGCAAACCCCCATGCCCTAACATTCAACATCTCTCTCTTGTCTTGTTTATTTGCAGATTTAGGACTCTTGGAAGCTTGAAAATCATTGAAGATTCAAGTTGCAAGGTTATTCAAGTCTTCTCCTCATTCAACAAGTCAAAATATCAACAAAAACTCATTTTTAGACCCGTAAATAAGAGTTTTGGAAGCGAACACCTGTAGGAAGTCAAGTGCAGATCGGAAGCTCCAGATTCTAATTTTGAAAATTCATAAATTCAAAAGTGGACTCATTCTCCATGGGTGGAGAATGAGTCCCATTTCTAGGTCAATTTTGTGTTTTCTGCATTTTTTGATACCCTTTTGTCAGAAACAAGTTCGACTTAGTTTGGTAGAACTGGGACTGATTTTCCCAGAATGGTGAATGAGTCCCACCATGCCTGAAAATCAGAATCAACATAATTTCAAGTGTCATTTCTAGTCTTCATCCACATTCCAAGTGCACATTTTCAGTTTGGTCCATTTTTGTTACAGTTTTCTATTCATTTCCAAGTGTTCTTGCATTACACAATGTATTTTCAAACAAGTTGTTTTCCTTTAGTTTCCATTCATTAATCAATCAATCTTATTAGTTTCTTGCATTCAAGAATTTCATCTAGGTACATTGCATCCATATTCTATCCATATCACATTAATCTTTGAATGTGAACATAAGCATTTTTGACCCCTCTTTCTCCTTTTAGGTGAAAAACCCTAGAAGTGTTAGAAAGCAAGTGGGTCCCAAAAATCTATGTTCCAACTGGAATCCTCAATTCAGTAAGCAAAGGAAAGATAATCCTATTTGCTAGAAACCATATTAGAGTCACTCAAGGACTCAAGTCAGAATCATTATAAAGCAATAGCAGACCCGATGCCAAGGAACACCAAAACACCCACAATTTGGCATAACTCTGGAATCTTTGAAACAACAGTCAATTGAAAGATGATCTGGAACTGAAATGAAGTGCAAAGAAAATGCAAACCTAATGCACACAAAAAAGGAAATACTGCATGCACTGATGAATGTTCACATCTGCCTCCATGATGAAAAATAACCTTAGATTTGTGTAAAGGAAAAAATCAGCTTTCCAATGCCACTTGAATCAAAAAAATCCAATAACAGAGGCAAAAGTTATGAATTTTTTTTAAAAGCTGAATTTAGTCTATAGGAAACGGGTTTTCTAGCAAAAAAAGTTTACTTCTAATTTGATTTTTGAAAAATCCATTCACTGTGAGTAGACAATAACAAAAACCTAGAAATATTTTGATGTGAAGAACAAAACCAAGAAATATTTTTTGATCCAACAAGCAGAAGATGAAAAAATGATTTTTTTTACCTTCACCCGGTAGAAAAAAGATGCGCGATGCTTTTTGAGTAGCAATTTTCTTCAAATTTGCTCAAGATATGCAAAATCTAAAAGATACCCGGATGAGATGACCCTGGCTACAAAACTTAGAAATAATTTTTCCTACAAATGAGTAGAAGCGGGAATTCTGAACCAAAAAATAAAACAACTCCAATGAAAAATGGTTTACTTCAAACCCTTGCAAATTTGACAAAATATGTTAGATTTTGATGAAATGAAAGCTGAAATTGACTTTCTCTAATGCCCTAGATTCAATGGCAAGGTTCTCAAGACCCCAACTTGCACCCAACAAAACTTTCATGCCAAAATTGGTCTCTCAAATTTGGGAAGAATTTTGTAGCACTGAAGCTCTGATACCATGTCTACATGGTATTAGAGCGAGACAAAATAACTTCCACAAGAGAGATGGCAGAAATATCATGCTATCATTAAGGATGCAATAATTCCAAATTGAATATGACAAAGTACATATGAAGCCTTGCTTATATAGGCAAGGAGTGAGATGGGATTAGACAAGATCATGACAAGTGTCTTAATCCTATCACATGTGACAACTAACTACCTAGGAAATGATGCATAGATAAGATAAGTTCTAGATAAGACTTCTAGAAGAATCTTATATCCTAAGTAAACTTTAAACATGTGAATGTGTCCCCTAATTACCTAGTGAATGAATTAGCTAGGTACAAGACATTTATTCACACAAACACATGGTATATATGTTTCATTTTATTTCTAGTGGTTTATTTCCCTTCCATCTCTCTCATTATTTATTTTATAAGTGTTATTTACATGCCATAATGTTATCAAGATTCTTTGTAGATTTTAGTACTATAATATTCTCCTCAAGGGAAATCTCAAAAATCGTTAATACTTATGTTTAATTAATAAGGGGTCTGTGGTACTTTTCCTAATAGGTAGATTCAAAGAAAGTAAGGTTAATTGTTGAGTATCTAGTACCTTAGAATGCAAAAGAGTTTAGAAGTTTTTGTGGGGTGGAAAGATTCTACTAGAAGTTCATCAAGAAATTTGGTGGGATCTATGCACCACTAACATATTGCATGCAGAAGGGTGGATTTGATTAGACAATTATGAGGAAAGAGGTTTAAACTACTAAAGATAAAGGTGATAGAGACCCAAATAGAAGTATTTAATTTATGATCAAGAGTTTTATGCAATTATTCAAGCCTTAGAAAAGTGGAGGTATTATCTATTACTAAAGGACTTTATTTTATATATTGATCACTAGGTGTTAAATTTTATTATGGTTAGGAAAAGCTAACTAAAAGACACATGGAATTGGTGGAGTATTTGTAAGTTTTTTCTTTTATTCGCAAGCACATAACTAGTATAACTAATAAGGTAGAAAATTCCTTGAGCTAAAGAGAAGCATTGTTGACTAATATGATAAAATAATTAATGGGGATGGAGATTATGAAGGATTTGTATTTCTCAAACCATAATTTTGTAAATGCATGGAAGTGTTGTATGGATCCTTGTATTGTAGATCGAGTCTTCTATGAGAATTTCTTTCTATAGGAAGAATATTTATTCAAAAGAAGGCAATTGTGTAAAATATATATTTTGATGAGAGAGAATCTCATCAGGGAAATACATAGTGGAGGATTGGGAGGGAATTTTGGCAAGGATGAGATATGAACATGTTGGAGAAGTGGTATATTTGGCCATGTTTGCATTGAGATTTCAAGTGATTTATTTAAAGAAAGATGTCACCTAGAATACAAGTTGTACAAGCTAATACGAATTCTAGATAAGCCTGAAGAGGAACTTTCTAAGGAATCTGTCCTTAGACTACTATAAAATCATAGGGGTAATAATTATATCTTCATAGTTGTTGATATGTACTTCAAAATGGCGTATTCAACATTCTTTTTCAAAAGTTGAATGATACTTCTATGATTGTGGATACGTTACAAATTAGTGATGTTACATGAGTTGTCATAGAGCATCACCTCAATTAGGGATATTGAGTCCTTGAACCATTTTTGGCACACATTATGGAACAGGTTGTGCATACAACTAAAATTTAGTTCTACATACCATCCATAGATAGATGATTAGGGATAGGTTATTGATAGAAGTCTAGGAAATATCTTAACATTTTTTGTGGGAGACACACTAATGTAGTAGCATACTTTGTTGGCATAAATAGAATTTACATTCAACAATAGTTAAGTGATCTATAAACAAGACCTATTTTTAAAACTATTTATGGGGTATCTCCCAAAGGTGTCACAATTTTTTTGAAAATACATGATGTAGAACACATTAGCATAGATGAAAGATATTTTGCATAACATTTTCATGTGGTGCATGTACTTGTAGTGAAAAATAAATTACAAGGAAGTAGACACAAGTATAAGGTAAGCGTGGGTGATCACAAAAGAGAAAAGATTTACTTAGAGGGTGAGTTTTTCATGGAAAATTCAAGGAATCAAATATTACCTTAAAGAACATATAATGACTTTAAGCCAAAGAAACTTGGCCCTTGCAAAGTGTTTCATAAATTTTTTGAGAATGCTCATGTGATTGAATTACCAAAAAACTTGGATTTCTGATTTTTTTTTAATGTAGTTACTTTGTATGAATATATATCAACAACAAAGCATTTAGATTAGAGTTAACATGCTCTTCAAAAGACTAGAGATGAGATAAAATAGATTCTAATGATTACTTGAGTAGAAACACCAAGAGGAATGAATATAAGGAGTATAAGGTCTAGTGGATAGGAAGGGGGCTTAAAGATATATGGATTTCTAAAGTTGGAGTGGACATTGAAACCTCCCTCAATTCCTTAATTTTGAGCACTAGGCTTAAAATTTTGTTATCTTAGGAGTTTGATGTAGGAGCATCTTAGAGGTTAGGTAGTCTTGCATTACCCATAAATATTTCCTTTTTTATTTTCTTTGTTTTGAAATATTTTTTGAGTTCTATATATAGGGTAGTCATATTGTAGAAGCTTATTCTTCATTGCAAGATCTATTTTAGATTGATGACCCAATCTAGCAATTAGTATTATCTGTTGCAAGATAGCATAGTTTGAACTTTTGCTCTTAATTTTAGATCATGTAATTATTGAAGGAAGACACATCTTCCCATGAGATATCTTGATGATGAATTTTATTGCATGGAATTAAGCATTTGTTATACCTAATGGGGACCTATTTTAAAGATTCCAGTACACAAATTTGAATATTTTTCCTATCGTGATATCTTACGTCAAGTCCAAGAAGAGTTTGTTGGTGTAATTAATTATTTAATTACACTTTAGGATAAGTTTACTTAGGTAATTATTTATTTCCTAGGATAATTATCATTTAATTCTTATCTTATCTTATTGAGCTGTCTTTTTGCTCAAGATAAGATTAGGGTTGCTTTTTCCTGCTTTATTGCATCATTGCCTTTTCGAAGGCTTTTGTATTATTTGTAAAACAATTACATTCAATAATCAATTAATTCTGATTTTTGCTTGCACACATTGGCTCTGAGGGTTTACAAAACTTTTGTTGTTTTTTATTCTGAATATCTTTGCATGTGATAGGTGATTGCTTGCAGGTGTTCTTGGGGACTGTGAAGTTGGTTTTTCAACTTCTACATGGTATCAGAGCTCCAGACTTGTCGTTGTCTGTTTGTGATTTGAAGATATTCTCTCACAGCATTTTCTTCTTTGCAAGGGTTTCAAGTCAGATTGATTTTTTGTATATCTAGGGGTAGTCAATTTTTCGGAGCACTTTGGGCTCGAATGGACGTCGCCATCGCGATCAAAGCGTCCAAAACCCCAGAAACACCTTTAATTTCGTCGATTTAGGCGAAAGTTGAAAAAAAGGAAAAAAAATTTAGCCCCAAGGCCGTACGGCCCCAGGGCACACAGATCAAGGTAATTTTTTTTGAAATTTAAAAAAAAATAAAAATAAAAATTTAAAAAAATCAAAAAGCGCTTAAAAGTTGTGCTGCTAGTTATACAGGCGATCGCCACCAGAGCTCCGCCTAGCGGCCACCCGCGGGCCTCTCATCGACCACTCGACTGCCACCGATGGTGGCGGCCTCCACTCTAGCGACACTCGAGCACCGCCAGCGCCCGCCCCAGTGGTCCCTACGCCATAGCCCACAGTCATATAAGAGTCCGAGGGCTACTGCCCTACCAAGCCGCCGGCCCTTGAGGGCTCTTCATGCGATCAGCCGCCACAACCAAGAGCCAATCCGCCAACCCCTGGTCAACCACGTTACTAGGGGCCAAAGATTTTTAGCCCCTGAGGGCTCAAGACCTTTTGCAAGTGTTTTTTTAACCCACTTCCAGTAAATCGACTCTAACTTGGGCGGTTTTTCTCTGTTTTTCAAACGAAAATAGCCGTTGGAAAGCTGATTCCGGTGCCGATCTGATGGTGGTGGTTTGATTTTCTGATTTTTTTATTTTGGTGCCTTTTTCGCCTGTCAAAGCCAGAAGTTGTTGTTTTCACTCCGGGAGGTGTAACTTTTGCGTCTTGGCTCCGTTTTTTGAAAACAAGCAGGCGTTGGAAAGCTGGTTCAATGCTCTACACAGATCTCAGACCTGTTTTTTCAGATTTTTTTACCAGGCATATGATATTTCTGTTTGATCTCAGCCTTTACCTTTTCAGTTATTTTCTTAGGAAGCGTGCAATCAAGTAATTTTTTTTTAGATCAGCGAGTATTGTTTTTCTTTTGAGAGTATATATTGCTGTTTTCTGTCATGGATTTACATCATATTGCACCCTTTACTCCATTCAACTATTTTGGTTGGAAAAAACAAATGGAGATTCACTTGAAACATAAAGGGTTGTATAGGGTAACCATGGGTACAAAAATTGAACCTACAGGTGCTACTGAAAAGAGAAAATGGTTTAATAGGTGTGATGAAGCTTATGGTACATTATGTCTTTCTCTTTCATCTGACCTTCTTTTTCACATTGAATATTGCACTACACCAAATGAGATATGGGATACTTTGGAGTCTTTGTTTGGGAAGCAGGATACTATGAGAGGGTTTCAGTTAGAGAATGAGCTTATTGGCTTGAATCCTAGGGATTTTGATAGCATCCAAGAGTTTTTCACCAAACTCAAGTCTCTCAGATTGCAGTTGTCATAGTGTGGTGTTCAGAAAGAAGACTCTCAGTTGATATTGTCCATCCTTTCTAAGCTTGGACCTGATTATTCAGTTTTTGTAGCTACCTTTTATGCCACTATGGATGCACTTGGTACGAGATTCACTATGCCATCTCTTGATGACTTTGCTTCATCTCTCACTCGAGAGAAAACTAAGTTAGCTAGCATGGGCACCGTGAAACATTTTTCCTCTTCACATGCACTTATTGCATCATAAGAGCCCAAAGATCAGAAGGCTTCTATAGGAAAAGGAAAGAAACATAAACAAAAGGATTCCAAACCTCATGAGTAGCAAAAGGAGTCCTCAGATTCATCCTCCTCTTCTAAGGGGAAATAATTTAGGAAGGAGAAGTCTACATGTGCATATTGCAAGAGGGAAGGACATGCAGAACATAATTGTTACAAGAAGGACATTGATGAGCTGAAACATCTTCTTCAGAAACATCAGATTGATTTTCCTTCTAGGATGCCTGCATCATCTTCTTCTTCTCATTCTTCTTCTTCAGAGCAACATAAAACAAGCACAACTGGTTTACATACTTCATCAGATATGAAGGGACATGCTCTTTGTGCTTCTTCAGGTATTGGATCAGGGAGATGGCTTCTAGATTCAGGAGCATCTCATCATATGGCATCTTTGCAATCTATGTTCACTTCCTTTGAGCCTTGCACTACCATTTTGATGGGAAACAACACTTACCTGAGTGTTATAGGGAAGGGGTCTATTAGTTTTGGGGATCACTCCTTTCAGGATGTCTTGTGTGTCCCTCACTTGACACATAACCTTCTTTCCATCTATTAGATAACACATGGGGGCAATGGGAGATCTGTGGAGTTCACACCTGATTCAGTTATCATCAGAGACTTGGAGAGTAGAGCAGTCATTGCTACTGGGATAGTGGATCACTCCTCTCGGTCGCATTCCTTCAGTGATTTTGCTACTAGTGGTGCTTCTATTCCTACAACTATTCCTCACACTTCGTGTGTGCATCATCATTCAAGAGGAGAGATTTGGCTTCTTGAACATTGGTTTCTCTTCAGATCCTATTCTCGAGCCTTCTATTCCATCTCCTCCACCTCCTATTGCTTCTTTTGTTTCAGTGCGGGGATCTAGTTGATCATACATCTTTGGAGGTTTCTATTGAGTCTTCACCTACTTCGGCTTCTTCATTTGTTGAGGTCACACCTGCTTCTTGGAGACATCTTGGGCTGCACCTATTCCACCTTCAGAGATTTCTTTCATTCTTCCCTCTCACTTCTTTCTGGAGATGCTTTTCTTCACTTCTTTTGGAGTTACTTCATTGGGGGGGATCTGTTCTCTTTCCCTCTCTTATGGGGGGATTCATTTCATGTATCTTTGATGGATGAATGGTGTCCTTGGGGGTCTTATGGAGTCCTCCATCTTTCATCACTTAGGTAGTTTATTGCATTCTATTTTGGGGAGGAGTTTTGTTCCCATGTGGTTTTCTCCTTTACCCCGTTTGATTTAGTTTGCATTGCATTTGTAAATGAGTACCTGATCAGGTCTTGTTATTCGGGACTCATATTTGCATAATAATTTGCTTCTCCTAAGTTGCACTTATGGGGGTGTTGGTGTAATTAATTATTTAATTACACTTTAGGATAAGTTTACTTAGGTAATTATTTATTTCCTAGGATAATTATCATTTAATTCTTATCTTATCTTATTGAGCTGTCTTTTTGCTCAAGATAAGATTAGGGTTGCTTTTTCCTACTTTATTGCATCATTGCCTTTTCGAAGGCTTTTGTATTATTTGTAAAACAATTACATTCAATAATCAATTAATTCTGATTTTTGCTTGCACACATTGGCTCTGAGGGTTTACAAAACTTCTGTTGTTTTTTGTTCTGAATATCTTTGCATGTGATAGGTGATTGCTTGCAGGTGTTCTTGGGGACTGTGAAGTTGGTTTTTCAACTTCTACAGAGTTGTCAAAGAAGGAACAATTTTTTTAGTCAATAGCATCTTATAATTTGAATAATCCAATTTAAATAGTAGAATAAGTTCCTTGGAGAAGGGAATGCCATATAAGATATAGATTCAATTTGTTAGATTTAGGCTCTCAATTGTTGCAATAGGCATATGGCATGTGGGCATGCAATATTGTATTTGAGCTTTCATATTTCTAAAAAAATTAGCGACATAGATTCTAGTAGAGCATGCATTTGTAACATGTATATTTTTTGTTGAAATTTGAATAATACTTTAATGTCAAAGCATTTGAGTTGTGCCATCCATATCTCTTCTAAGCTTGTTTTTAGTATGTAATATTGCTAGTATTTTGATTCCTTTTTTTGTATTTAGGCTACACAAATAGACTAATTTTCATTAGATCTTCTATCTATGTCTACATTAGATAGTTTTTCTACAAGATCTTGGATATGTGTATAGTTTGAGTTTATAAAATAGTTTAAGGTCAATCGCTTTTGTTGAAATTAATGTATTATTATTGAATTGCATACAATGCATATTATAAATTGGTACTAAATTGTAATAAAGTGAGTAGAAAAATCATCAAAAATTACAACAATCTATAACAAACTAAAACTTATAAATAAATACGAACAAACCTTTACTAATAGAAAAAATACCCTAATTAATATATATTCAATATAAAAATTATCACATTTAAATAGTAATATATTAAAAATAAAAAATCATAACTCAAAATAATAAATCGCATATACTAACAAGTGACGCAGCGCGTTGTGTTCCTGCCATCTAGCAAAGTGCTCTTTAGAGTTTTGATTTGAGTGCAACAAAGAAGACTGAAATGGAATGCAAGAGTATTTGATTATAGAAACGAAATATGAAGGGTATATTTTGGATTAAATGTTGAATAAAATTTTAAAAAATATGGTAGTAAACATTGTTAAAAAATTAACAGTATATGTACAATTGTTTGTAAATGAATGTAATTTCTTAGTAAGCTTAATTCAAATTATTAGTTGTAGAAGATAGCTACTTGTGGAAGGTAAAATGATTAGAGTAGAGTTTGGATTTAGTGTTTAATAAAATGAACGAAATATGGTACTAAACATTGTTAAAAAACTAATAGTATATGTAATTGTTTGTAAATGAATATAATTTTTTAGTAAGCTTAATTCAAATTATTACTTGTAAAAGAACTAGTTACTTATGTAAGGTAAAATAGAATCAATCGCTTGAGAATGAATATATTTACCTTTGTACTAATTGTAGATTGGTTTAGTAAGGTAATAGTAATTAGTATTTGTAGTTACTAAGGATTGTGTTTCTAAAGTAATTTACTGCACGGGTAAATAATAAATGCATTTTCAAATTAGTAAATTATTGAAGAGTGGAACAGAACTAATTTTTTAAATTAAATAAAATGAAGTTATTTTTCAACAAATAGTAAGTATGGATAAATAATTTACATGTTGATTAATATAAATTTTCTTTTTTAATATAAATTAAATCATTTGTAATACTAATTTGTTTAACCAGGAAATGAACATTGTGTTTTGCAAAATAATTTATACACCATGGTCAAATATTAGATACATTTTGAAAATAGAAAATTGATTTAGTAGTGGTAGAAAGCTAATTATTGATATTGATTGAAATAAACCAATTGTTTGAGTCTATATTAAGTAGTAGTAAATAATTTTGAAAATAAGTTTTTGTAACTTATATTAAATAAAATTAACTAATTGTTTCACAATATAGTAAGTAGTACTAAATATGTGCTTGCTAGTTTGCCCAAAATTACTTATATTAAATAAAATTAATGAATTATTTGACAATATAGTAAGTAATACTAAATATGTGGTTGTTAGTTTGCAATAGTCTTTTAAATAAAAAACTAATTTTATTTTGAATATAAACTAAATTATTACTAAGTATTTAGGAAGAAATGTTACATGTTATAATTTTTGTAAATGTGTACAAATTTTTGTTTACATGAATAAATGATTTTAATTATTTTTTTATAATTTCAAACTGAAATAGTGTTGAAAAAGAATATGTGAGTAAGATAAAAAAAATTTGTAGTAATCAGAAAATATGTTATGATTTGACCAACAATAATGAGTTAAATTTATTGAAAGTGCTGAAAAGTTAATTTCCTTTGCAAATAGTATATTTTTTGTAACTTAAAATTTGGTAAATATTAATCAATGACAAATAGCCCATAAAAAATCAATTTAATGCAAATATTCATCGATGAGAGAAAAACCCTAAAAAATCAACTTTAGGGAAATATTAATAAATTTTAGGCTAAGGCTAGTGGTTTGAAGCAAGTATGTTGACGCTAGTGGTTTGAAGCATTTCCAATTCCTTGTGATCTATAAATGATGGACAACTGTAAGTGGGAATGGTTTTCGATGCCTCAGTGCAGTGGATAGGTTCTAGGCGTTGGCTGTGTGCGTGGATAGTGGAAATGACAAGGATGTTACATATATATGTGTAAGAATATAGATGGGGGAGAATTTTGGTCTTTGGTAAATGCATAAGATTATGGTCTGCAAGTTTTGTGACGAAAGTGGAGGCCAAAAGAATGTGATAGAGGTGAGTTATTATTGGATTGTGATGTATTAGAAATTGAATCTACAAGAACTTAGAGTATTTAGTAAAACCTAATTCAGAAGCTTGTAGAAATAGGGAGGATGTGGAAAAGTAATTGGCGTGGGTAAGTTTGTGTTAAGTGTGAATGCATTAAGTGCATTTTGTTAACATTGTGTTTGCAACAAGAACTATTTTTTGGGATTGGAGTGGAGACAAAGATCTATAGAGCTGCAAAGACATCTGGTTATTGAAGGAGAGAGTGGAAGGTTAGAGTATGAGATGTTTTTGCAGATTTGTTTGCAAGGAAGTCTGATTGTTGAAATGTTTGTTAAAATTGTACAAATTGTTTGATTTTGTCTAAATTTTGGCCTTGACAAAAATACCATTGTCAAAGTGTACGTGGACCCATATGGAAAACAACTAGAAATAGGTAAAAAAATCGACAAGCTTTTCAACAAACTATAGTGACACGAGAACAAGCACAAACAAAACACAACAGTTGCGTAAGATTTCATGAACCAACTATACATTTATTGATTGTGTAGTGAGAGAGATATCAAGTTTTATAAACACAGAGCCAAGCCATTCACCAGGAGTGCATTTTTTTAGAGTAACGAATATGAAAAGGTGCAAGCAAGAGTTAGAAAATCCATAATGTTTTTACCAAATGAGATTAAGCACAAACAAAAGATGACACTCATATAAGATTTCATGAATTAAGTATGCCTGTGCAAACATGCGATATAGTAGGTCAAAAAAAACTATATCAAGTATCAACTTAATTGTTTATGTATGAAATATATTGTTTATGCTTGTCTGTATTGCATATAGTAATTTTGCTATTCCTTTTTCTACAAGCAAATAAGGGAAATAGAAACACATTATAATATTTATGAAATAAATTTCATTGGTCAATTAAGCATGACAAATTGAAATGCAATGCATGCAATAGCAAGATGCACATAAGAAAATAGACTATTATGTAGCATATAAAGGGAAAAAATGTCAATTGCAAAATGAAAACAACAAAAAGTTGAAAGTTAGAGAACATGAGATGTAGTTATGTAGACGAAAGAACTAGTAACAAAAGCATAAGGAAAAATAATTGTGCATAATTGTGGCAGCCTTGTCAGTAGAATAAGACATTATGAAGGGAAACAAAAGCACACAATGGTTCTTTACAAACATATAGTGATTAAATCCAAAATTTGCAGGTTTTGCTATTAGGCTAGTGCCCATGAAAGCAATGAAGCCACTGTTAATGCATTGTAAGTCTCTACAGTGGAGTGGATCTAAAACAATATTGTTGTACATAGCAACAATATACTAGTATTCTAATGCAACAATCAATAGATAAATTTGTTCCAAGTCTATATTTTGACATGTTCACATGTAACACTCTTGCCATTCTGACCATCTATGCACTCATTTGACATCCAGATCGTGCACAACACAACAAAGCATACACAAGTATTATGATTTGTAGTTGTTTACAATTCATATAGTACAAGGCATTGGGATTGCTTCATAGGAGTATCCAAATAGATAAACAATGGTTTGTAGACATCAAAAATATGCTCATAAGTACTAAGTATATAATGTTCCCATAACAAAATATATAGTTACGTAGACGAAAGAGGCAGTAACAAGGAAAAGATAGAAATAATTGTGCCAAATTGTGGCAGCTTTGCCAGCAAAATGAGACATTTTGAAGCAAAACAAAAGTAGGCAATGGATTTTTGGAAACATCTGGTCATTAAATCCAAATTTTGTAAGCTTTGGTAGTAGGCTAGTGTCTATCAAAGCAATCAAGCCACTATTAATGCATTGTAAGTCTCTATAGTGGAGTGGATCTAAAACAATATTGCTCTATATAGGAACCACATACTAGTATTCTAATGCATCAATCAACTGGCAAATTTGTTCCAAGTCTATATTCTAACATGTTCACACGTAACACTCTTGATATTCTCACCATGTGTGCATGCTTCTTAATCAGTCTATAGGAAATGCATTACGTTCCAACAAGTGTACTACTCATTTTTGTTTAAGTAAATTAGGAGCATAGAGGTCTATGTATTTTGGAAATTTTTTAATAGGTAACAGGTAACAAAAGCAATAGCATATTTAATAACAAGTAAGAAAGCTTAGGTAAACTCTTGAAAAGAAAATCTAGCAAATGCAATTGTGAACATGTTCCATATTATAAATATGTAACAGTAATGTTTAATCTATTTAAACAATGATATAAGAAGCTAAAGTATTGTGTAGCATACAATGTATTGCATAATGTGAACATGTAATAGAAGAGTTTGATCTACTTAAACAATAACATAAGAAAGTAAAGTATTGTCTATGATAGCAATATAGGTAGAAGATCCAACAAGAGAAACATAAACAAAAGCAGGAATACAAGTTCATCCAAGGGCAGATGGTCTTTTACTTGTTTTTGCTTCTTTGTCACCTGGAATATCATTATTATAGTTAGTATGAAAGGTAGTTTTTGTATATAATTGTAAACAATATGAGAAGTTTGGAAAGCAACAAGACTACTTGAATAAGTGTTGCTTTATACCTTGTTGTGGCATATACTCTTTACTTGGTTAGGCATATGGCCTCTATGATAACATTGTTTTGATTAAGAGTGAAATGCCCTTTGGTGACAAAGTCTCATAGTGCAAATATCACTGCTAACTTGTCCTTGATGTAGTTTTTATATTTAATGTGAAGGACAGGCAAGAGTTGTCATAGCACATTGCTTCAGATTGAGCAATGGACTATTTGCTTGTCGTTTGTTGTGATGATTGCCTTGCATGAAGTATGTATACATAGCTCACCTCCTTGTTACAATGGTTGCAATGAGAAGGATTTTGTTGGAGTGCACCATAAGTATTGAATTTACATTTGCAACCTGGGCAAAAAGCTTCAAATGGATTCGACAGTGCGTTTGCTGCTTTTAATGTCCTTGAAACCTGAAACATTTGAACATAGATAGTTAGCAGTAACAGTTTGATAAATTATAAATGAACTTGCATAAATATTTTTGAAGAGTGACCTTAAATGTTGATTGTAGTAAAGCAGCTAACTTGTCCAATGTTCTTTTGTTATTCAATTCGTAGATAAACGCTGATTGACCCATGTGAAATATGTTTTTTTGATCGATGCTTTTTAAGATATTTTTGAAAAGGAAGGCTGGGGTTTTGTTCTTATGTAGGAGTTCCTCGATTTGTAAATATTGCTTTTCATGAGGTGAACATAGCTGTAGCTGCATGATAATGACAAAGTTAATGTCTCTTACAAAGAAATTTTATTAAATCAAACAATGACATAAAAAAATATTACAATGGATTAGTGGCATATGCTGATTGGAATTTTTTACCTGTGCTTTGTCTGATTATGTTATGCCATCTTTGATATCTATTGCATATTGGCTTACAAATTTTTTAGCACCAACAACCGGAGCACCTATTGTTCTAATTGGATACTGATTTGTTGTTGCTAGCAGCTGGCTAATAGTAGTATCTGGAATGAAATGGTAGTTTGTTGAAAAGTGAGGCAGGCTTTCAATTGTGCTTGTGTCTGTCAATATTAGTATACAATCACAGTCCCCTCTATCATAGTCTGTCCTAGGAGAAATTTGAAAGCCTGATATTGAAACTCCCATTCCTGGAACTATTTTCTGCTCATGTTCTTGTACAAGGTATCCACTGATATTTAGTGTAATCATCATTTCCGCTTGGAGGTCTGTGAGACCTGCATGCAAAAATTTGCGTGTTCTATTGACTTTGTCCAATGTTGCTTTGTAGACAACAAGGACGTCCCCTTGGAATGTGTCGCCAACGTTTTTTGCATTCAACTCTTCAATGGATATAGTCTTGATTTTTGTTCTACAAACAACAAGAGATGTAAAAGTTATATTCGGACAATGCAAAAATGCATGTTACAGGAAAATAGGATAGATTGTTTATTGTTTTCTTGTGTCTTCCTCCATTTCTTGTTCTTGCTCTTGTGGTATTTTTGTTTGTTCCATGATTAACTTGCAACCCAGTGATTCAGTATTGCAGAATTTATTGGAATTTTTTTTAGCGATAAATGCTTGTGTATGCTATCATGTTTAACTGATTTAACCAGCTTAGTGGAATTTTAGGAAAATAGGAAAGTAATCAGTCCAATATGCCTCTGATTTGTAAATATTACATACAATTGTCATTGAATTTGACTAGATGTGGTCAATCAACTACTTCTATAGACTATCAGATTTGTTTAACAAAAATGAATTGTGTTAGTTTGCATGAAATTTTCAAGTGTTGTTTTGCTTATGTTTTGCGAAAACATGTCAACATTAAAGTCGCCCACAATGTATAGTATGTTTTTTGTACCTATGTATGCAATTATAGATTACAGAATTGTGATTATTTCTTGAATAGAAGTATTGGACCTTGCATAAATGTTACAAATATTAAGTTCAGTAATGTTTTGTAGTATTGTGATTGTGATAGCTTCAATATTTGTAGAGCTGTGTTGTTTTGTTTTTGATATGAACAGATGTTTTTTGGTAAATTTTGTTATGCCATGTATTATGTTCATACCAAAGATATTAAAATATTCTGATAATATACTAGGCTGGAAAGCTTGCACATGCATTTCCTGTAAACACAAAATTTTTGATGGCATTATGTCGTAGTCATTGACAATGTCATGTACATGTGGATGTAATGAACGAGTGTTCAATGTGCATAGTAGCAATTGTGATGCATCGTGTGTACATGTAGCTTGGATATCGAGCTGCCACAGTTCACTTGTCTGTAGGCGATGCATCTCTTCATGTACGTTGCACTTAACTTTGAAGTTTTTGATGATTAAAGGTTTTAGCAAAACTAATGAATCTATTGTCCTTTCCTGTGATAATGTTGTGTAAGTTAAGCCATGTTGTCTTATGCCTATTGGGTCAAAAGCTAGAGCGTGCATTGTTAGTCCTTGTGATCGGTGAATGGTTCTTGCACATGTTAGCTGTATTGGGAATTATTTTCTAATTGTAATTTTCTTGTTTGTTGAAATATTTTGAATAGGTCTAGTAATGCGCAATATAGGAACCCATTCCTTGTCAATGAGATTAGTGTAATATTGTGCTAGTTTTGTGCGTTGTTACTGGCCAATTATTGGATCAAAAAATTTAAGCCAAACAATATCAATGCCATTATCTGTTGTATATGCTTTAAATACTCCATCGGTCCCATTGACTAGGCCATCTTCTGTATTATAGTTCCTTGCATAGATTTCAACAAGAATATCTTGTTTCAAGTATATTTGAGGTGGAAGATTGGTTGTATGGCTATAGAGCCGTATTGCATTATGGTTTTCCTCATACTCGTTTATTGCATTTAGCACTATCATTTCACTAGAAATGGACAATAGCATTTTATGGTTATGTGCCTCTAGATCAGCTTTCCTATAGAACAAATATGGAAGTGTTGGGTCTAAAGGTGAAGATGAAAGCAAAATTGGTTAAGATAGTCTATGTCTTCATTAGTTTGTAAGCCTTTTCGTATTCTGTTAAGAATTTCAATAAAATTTTCATCCTTTTGTCTCATAGTTGTGAGCAATGGGTAACATTTTACAAGGTCTCAAAAAATTGTAAGGCATCAATTCAGTGACAGTGGGTCTATTTTCAAATACAACAGAGTCAAGTATGGGTTGTGCTTGGTAAAGATCACCATAGAAAATTGTATCAAGGTTTCCAAAGTACACTGTAGGCATTTGCATTATATGTCTCGTATTCATCTATCAATGTAACGTAGAAATGTTGAACCTACTAGGGAGATCTTGTCTATAAGGAGCACACACAATTGATTGTAGTGCTTGGACATATTGTCCAATGCCTCAGATGCTAAGGGCATAAAATATGATGTATGAAATGGTATGTGAAATGGTGAATGTAATGTGACTCCACCTAAGTTGTAAGATGCTTTACCTGTATATGCAGTTAATAAGCCTTTTGGTTTGTCTAGATTGTTGTCAATTGATTTGCTGTAAATGCAAATTAGAGCCTGGTATATAGCTTTTGCTGTGAAAGTCTTTCCAGTTCCAGCTCCTCCAGTCAAGAACAAATGCAAAGGTTTGTCAATGTTATTCATCTTTTTCATTATAACATCTTTAAGAATTTCCTGCTATTCTTTGTTCAACATTTGTCTAAGTTTGTAGTATTCATTATTGTCAATTATCTATGGGTGTTTAGCAATTTCAAATGCATTATGTGACATTGTATTTGGTTTTATGCATTGTATGTTTGGAAGGTCTGCTTGGATGCCATATTGTTCTATTTGGCTAGTTTTTCTTGGTGTGAATGAATTACTGTTGTTGTTATCGTCAAGGGACTCAACATCTTTAAGTTCCTTTTCTATGTCACCCCATGCAACACTTGTGTTCTGGGTGAACTTTGCACAGTTTTTAATAATGGTTTTTTCATGATGCATGTATGCATGTTCTCATGTGTCAAAGTTGTGTTTAAGTGTACTCTCTTTTATTGTAAACAATACATAGAGCATCAATTGCTCTCTACAATGATTCTCCAAGTCCAAGTGCTTGGTAAAGTTAATAAAGCGTATTACTCTTGGTTTAGTTCTTGGATTAATTGTAGTTCCATTTTTATTATAACTGGAAACAAATTCTGCAAGACAAATGTCTATTAATGTTTCAGGACGTATTAAATAATAGTCCACTATAGATTTTGAGAGAATGTTTTCGTAATCATCTGGTTCATTGTTTAACTGTTTGACAAATTTTAGAATGAATGTACAGTTGCTATAGGACTGCGTGTCAATGAAAATACATTTTCTTGAGCTGAAGTTTAGTGGAAGTGATAAAACAATGTGCGCAGCTTGTCGTGCTGACATTTGTTGCAAGTTCAACAATGCATTTCCAAGTTTACCAATCATTTTTATTGAATCAATATTTGTTTGTTGGTGATCCTTACATATTTTTTTTAATGCATATGTCATTGATTTTTCTACTTTTTCAATGTAAGAGCTGTAGTACATAGCTGCAACAAATGGATTGAGCACAAACTGGGTGTCTGTATTGGCCTTCCAAAGGTGTGGCATTGTCCTTGCGAAACTATTGTTCCATATTTCTGATGGTTTTCTTTATAAAAAAAGCATTGGCCTATTTATTGTAGAGCTCAAAGCTATTATATAATCAGTTTTAGACATGCTTATGTCATTTAAAAACATGTCCAAGGTGTATTTGTTGTCATAGTTTTCTTTTTACAATGTGGAGTACACATTGACAACATTTGAAGTTATTGTTTCAGTCTTCTCTAGTATTGGTGAAAGTATTTTTGTCTTTCACATTGGTGGTAAAGGGAAATTGTATCTGCAAACCGTTTTCCTTGGTCTTCTACATCTCTTTATGTGGTGATGCCTTTGCAAACTAGTGAAGTCAGCTTGCAAATGATCAGTGCTACAAGTAATGTACTTGTCAACGAAAGCTATGATATTTGTGTTATTGTTTTCTATATAGATTGGTGCATTTTTTACCCATATTAGCATATAATCATGTTCATTTCCTCAATTTTGACAATCACTGAAAAGTAATTAGTAACATTTCCAAAGATGGAGTCATCTGTAAGCATCAAATTTTCATTGCATTTATTGTATGTCTATAGTATTGTACATAAGTAATAGGATCCTTCTTGATCAATTCAAATTTTTCAATGTTCATTTGAGCAATTGGTTCTTGTTGTTTTTGATCTAATTGATGTTGTTTGTGTAATTCTTGTAGTGTGTTTATCAAAGGATCCCAATTTTGTTCAGTGCTACTAAAAGTCAGGAAAAATGTTGGTGGTCCTAGCTGGCGTATCATTGCAAAGACATTTTTCTTAAGTTGCTATGCATAATCTGGAGATATTCTTATGCTTTTGAAGTCAACATATCCAATATCTGATTTTAGAATTCTTTCAAGGTTTGGTTTGTGTTTTGCGTCCTTTGCAACTAGCTTACTTCCTTTTAGTTGGCCCTTTCGTATTCTTATTGACATTGTAGATAAGACTTGTAGTATAAGTATCTTGATAGTTTTGAAAAATATATTTGTTGTGTGATATGCAAATTTTTTGTTTGATTGTAAAACTTCCCATTGTGCAATTTTGTGATATGTAAAGTTTTTTAGTATGTCATCATCACGTGGCTTGCCAAATAATAATGTTGGGAAATTCATTTCCTCAACATATTTGTCTTTGAAGATTCCAACAAGATAGTTTTGTTCTGCAGGTGCAACTTCAATGATTTTGTCTTGCATGCTATGTATACTTCTAGATTATGTGAATCCATGGACCAAAGTTTCAGATGGATTCTCATGTTCCATGTCACTTTCTGACTTAGTTTCAACTGTGACAGGCCCTGTACTTTCTTCAAGCTCATCATTGGTATGCAAAAAGAGTTCCCAGTCTTTGTTTATTTAGACATTTTGCATTCTGTTTAGTGTTATTTTTGACAATTGGGCCAAAGCTTCCATGGTGAGATTGGGCCATACCATGGCCTTCTAAAATGAATTTTTGTATTCCAATAGTCTCTTGAGTGATACAACAATTGTTTGCGTGTTATTGGTTGATTGTGGTGATTCCCTTTGTATAATGCTAATGTCGACAGGAACATTAATGATAGATCCTGTTAGACCAATTGGAGATCTTTTGTACCCTAGTTCCCAGATCTATGCAAATGCAATTCTAAGCAATACAAGTCATTCCTCTAGTTGAGAAAAAAGTTGGACATATGACAATGGTTTATTAGTTTAGATTTTCTGTGGTACAATGTACTTTGATATAATGAGTTGTTTCAATGCAGAATAACATATGTGGCATATGCAATTTGTCAATGCTATGGATCTTGACTGTACTAGTTCATAATATACTTCCTTTTGCTTGTCTTTGAATTTTCTAGTATCTTTGCTAAAACATAACATTTGGCAGATTGTGCATGTGTATTTTGGTGTATCTTGAATTTCTTTTTCGTAAAGCTCTACCGCTGATTTTTTTTACCCTTATTTGATCTAACAGGAATAGACCGGTTTTCTTTATTTTTATTTCTAATAAAGTGCTTAAGGTGCTGTAGTCTTACAATAGAGTTGTGATTGAGATTCTCATGTTTGAGTGTATAAATAGATTTTCTCTTGCCACTCTCTAACTTTTTCTTTTTGTTAGCATTTGTAGTTTCATATTTTATATTGTTTCTAATTAGTTTTTTAAGTTGATTTAACCTAACTGGCTGTTGCACATTTGGATTTTGTGGCTCAATTATTTGCAATGGTTCAAAATGCCCAATTTGGGGGGTTGTATCATGGAACAGAATGGAATATTTTGGTAAATTGGGCACATTGTTAAAGTGCAAGTACTTTATCCTTGATGTTGTTGACCAAATAGATATCTATATATTCAACCACTTCGATAGCCATTGAATACAAAATACGTCTCCCCACAAGCCACTTTCATCGTGTACAACTTGTGGTGTTGCAGGGAGTTGCATCCTACAAAGATATGTGTTCTGGTCATGCACTCTGTGCAATCTATTGAGACATTAGGGGTCTAGTGCAAGGTCATATGATCTAATTGCATCTCTATCTTTTCTTGCTAAAGAATTCAAAAAGTAATCTATTGCTCCTCTTCATAGCTCCATCAATGTATATTGATTATTTAATAGTGTTTGTAATACATCAAACAACCAGTCTCCTACATTGTACTTAAATGTACCTACTCTACATAGTCCATTTTATTTTAGTACATTGTCTATATTACAGACTTGTGAGCACTTTGCATATTCATATCTATCAACGTCTATAGTTTCCATACTTTGATATCTTGTTTCTATTCAGAAAGCATAAAGTACTGGATTGTTGGAAATTCCAGTAAGCCTTAATATGCATATATGTTGAACCTTATGTAGTATGCATGTAAACGAAGGGAAAGAAATTTGTTCTTTTGTATAAACGTTAATTTTTGCATTACAAACAAAGAAGCAATAGTGTTCTGAGATGTTGACCTTATATTCCATTGTTTAACAATCAACTGTAATTGCAACAATGTAGATTTTTGTCTCATGCTCAAATTGTAACCAACGGGTCCTATTAGAGGAAAAAATGAGACAAATGAGCATACCCGATGACATGTTATATGCAACCAATAAACATAAAGCAATTAATGCTCAATCAATACTGTAATTAATAAGAACTATATTGTAAGAGTGAACAGTATATTTAATAACAAATAACAAAGTCTTTCTAGGTTTTAACAATTGATTGGAAAAATCTTGTTTATTGGATTTGAAGAGTCAAAGAAAACCTAATCAACTATGAATTGAATCTTTTATATCTGAATTGTATCATTAATTTCTTTTTCTATTGTTTAAAGTACATGTGCTACTCTTCTTTGTGCAAGCAAATGACTGAAATTCTAATATGTTTACAGTATTCAAAAGTACGGACAAAAAGAAATTAATGCTCAATCAATACTGTAATTAATAAGAACTATATTGTAAGAGTGAACAATATATTTAATAACAAATAATAGAGTCTTTCTAGGTTTCAACAATTGATTGGAAAAATCTTGTTGATTGGATTTGAAGAGTCAAAGAAAACCTAATCAACTATGAACTGAATCTTTCATGTCTGAATTGTATCATTGATTTCTTTTTCTATTGCTTAAAGTGCATGTGCTACTCTTCTTTGTGCAAGCAAATGACTAAAATTCTAATATGTTTACAGTATTCAAAAGTATGAAAAAAACAATAAACTCAACCTAGTGGTATGTATCAATCTCAATACCATGTAATCTGTTAATAGTAAACAGGTGTATACAAAAATGCTTCCCCATGTATTGCTTGAGTAAGTGCATAAATAATGAGAATGGAAAAAGTATTACATGTGAATGCATGACATCACAGAGTGGAGAAATTTTTTTCATTTGATTAATGCCCAAGAATATGATCTACAAATTCTATAAACAATGTTGAAGCAGACATAAATGTTCTATTGTTTACAAGACAAAGAACATTTGCAAAAGAAAAATTGCTTTAGGAAAAATGTGAACATTTTAATAATGCAACAACTAACCACCAAATGGAAAAATTGAATGTCATATTGCAATGGTTTCATTATTAACTAAAAGACAATAAGGAATTTATGCCCTTTTCTATTGCTTGGCGTACACCTTCTATTCATTTTTGTCAAAGTAAATTGATAGGATAGGAAGGCACTATTATTGATGCAGAAAATACATGTTAAATGCATTATGTGTTGTCCATAAGCATTAAACATAGAAACAAATGATAAAATTTGTAAAAAAATAGACCAACACAATTTTTTTTTGTGAACATCGAGGCATTAAATACAATCTTCACAGACTTTGCTAATAGGTTGATAGCCTTTGGAGCATTGAATACATAGTCAATGGATCAAATTCTTACACAATTTAAATCAAGTTGACCAATGCTTTTAGTTTTAATGCTTATTGATTTAGCCACAAAAAACTATGCTATTTGTGAAAGGCGTTCAAAGAAACTGTATAGCCTTTGCACAATTGTAGAGCCTGAGAGACTTATGAAACATGCAACAAGAGAATGTAGACCTAAAAACAGACAAGTTTTTGCACTTGTTTTGAATCACCAGTCATACTGTTTAATGCATTAAACATGTTTGCATTCAGTGATTAAATAATTGCAAAATATATAATGTTCTCCTGTTTTCATAATTTACTTTAAAAAAAATCAATAGTGGGTGTGCTCCAACGAATAGGGAAAAAATAACTATTGCGAACGATGCATTTGCTTTTGTATTAGCCAATGGGCCAATGAGATTTTTTTGTTTAAAACATTTTTGTCTTTTTCCTATAGTCGGGATTTAAGCACATGTTTTTTGTGCTGCAAAATTACAGTTTATCTCTTTTTCTATTGGTTTGAGTAGGTCGATTTTTCATTTTCTTTAAGTAAAATAGGAAAATAGGGGAAATTTATATATGATGGGGACCATTATATATTGTGACAAATATTTAATTGGGCAACTTAGTTTCAAGCTTTCCTAGCGTCTGGTCTGTCTATGTGTTCGTGATACTTGATAACCAGTAATATTGCTTATTGTTACAAAAGCCAACAAGGCAAGTGGGAACAATATATGACATATGCTGTGAGTAGAGTCTTTTTGACTGTTGGCACATTCAATGCATTAATTATGTGTTTACTGTCTGTATGGCCAGTAGCCTATCAACAAAGCATGCAAAATTCTTATTTGATATCTGAATCTTTGCAAAAATTTATGATGGTGGTCCATTTTTTTTGCAAATTTTATCATTGTCTTTGTGGTTCATGGTTGACAATTTCAATTGTTACTTTTTGTCGACAGGCAAGCTTAGATTTGCATATGTTGAATTTTCTTTTGAAATAGTTGCTTATTCTGTTAGTTGGAATAGGTCTATTATTCATTTTTATTTAGATAAATTAGCAAACTAAGCATATGGTATATGGTGCCGCAAATATTTAATCATGAACCAGTGAATAAATGTTTAATCCAGTAAATGCAATTTATGCGAACAATGTTTAAGATGAGTACATAAGCATTAAATACAAAGTTTATTCATGAAATATCAAGTAATTGTTGCTTTTAATTTATGCTAAATGGACAAGCCATTCAGTAGTTGCACATCTTTCGTAGAGCTCCTTCCTTGTTCAAGCATTGTATGGGGAAACAAACATCAAAGACAACAATTCACAGCTCAAAACACAAAAGCGCTTCAACAAACAATAAGAAACCAACACTTGTCTCACATTCCATGAATTAATTATGCATAGTTTGCTTCAGTTCGTGCCAACTATTTAACACATATCATGAATTTGCATTTAGTGCATTAAACATGCATTCTCTATTTCAGTACTCAGCAACACACCACAAAAACTCACACAATATGCATCCCCTGATTAAATATTTTCCACAGTATATTTAATGTCGCCCTATCTTTGTAATTTGGTTAAAGGAAAATGAAAAATTGACCTATTGAAACTAATAGAAAATGAGAGAAACCATGATTTCCAAGAATGCCTAACATTTCATGAATTAACTATATGTTCACTGCATGTTGGAGTAGGTCAACTTTGCAATTGTATGACATGCAGTGGATATGGTACGCTTGTCTATCAATGTATAACTATTGCATTAAATGCTATTATGTCTACTACTCAATCTTGTTTAAGTAAATTCAGAGAATACGGCATTATATATTTTTGCAAATTCCATGGGTTCACATGCAAAATGCATTTAATTCTCAATTTTGTTATTTGTAATTCTAATATTTGCTTTCCCAATAAAATTTAATTGTCTTGCTCTAGCCCTATTATACATTTTTGTTTAACTAATTCACAAGAATAAAATACTATATATTTTGGCAAACATTTAATCATTGAATGCAAATTGCATAACATTTTCCAATGCACTGCTTGGAACTACAATAGCAAGTGCGTCATTAATGTAGTAGGTCTATTATTAGTATTCATTTAAGAAAGAAAGAAAAATAGAAAAATAATATAAATTGTGCAAAATATTTAATAAATAAATTGCATATCCCATGATCGTAATTATGCATATTTCTGATTGCAAAAGTAACGTGCTTTAGAGCAAAAAATAGTTTCATGTTTATGAATTGAATAACATGTCATATAATATCCCCATTTGTTTCTTTGGAAAGTCAGATTCTTGAACTGACATTCTCCTTTATTGTTCACAGATATTCCAATTCATAATTGTCACAAACATTGGAAGAATTAAATTTCATTGCAAACAAAGCAGGAGCATGATACAAGAATCTAACCTTGTAGATTGTTATTTAAGAACCAAGTCTAACAACAACAATATAGATCTTTTTCCTAAACTTCAATTGCAACCGATGGTTCTTGTCATAGGTACAAATCAGAAAGATAAGCACATTGCACAACATAAAACATGCCATTGATAAACATGCAATAGGGAAGCACACAATAAATTTTCCCAAATATTAAAGAATTAAATCTAAGTTGTATGAGCTTTCGTACTCAATTACTCATTTGCATTTATAATGTTCACTTTCTTAAACAAATTTGCTTGTCTTGTATTTAAGAACCATGATTTATCTGTTTTGCTTTTGGTTGTAGCACATATACTATCCATGGTTGTGTCTATTCCACAAATCAGTTTCCTGAACAAGCGTTGTCCTTTACTATTCACAACTCTGCTAATAGATAATACTTACATGCATTGCAAGGCTTAAATTTCATTTCAAACAGAGCAGGAGAATGATACAAGAATCTGACCTTGGAGCATGTTGTTTGAAGACCAGGTCCGCTCACAAAAATATGAATCTTTCATCCCCAATTTGATTGCAACCAATGGTCCCTATTACAGCTACAATTTAGGCCAATGAGCATAGTCCATCACATATAACATGCTATCCATAAACTTCAAACAAAAAAGAACATAATAAATTTTTCCTTTAAGCATCAAATCGAATATGTATGAACTTTCATGCACAAAATGCAGTCAATGCAATTGACACATAATACTTGCAAATGAATCAAATCCTATGATCTAGATACACATGGTTTTTTTCCTATAGACAATTCTTCAATTCTTAGTTTTTCCACTTGCATTTCTAATATTTACTTGGCCAATCTAATTTCCTTTTTTTTTGCAACACGATTACTCTTCATATTAGCATACAAAAATCAACAAAACATGTGAACATTATATAGTTGGGAGTGAAAAACACATTTTTGGATCACCCGTGCTGAAGTAGGCATATACGCAACATGTTATGCACATAATCATCATGTCAAAAATCTAAGGCACATGCATCAAAACACTCTTGCTCTCCAGTGCATGCAATTAGAAATGCCATAAAAATCATGGCAAACACCATGAATTGTAACTTCTTGACAAATGTCAGGAATATTCAAGTCATGACAAATGCTAGAAATTTTATAGCATTTCTCTACATTCTTTGCATACGAAAATAGCTCCTCTTTTTCCTCTTCCTCGTAATCTTAGAAGCAATACATGTTTCACAAATATTTAACCAATGAACTGCACATCCCATGATTACAATTATATAGATTTCTCTTTAAAAAAGCAACATGTTCATCAGGGAAAAATAACTTCATGTTTATGAATTACATGGCATGTCATTTACTATGTACATGTGTCTATCTGTAAAGCCAGTTTCTTGAGAGAATTAGATTTCATTGTAAACAAAGCAAGAGAAAGATACAAGACTTTGACCTTGCAGCTTGTTGTTCAAACACCAAGTTTATTTGTAGCAATATAAATCTTTGTCACCTACTTTGGTTACTATTGGAAACTTGCAACCAATTAAAGACAATTTCCACATAACCCATAAAGAAATCTATGCATCTAAGTATTCAGATTCCACATGCAAGAGAATAGACAACATACCCATGAAAATATGACACAAGATATACCCTGGGAAAACCCTCAAGAGGGAAAAAACCCAACCTCCAAAAGCATCCATCTCTCATGTATTATTCAGCAACAAGACTACAATACATCTTTTGAGTCTCCATGAACACCATTGAAGCAACAAGCTCTCTCCAAGCAATCCATGCGAACAAGCATGCAACCACACATCTTGTGCCATGCTTCAAACCCTCACAAATGCTAGCCAGAGCTAATCATGCAAAATTACATCTTACAATAACTACCTTTGTGGTTGCTTTTATAGAAGCAAGCTCCCACAAAACCACTAAGTGGTATTACACAAAACTATGCGACTAAAACCATGAGATTACTAAACCATGTCCCCTTATTTAATATTGGGTGCTTTATTTATTAGTTTCTCCAATATTAAATAATTACATTTTAGCAACTTAACTTATGTCCCAATGTTACATGCAACATTAAGTGGCCCCAAGAATAATTACATTAAATATATTATGCAAGGTGTACAACACACCTTTTCCTAACAGTTACAACCAATGGTCCCTGTTACAGTTACAAAATACACAGATGAGCATAGTCCATGACATAGAACATGCTATCCATAAACATAAAACATAAAAGCACACAATAAATTTTGGCAAAAAAATTAAAATTAAATGCATTATGTGAAAGCTTTATTGCACAAAATGCAATTGATACATAACACTTGCAGACAAATTAAATTCTATAATCTAGACACTTCTCATTTTATATCCATTAAATACAAAATGTCCAAGATGTATTTGAAAGCTGACAAGTATGCAAGCAACAAATGCATCCTTAATTCTTGTTTGTTGATTGCTTGTTCAAAAGGGTGTATGTTTTTAGATCTCCATGTTATCTGTTTGTATGTGAAACTTTTTAACCAAAGCTATTGCTTGCTGTTACAAGGTCCAAGGAAACAAATGCATGAAATCCATGAATTTACTATTGCATCCATTGCATTTTATTTTCAATTAGTCTCTTGGCCAATGACATTGTGTTGTTTAAAATATTTTTGTCCTTTTCCTATAGTCGAGATTTATGCTCATTTTTTTTGTGCTTGAAAATTACGGTTTATTCATTTTCGTTTAACTAAATTAGAAAAATAAGGGGACATTATATATTCTAGGAAATATTTGATCATGAAGCAGTGAATACATGTTTAATCCATTACATGCAAATTGCACAACATGTGTTGGAGAGCTGATGGGTACTAATCCATGCAATCTTATGCAAGTGTTGGGTTTTATTTCTGCTAAGTTTTCTTTGTAACGGTAAGCAATACATCTAGTTATCAAGTATGATAAACTGACAAACTAACCAGTCGTCAATAGGACATTGTTCCTATACATATTCTTCTATGTTCGATGTCTACTGATAGCATATTATCCTCCGAAATTTGCATTCAGTAGACTGTTGTTTCTTATCTATGAGCCATAATGTTTAATGCATGAAACATGCATTGACTGCTTCAACATCTGCTATCTTGCCATGAAAGGTGGCATAATTTGCATCTAGGAATTTAATATTTGCAAAATATATAATATGCTCTTATTTTTGCAATTTTCTTTAATAGGTAAAAACAATATGCCTACATGAAGCAATAAAGAAACATAATAAATATTTATTATCACTCAATTGCAAATGAGACTCTTGCAATTGTAACCTGCTTGTCAGCTTTAGCTGTTTCATGTTCTTTGTTATCCATTGTACCTATTTGTACAATTGGGCCTTATAACAGTGAATTATATTTCTAGTCGTAGTAGAACAGAAGTAGCTATCAGCCTATTGGCTAAGTTTGCAGGATTTCTTTTTAATGTCTGAATGTTTCAGAACATCTATCTTGTAGAATTTGCATTTACTATACTATTTTTTATGATGCAATAGTTACCATTGAGTGCATTAAACATGCATTGATTGCTTCTATAACCAATACCTTGTTACTAAGGGTCACATAATTTGCATGCAATAATTGACTATTTGCAAAAAATATAATGGGTTCCTAATCTGCTAATTTTCTTTAACAAAAATGAATGATACACAACCTTTGGCAATGTATCAAATGGTATAATATAAACATTTTTGCTTTTATTAGCTCCTACTAAATAGCAGGTTTACTATTGCATCGATTGCACTTGCTTTTCAAATAGTCGGATCGACACTCAAACTGTATTGTTTAAAATATTTTTGCCTTTTTGGTATAGTCGGGATTAACGGACAACAAGCAATACCTATAGTTATCAAGTATCATAAAGACATAGCGAACCCATTCATCTGTACTCAAATTTTACAGAGTAACAAACATGCAAAAGGCTAAAGTATCCACAAGCTTTCCAACAAACAATAAATAAATGATAATAAACAAAAACAAAAGCCAACACTTGCCTAAGATTTCATGGGTTAAACGATAATAAGCAAAAACAAAACCCATCACCCACCTAACATTTCATGAATTAACTATATGTTCACTGCATGTTGGACCAGGTGAACTTTGCAATTGTATACTATGTGTTAGATATGGGACACTTGTCTATCAATCTATAGCTATTGCAATGAATGCTACTTTTTCTGCTATTTAATTTTATTTAAGTAAATTAGGAAAATACGACATTGTATAATTTTGCAAATATTTAATTGCTAAATGAAAATTGGGAAACTTTTTCTAGAGGGATTTTCGCAAATACTTAAGCAATGAATTGCATATCTGGTGATTGTAATTATGCATATTCTTGATTGCAAAAGTAACATGTTTTTGTGCATCTAAAGAGAAAGGCAAAGATCTATGTAATTGCAAGTATAGTTAATTGTTAATCAAGGAAATGGAAGATCATATTCTTGTATCATTCTTTCCCTTTGTTTACAATGAATTCAGTGAAGAATGAAGAAAATTAGTGTGTTCATTGCCCCCACTATCGACAAGAACTTACTTATAGCATATGCAATTTACTATACCCACTTGGCCCATTATCCCTTGTAACAATAAGCAATAAACTAAATATTTCTATAATGAAATTTTATAATCAAATTCTATAATATGAACATTGCATGGAATGCGTCACTATAATACTAGAGATAGGGACCAATGCCAATGTCTCATAGTCTATTGTTACCAGATAAAGCAATAATCTTTTATATCTTTGACCTAAGTATTCTTCCTTCTACAAGCATACAATGCATTTACTCTAAATTCATTGCTTAGATAGACATTGTTGTGCTACAATAATGAATAATAGGCCTAGTACAACCAATAGAAAAAGAGGTAAATTATAATTTTCAAACAAAAAAAAATATGTCCTTAAATCCCAACTCTATGAAAAAGTTCAAAATATTTTGAACAGTTGAATTTCATTGATCAAGCAACTATTTCAAAAGAAAATACAACAAATGAAATAGTAAACAAGTTGTCTGCATTCACTATGTTCTTTTATAATGTGGATGCTATTGCTTGTTGACTTATCCACACAAACTAGGCAACTAGTAAAACAACTCAAACATAAATCAATCAAGTATCAATCTAATGTTTTGTGTCTTAGATATATTATCTATCTCTTAATCTATTGCATATAGTAGCTTTGTCATTCCTCTTTGTATAGGAAAATAAGCAAAATAGAAAGTAAGTATAAGCCAAGTAAGTATGATGAATTAAAATGAAATATATGCAATAGCAAATTGTACTTTAAAAACATGCACATTTTTTATTACTAATACATTGCATACTGAAAAACTGCAACACCAGAATTTAATCCATTTAGACTGAAACATAAGGAAATAAAGTATTTCCTGACATACAAAGGGAAAACATGTCATCTGGAAAACAAACAACAATAGAAATTTTTAAGTGATAAAACATGAGATATAGTAATATAGACAAAAGAGCCAACAACAAAAGCATAACAAAAAAGAGAAGACCAGATTGCCCCAAATATTTAATGTCTACATGCAAATTGTACCAGCTTTACCAACAAAATGATACATACTGAAGTGAAAGAGAACAACACCATGGATTTTTGCAAACATTCAGTCATTAAATCCAATTTTTACAGGCTTTGCTATTAAGCTAGTGTCCTTCAAAGCAATCAAGCCACAGTTAATACATTCTAAGTCTGTACATTGAGAAAGATATTAAACAATATTGCTCTATATAGCAACAACATACTACTATTCTAATGCATCAATCAATGGACAAATGTGTTCCAAGTCTATATTCTCACATGGTCATGTAATACCCCTTTGTTTTTCTTTCTGGCTGGACAGTGTGTCCTTGTTTGCTTTGATGTGCTTTTTGGTTATTGAGATACTTTATCATGTGTGTGCGATTTGATCACTATTTATAGAGCGATAGTCTATTTGTGTGATGTGATGTATCTTATCTAATGCTTTATTTGACATGTTTTAATTGGTGTAATGATGATTAGTTATTGTAACATGTTATTGCATGAGATATTTGTTTATGATGGAACTGTCAGTCTATGATGAGTGTATTGGTGAAGGGGACGAGATCGCATCACTCGCTTGCGAGTGCCCTACGATTCTGCAATTTCCTCTTCACGGTGTGTTTATTATGTTATATATATGCATGTTCGATATACTCTTTGTTCGCAGGTTGATAGGTACATGACATCGACTCCACATGGTTTCACAGGTTTGAGCATGTCCATTGGCCAACGGTATTCGATTGGGAGATAGTAGCTAGGTTTTCCGTGCCAAGTCATCACCCTAGTCATAGTGTGTCGTTGGGTCTTAGTCGGGTTAAGTTGCTTCTTTGTTGTTCTTCTCTCCTTGATTTCATTTAATTGCAAGTTGGAAAAGGTAAATAAATGGCTCAATGTATTTAAGTTGTTTATTAAATTTATCTGGTTATAATGTTAGAAATGTTGTTTAATTTATTAATTAATTTAATTTAATTAATAAAATGATCTAATATTGGATTTGATTTATTTTATTGATTAATTAAAGTAATTATGTTGAAATGAATTAAGTTATCCATTTTTGGGAATTAGGAGTGTTAATTTATTTTTGGAAAAGGAATTATTAAAAGTCTCAAAAGTTTCAAATGCTTTTTGAAAAGAAATTATTAAAAGTTTGAAATTCTTGTTGAATAGAAATTTTAGTTTTAAATTAAAAAAAAAACAAAATATTTCAAAATTCATAGAAGGAAATAACTATGGTGGGTGAGATATTTTTGGGTATATTGACCAAATTTGGGGAAAAATAAAAAAATAAAAAGATTTCATTCTTGAAAATTTGGTTGTGAAGAAGGAAGAAAGGATTTTTCTTTTGTTGTTGATGCACTTTGGATTTGAGTGAAGATTTGGAAAGATTTTTGTAGCTCAACACCAGATTTCTTCTTCAAGCTTCAAATAGGTTCTTCTTGTTTTTTTTTTATTGTTTTGAAAATATAGTTTTTTTTTAATTTTTGAAAACTTGTGCAAACAAATTTGAAAACCCTGTTAAAATCTTGAAAGAATTTAGATTTCTTGTGGAAAAATAAACTCTTTCAACATAAATTTCCAAGTTTAACAATAGAAAATGGAAAAAGAAACAAAAGGAAAGCATTTAAATTTTTGTATTTGAAATTGGGGATATCCAGAAATTGAAACTATGAAACCATGCTTGTATATTATTTTGTTGTAGTTTAATTTGTTGAAAGCTTGTCCAATTTAACTATAAGTGAAGATTTTTGTGCTTATATATATATATATATTGTGTGTTTATATATATATATATTTCTTATTGTTCAAACCCGTATGTTTATTTGGGAAATTTTTGTCCTTGTTTGAAAGTTCTTTATAGGGAATTTACTGTATTTTTATTTTTTTTGTTTTTTAAAAAAAATTAAGTTTTTAAATTTTTTTGTATGGGGCTGGGAAGTTGCCTCACAGCCGCCCCCCAACCATGGGAGGCGTTGGCTGTGAAGGCACCCCCATGCTGGGGAGGGCTGCGTAGTAGCTCCCAGCAGGGGTTGCGTCCCCTGTTTTGGGGGCTGCGCAACAGCTATTAGATTTGCTCTTTTTTTTATTATAAATTTATATATATATATTTTATATATTAAATATAATATATATTATATATATAATATATGTTATATAAATATATATGTATATATATTTATTTATATATATGTTTTTAAATTCAAAATATATGTATATATATTATATATATATATTATTTTAATATATATATGTGTATATTTTCTTGGTGTAAATAATTAGCAAAAATGGGGTTTGATTTAAATAGTTGAGAATGGAAATTTAATTAGTTTTTTTTTTAAATATATATTTAAAATATAAATATATATATAATTATATATTCAGTAAATATATAGTTACATATATATGTTTGATTATATTTAATTATAGTTTTTTTTTTATATATATATCATGTAATGGTTATTTTATTATAAAAGATGCATAATATTGATTTTATAATAAAATGTTTTTTATTTAAAATTTGATTTTGATTATTATGGATAATCGAGAAAAACATGGAATTAAATTAGTAGTTTAAGTCCCTTAATGTTGCCAATGTAATTTTAATTACTTTTGAGTATTTGCAAATAATGTGTAATTGAGGAATTTAAAATATTGTGTTCATAGTTAAATTATTGATTTTATTTTAAAATAATATATTTAAAAGGGAAAATATTGGATTTAAATGTAAAGTGTTTAACAACAAGATTAATCGATTTTTAAAATGATTTATTTTGCAAAGGAGAAATAGTTATTTTAAAAGGATATGATTTAAATCGAAGAAGTAAATGTTTATTTTGTTATTATTTAAAAGCAATTAGGGAATTAAATATTTGGTTTAAATTTCATCTTTCGTCTGAAAGAGACGTTATTAAATCAGTTTTATTAAGGCAATAAATTACTGAATGTTAATGGAGGAAGTGGATTTAGGAAATCCAAATATAGATTTAATTCTTGTTTGATTGCCCTTCTTGAATGTACACTTCTTCTATTTTCGCTTTGGGGAAATTTGATTGGAAGGGTTGTTAAGTCTTCCATAAGGGGTTTAACTTTTTGAGGTTGCTGTATTATGTTAGCCAACCTTTGTATTGCCTTGGGTAGCGCGTATAGTTGTATCCTATTGTTTTACTCGGTTTTCACGAACGAGGATGGTTTGTGCCTCCTTTGGATTAGGAGTGGATTATGTGATTTGTGCCTCCTTTGGTTTAGGAGCGATTTATGTGATTTGTGCCTCCTTTGGTTTAGGAGCGGTTTATGTGATTTGTGCCTCCTTTGGTTTAGGAGCAGTTTATGTGGTTTGTGCCTCCTTTGGAAGGAGTGGATTATGTGTTTTGTTGCCTCTAGTGTTTAGAGTTAGTTTTCATTATATGTTCCTCCTAGAGTTGGAGTGGTTTTATCTTGTTAGTATGCACTTGGGATTCCCTTGGTGATTGGTTTGTATGTGTCGTCGATAGGAGAGTGGCTCTAGATGGGGGTCTGACACACAGAGGGGCGCCAGGGTAACTCACTTAGGGTTTAAGTAAGTGATAACTTAAAAAGAAATAATGAAAAACTTTCAGACTAATTAAGATAATGAACTCCTCTCTCATGACTCATGCACTTATCAAGGCCTGAGATGAGATGAGAAGCACAGTCTGTATGTGGGTCTGACGGTTGGTAGAGGCAAGCTAGGGTAACCCAAGATGGGGGTCCGCTAGCCTAGGAAGGTTGAGCCAGGGTAACTCATAGCAAATGATGTGTGATAGTCTCTCTATGACAACCATAAGTCAGTTTTGTTGTTCTGTGTAGTGGCTCATTGGTATCTGGAAGCATTGTAACCATTGTGTTAAGTGATGTGTTTGTATTCGATTCAATTCAGTTATGATTTTGCCTGTGTCTAGAAGTAGATGGTCTTGTCTAGAAATCCTTGTTACTATCTCCTAGCATGGGGGGTGAGCCTTCGGGTATCACATGGTTGGGTGGAACGTGCACCTTAGTCCGTTGGGTCTTCTTCATGTTCATGTGGACGAGATTTCCAGTTGGAGAGCTCGTGGGATCCAGTTCCATTTCATGCTTTATTATTTTTAGATGATATTGTAATTTATTACCCCTCATTTGTTATCGAGGTGGAATATGTAATATGTAATCATGCTTTTTGGATTTACCTCATTCGGGGAATGAGAATTGTAATCTTATTGTTAAATGAATTTTATTTGAAATCACGTGGTATCTCTTATGCTTAAATGTAATTTATCATGTATAGAATGTATGAGTTCTTAATTCTTTAAGTAATTAAATGTTATGGTTTCAATTCATGTTCTTGGTTGGGTTTTAAAGTAATCTCAGTCTCGTAACCTTAGAGGTTGTTGGCAATGGGTAGTGAACTTGCATGTTAATTGTACTTAAACAAAAAAAAAAGTACGTTTGAGTAGTTAATTGCAACTTCCTCTAGGGTTGCGTGGCGGGGCGTTATAGGTCACATGTAACACTTTTTCCATTCTCACCATCCATGCACTTGTTTGACATTCACAACGTGTGCAACACAACAAATCATACACGAGCATTACCTTTTACACTTGTTCACAATTCACATACTACAAGGTATTCTGATTGCCCCATATCACTTGCAAAATAGATAAATAATCCTTTTGAAACACCCAAAATATGTTCATAAATGTCGAGTATACAATGCTCTGATGTTTTTCTAATATACTGAAACTAAAATCAATAGTAGGCCTACTGTGAGACAATCAAATTTCACTGGCTAACCAAGTATTCTACCATCATGCATTTAATGTCAATAGCATTTTACTCAAAGGCAAGTCACTATTGCAGTTGTATAATGCACATTGGAAATGGCAGCCTTGCCATTCGATCTACAACTAATGCATTGAATGCTAACAAGTCTTCTACTCATCTTTGTTTAAGTAAATTAGCAAAATAGAATTCTGTGTATTTTTACAAATATTTGGTAGTTGACGAGCTCTACTGAGCCATAACAATTATTCTACAAAATGTTCTCTAAAGTATTTGCAGATCATAGCTCACCTAACATAACAACTATGCAATGTAATCCTCGACCTAGAAAACATTGCATTCATTGCTCTACAATGCATTACACTTATCTACAAAAGAAATGAGCAAAATCCATGACAAATAATACACTATTCATAAACCTAAACCACAAAAACAACAATAAAATTTGCACAACAATACATAAACATTATAAATTTCTGCAAGCATTTTCCATTAGCCCTTCTAACAACAACCAACCATCATGCTTACTGATAGGGTAATAGCCACTCAAGAAATAAACACACAATTAATGCATTCACTTCCCCCACAACCGACAAGACTTTGTTGAAAGCATATGTAATTTAATGTGCCCACTTGCCTTGTTAGCCCATTTAACAACAACCAATACTTCTAGTTATCAAGTATCATAAACAAACAACCAAGCCATTCATGACCACTACACTTTTCACAATGCATGATAAATAATAGGCTATTCATAAACTTGGACCAGAGAAACAACAATAAAATTTGCAAAACAATACACAAACATTATAAATTTCTGCAAGCATTTCCCATTAGCCCTTCTAACAACAACCAACTATCATGTTCTTGTGGGTTTTTTGGCTCTTAGTTGCACTTTTGCATGCTCATTATTCTGTAAAATTTGAATGCATTGACTATGTGTTTATTGCATTGGTAGCTGATGAACAAAGGTCAGAAAGAAAATTGTGCAACATGTGTTGGAGGGCTAGTTTTCACTTATTGTTTGTTGAAATTTTTTCGTCATTCGTTGCCGTCTTCGACGTTTTTCATTTTTTGCACTGCTTAATCGATGAACAAGTTGCACGAATGGTGTGCAACTAGTGACTAGCTTGTTTGTTTATTTTTTATACTTGATAAGTAGAAACATTACAGGGAAAAGTGAATGGTTGGAGCAAGGTTTTCTCGACTATGTGTACACATGCAGTGAATGTATAGTTAATTCATGAAATGTTAGCCAAGTGGTGGGTTTTATTTCTGGTTATTGTCGTTTGACTCATGAAAAGCTTGTGGGGTTTTTGGCCTTTTGCATGTTTTCTCCCACAACCTACAAGACCTAGCTCAAAGCATATGTAATTTAATCTACCAACTTGCCCCGTTAGCCCTTCTAACAACAACCAATACTTCTAGATATCAAGTATCGTAAACAAACAACCAAGCCATTCACAACCACTACACTTTTACAAATTAGCAAACATGCAAAAGTGCAACCAAAAGTTAGAAAACCCACAAGCTTTTCAACAAACGATAAACAAGCAATAATGAGCACAAACAAAACCCAACAGTCGCCTAAGTTTCCATGAATTAACTATGCATTCACTGCTTCCATACCCACCAGCTCTCCAACACACCTCACACAATTTGCATCCAATGGACTAAACATGCATTCACTGCTTCAAAACCCATTAACCAAAATATGTCCTTAAATGCCAACTATAGGGAAAAGACAACATTACTTTAAACAATGCAATTTGTCTGACATAGCAACCAATTCAAAAGAAAATTCAACAATTGCAACCCCTCTAACAAAAAGGATATAGAAAGCTAAAAAAAACAAGCTCTTGAACAAGCAATAAACAAACAAAAAATAAATTTAAGAACAACAAGCAACTATTTCAAAAGAAAATTCAACAAATGCAACTGTAAAACTTCCTATCGACACAAACTACCAATTGCAATAGTAACATGCTTTTCAACGACAAAAGTTTCATGTTTATGAATCGCATGACATGCCATCAAGTATGCTCATCTGTCTATTCAGTAAGTTAGATTCCTCAACCAAGTTTCTCCTTTATCATTCAAAACTCTTCCAAAGAATAAATTTTATGCACATTGGAAGACTTAAAATTCATTGGAAACAAAGGGGAAGAATGATACAAGAATCTGACCTTCCAGTCCCTTGCTCAACAACCAAGTATATTTGCGCTCATATACAACTCTGCCTCCAACTCCAATTGCAACTAATAATTCCTGTTACAGGGACAAATTAAACAAATGACCACAGACCATGAGAAATAATATGCTATTCATAAATCTCAACCACATAGACAATGATTTTATTGCAGAAAAATAGACCAAGGTAAAAGCACAAAATTATGCCACACTTTATAAAGGAAACGACCAACACTGATCCAACTTTTAAACTTGAATCACTAAAAAGTGGCATATATGTTTTGAATTTTGAAATGATGTAAACTAGTAAAATATGTATTTTTTAGTATATTTTATGTTTTTTATTTAAAAAAAAAATTAAAAAATTATTTTAAACAAGTTTTTAATAAATTAACACTATAATTCAGTTGCTGATAAAATGTTGAAAAATGAAGTTGCATGAGACGCCAAACTTTTTATAGTAAATTTATTTATTTTTCTTTCAATTTTTTTGTTTGTTTTTATAACTTGAAACTTTAGTGCATGGATACATTTTCTTCTACTTTTGATAAATATATATTTTTAAATAAATATTAAAATGTGCACGAATAAAAAACAGTTGTTTCCATCGGATGTCAACTTTCATTTTAAATATTTATCTAAAATGAAAAAAATATACCATCTTGAAATAGATTCTTTTATCTAGTGCATCATATTTTTTAAAAATTTTTTTAATAAATTTTAGTATTTTTCCTTGGCATGGTAATCAACCTAATATTTTGTGTTGATAACCTACTTTTAGTAAAAATAAGAAATAAAATATAAATAGCAATTAAACTATTAAAATAAATATATTTTTGAAAACTACAATTATGGATCTACAAAAGGGTATTTTTATATTTAAAAAAAAATGTTATTTACATTAGGAGGAGTTATTGAAACTTCAAGTTTTTCAAATAATTTTAATTTTTTGGTAAATTGGACTCAAAGTGGTGCTCCATATATTTTTAGCCAACAATTTTAGTTGAAAAAGTTGTGGAAGTATCTAACTTAGCTAGAATGAATCTTACTAGATCATATGTTTGACCAAAATTGATTTTTAGTTAGAAATATACTTAAATTTAGTTGTGTTGATAAGTTGGCTAAAAGTGTGACACAACTTTGTGCTTTTACCTACCAACATGATAAATATTTCCAAGCATCTCATGTTAGCCCTTCTAATAGTGACCAAGCATCATAAACACATAATCAACGCATTTATTGTCCCCATGGTCCACAAGATAATGTACCCACTTGGCTCGTTAGCCCTTGTAACAACAACCAATACTTCTAGTTAACAAGTATCTTAAACACACAACAAAGCCATTGACAAACATTGCAGTTCTACAGAATAATAAACATGGAAAACTGCAACCAATAGCTAAAAAACCCACAAGCTTTTCAACGAACGATAAACAGTCGATAATTAATTTCTTTTAAAAAATAGACCAACTTAAAAACACACAAGATTTTTAACAAACAAACAAACAAGAACAAGCACAAATAAAACCCAACTCTCACCTCATATTTCATGAATTGACTATGTACTCACTGCTTCTGCACCCACCAACCCTCTAAGACATCTCGCACATCTTTCTTTCTGAGGCTTCCACATACTATACCAACCATTCGAGCAATACATACATAATTAACGCATTCACTGCCCCAATAGTCCACAAGACCTTGCTCAAAGCACATGTAATTTAATGTACCCACTTCCCCCACTAGCCCTTGCAACAAGAAGCAATACTTCTACTTATCAAGTATCATAAACACACAACGAAGTCATTGACGACCACTGCACTTTTACAGAATAAAGAACATGCAAAACCGCATCCAACAACTAAAAAACCCATAGGCATTCAAAAAATCGCAACCAACAACTAAAAAACCCATAAGCTTTTCAATGAACGATAAACAAACGACAATAAATATTGCAAAAAAATATGCCAACATCATAAATTTTACCAAGCATTCCCCGTTAACCCTTGCAACACCAACCAAGCATCATAAACACAAAAAAAAGCCACTCACGAATAATACACTGCCACAAAATAACAAAAATCAAAAAATGAAACTAAGCAGAACTAAAACCCACCTCTCGCCTCGCATTTCATGAATTAACTATGCATTTACTGCTTCTCTACCCATCAACCTCAAACACATCTCGCACATTCTGCTTTCTGAGTTTTCTTGAATGCCTACTAGCAACTCAAGCAAAAAACACATAATTAATGCACTCTCTGCCTCCACAGTCCAGCAGACCTTGCTCAAAGCACATGTAATTTAATGTACCCACTTGCCCTGCTAGCCCTTCCAGCAACAAGCAACTCTTCTAGCTATCAAGTATCATAGACACACAACAAAGCCATTCACGACCACTACACTATTATAGAATAACGAACATGCAAAACCGCAACCAACAGCTAAAAAACCCAAAAGTTTTTCAACGAACAATAAGCAAATGATAATAAACACAAACAAAACCCAACGCTCGCCTAAGATTTCAAGTATAAAAAACAAACAGACGACCCACTCACCAGTTGCACACCGTTCCTTCAGCTCCTCCCTCGTTCAAGCACTGCACAAAATCACTAGCATCAGAAACAACAAGACAAGCTTCTCAACAAACAATAAACAAACAATAAGAAAAAAAAAACACTTGCCTCATATTTCATGGATTAACTATGCATCGTCTGCTTGCGTACGCACCAGTTGTCCAACATAGATCACAAAGTTTGCATTTAATGCATTAAACATGCATTCATTGCTTCAGTACACACCATCCCGCTGCCAAAACTCACACTATATGCATCCCTCGAAAAAATATTTGCCACAATTTATAATGTTTCAAAACTCCCCATATTTTCCTAATTTAGTAAATGAAAAATGAAAAATCGCCCTACTCAAACCAATAGAAAAAGAGATAAACCGTATTTTTCCAATTCAAATAATTTGAACAAAAATCCCAACTATAGGAAAATGACAAAAAAAATTTAAATAACATGGTCTCATTGACCAAGCATCTAATTAAAAAGAAAATGCAACAGTTGCAATAGTAAACCTGCCTATCGACAAAAACTAATAATCATGAATAGGTTCACTTCATAAAGATTAAAACCCCTATGATAAATCTCTTTCTAACTCTTGAATCATTTAAATATTTCATAAATGAAATCAAGTATTTAAATGATTTCTTCATTGATTCTTTAACTTGCACAATCCATAATTATTAGAAACAATTTTTGGGATAGTTTATAAAGTTGCATAAAATAGATTTGAACAAGTTTATGCACTACTTTGATTTTTGATTTCAAGTCTTTATTATTTATAAAATATTTTAATGAAATAAAAGTTTGGATTGTACGTTTTAACTAATTTATTAATTAATTTTTTGAAAATTTAATAATTTAAAATTGTGATTAACAAAATAATAATAATTATTAGTAATTAAATTAAAGTCTAAGAGTTAAGTATTAAGGTTAGGTTTATATGATATGATAATAGTTTTAAATTTAAACAAAATATAATATTTATTTTATTTATTTAAGAATTATTTTATTTAGAATTATTTAAATATTATTTTATTTTATTTGTTTGAGAGTTATCTTATAGTTTTATTTTTACATATAATTTAAGTTTTTTTATAATTAATTTTGTTTGTATTATCACTTATTAAGAAATATCAATTTTGAATGATTTATGTAAGAATTATTTTATTTTATTTATATTATTAATTTTAAAATATTTAAAATATTTAATTTATTTGAGAGGTATTTTAATAGTTTAATTTCTTTTCTAAATATTTAGATTTATTTTTTGTCTTTATGTATATAATTATAATATTATAATTGTGTTGCTATTGTAGAATATCTTGACATAATAATTCTTAAATAAATAAAATGTAATATATTTTATATAAATAAAATATTTTATACATAAGAAGCGAAAACATGTGCAAAGGAAGCCCTGGAATTCGCTAGGACTATGATCAAGGTTTTCTGCAAGATGGCATGGACGGAAGGAAGCGACACACAAGTATGAAGTCTTGGGGAGGAGCGAAGGGCAATAACTATTCATGTTTGGGGTAGGGTGCCAACGATGGGGGAAATGGAGAGAGGTGGAGAAGATATGCTCTTCACTTTGCTTTGAACCAGGATAACTGTGATTTTCCTGCTCAATAACTGTTGAGGTTTGATCCTTTAGGGGAGGATGGTGTCATGCCTATTTCTTCTACTCTTGACTTGAATGACCCTGCTATGTGTAAAAATCGTGCAAACCCTTTTCATGAATGCTCTGCTTTTTGTTTGGAATAGATCCAGTAGGAAAACCCTAGGCCGCCACTTCTGGGGTCTCCGCCTGCTCCACCTTCTTCCCCCGTTGTGGATCAAACTCCTCAAACTAGCAGTTCCTTTGTTTCTATTGGGGATTTGAAGGTTGTTTTTTTTGAAGAGCCTTTAGATTTCTGCTTGCCTAACAACTACTTTGAAGAGATTTATGATGATATTAGAAAATGATCTTTGGTCATGAGATGTCTACGAAGGCACTCACCTGTTGCTTCTATTATTGAATGGGTGAAATCTACTTGGAGCAACATGTCATCTCCTAGGATTGAATCCCTAGATTTTGGTTTCTTTTTGCTCACTTTCAATAGCTCTAAAAATTGCAATTTTGTGGTTCAATAGGATCCATGGTTTTTTGGGAATTCTGGCCTCTTCATCTCACCTTGGACCCCCTTTTTTGATCTATCTACAACAAAGGTTACTTTTGTTCCTATTTGGATTAGAATCTACAATTTGCCCTTGGTATTGTGAAATGTGGATCTCGTTTGCAAACTAATTAGTAATGTGGGTTCCTTTGTCAAACTTGATGCATAAGGTATGGTTCTTGATTGTAGATTCTATAGGGTTTGTGCAATGGTGGAAATTTATTAACCCCTCTCTCATTTTATTTGGATTCACTCTTCTCATGGTATTTGGACACAATTTTTAAATTATAAAGGTTTGCCCTTCCGCTGCTTCCACTGCAACATGATGGGCCACGAAATTGAGGCGCGCTCTCTCCAACACCAAGTTGTAAACCTTAAAAAGTGGGTCAAGAAGGATGGCTCTTCGGATGTAGATTTGATTTGACATAATCATGGTATATTCTTGGAGTCCTAACCTATCTTTGGTCTAGATCATGTGCAGCTTGTGGTGTCTTCTTCTCCTCCTACAATCCTTTCCCATGACAATGATCTTGTGACCTTTCATGGATTGGAGAAGGGTGACTTTGAGTCTGAGGGAACCTACCCTTTTATGAACAATCTAGATAACATGAATTATGATATATTTGAACATGACTTGATCTTTGCTCCACCTCAGAAACTTGGGATCTCTCAAACAACAAGCAAAAAATTGAAGCATGATTTTGGTGGCACAAAGAAGAAAGTTAGGAGAAATTATGAGGCCAAACAAATTAGTATTATAGGAAAGGAAACAGTGGAGGAGGGTTTTCAATGGACCATGGATGCTCTCCTCTCTAGGAACAATAGAAGAGTATAGATGCCCTTTGTGGCTGTGAGCTATTTTCTTTTGCTCTTTGTTGCAACTGTGTTATGTTTTTGGTCTCCTTCTTTCTCCTCTCATGGTTCCTTTTGGATCTCCTCTTTCATGTTTAGGCTCTTTTCTCTCCTCTGTTCCTCCTTTTTCTGTGTGGCAGAATCACTATAACTTCTTTTTTATGTTTAATTAAAGGGAGTGGGTCCTCTTCCCACCACTTATAGATTCAATATATATATATATATATATATATATATATATATATATATATATATATATATATATATATATATACATTTTTGGATAGATATGTTCAAAAAAGATAGAATTATAAAAAAAATAGAGTAGCAAATAAATCATATTACTATAATCATTAATAATTATGATGTTCTTGATTACTCATCGTATATCCTCTTGATTATTATAAATAATCTCAAATTTTATGCTTGTATATGATTTAAATACACAAAATAATCCTAAAAGCATGTCCTTATAAGGTTAAGAACATATAGAACCACATAGGTGTATATAATCATGAGTTATTTAATAATTTATTTATTTATATTATATATGTAAGTATAAAATTTATTTTTTTACGTAAGTTTTGTTTTATGAAATAATATTAAGCCATCAAATACAAGTAATTTCATAGTTTATACTAGCTCCTTTGTAGATAATTTGAATAGCTGTAAATTTATGACAACACTTACATCACTTATAGGAGTGACACGAATCTTTATGTTTCTCTCATCAAATTCATCCTAGACGACCACATAATTTATATTTGCAAGTATTTGACTAGTTGTTATTGACAATACTTTCAACCATATTGCAAAGACTATCAACCATACTTTCAACCATTAAAAAATTAACTAACCAGTTATAAAGGTGTTCTACTAAGAAACTAGTTCATCATTAATATTTAACAAATATTTATAGAATAAGAGCTCTATGTGTGCCTCATGAATTCAAATTTTCTGCACCTTCCTATGCTTTCTTGATGATTTGGCATGACAGGGGTCCCAATAGGGCTCCCCCACCAAAATATTATGCTCCTCTCTTGGAGCAACTTCTTCACCTGCTAGAGGCTTTAAACATACACTTGGTAAATCTCCTACCTTGAACTTGTTGGAAAAGGAGATTCTTCTATCTAGGGAGGACCCAATTTCCTACGTGGACAAACTTGTGGGAGGAAACATGTTGAAAAAGGATTCTCAAGGTCCTTTGTTTTTTTTGTACAGTGAGGGTGATGAAGTGGACATCCCAGATCAACTTTTGGACGAGGCTATTGAGGGACTAAAGATGTGCTTGGTGGGGAAATTCTTTGCAAGCAATCCAAATATTGACCAGGTACAAAAATGGGCTAATGACACTTGGGGTAGTGTTTCAGTAAGTGCTATGGCTAAAGGATTATTCTTGTTTAGCTTTTTTTCTCCCGAAGACATAATTGAGGTTCTTATAGGAGGCCCTTGGGCCTTTGATTGAGGTTTTAAGAATATTTTGTCCTTTAGCAAGTGGAAACCTAGATTTAATGCCTCTACTGACCTTGGAAAGGTGGCTCCTACTTGGGTCTAGCTCCTTGGTCTACCCTTGGAGTTTTGGAACAAAAATATCTTCAAAGGAATAGAAAACTCCTTTGGTACCCAAGTCTTGACTGTTGACAAAGTAACCAAACTCAAAACACGACTGGTTTTTTCTAGAATTTGTGTGAATGTTGTTGTTAACATAATCCTCCCAACCTTTGTAACCCCGAATTCAAAATTTGGTAAATGGGTTCAACCCTTGGAATATGAAAATGCTAAATTCTATTGCCAGATTTGCAATAAGTTTGGTCACTTATAGGATGTTTTTAATAAGAAAATTGAGGAACCAAAGAAAAACCAATTAAGCGTGTAGCTAGATTCCCCTCCTAAAAATACTGAACCCAAGGATTTGATGAAGGACCCATTTACTCCTTCGTTCCCCTCTTTGGAGTTGCCTATTCCATGTAAGGTAATGGAGCCTCCTTAGGGCCTCTTGGTTGAAAACTTTATTGAGGCATTGGTGAAGTTGGCGGTGTTGTTCGCTTCACCTATAAGATCTAAAGCTGTTGAATCACATATAGAAGCAGAAGATGGACCTCTGTCACCGAATTTAGAGTTTTTCCATGAGATTGCTCCCCAACCTAATTCTAACATGAGTGGTCACAAACAAATAGAGATCAATAAGATAAACCAATCACAAGAGGGAGAAGGAGAAGAATCGATATCCCAAAAATAAAATATAGAAGCCCTTAAGGAAGGAGAGATAAACAATCAATAGGAATGGAATTTGACCTCTTTCCCGAAACCCCCTTTGGAGGAACAACTTCAGGAAGTGGTCCAAAGTTCAGCTGTTAACCTAGAAACAAAAAAAAAGTCTAAAAAATGGTAAGGGTTAGTAGAATCTTTCTCCTCCCCACTCAAAAAATTTAGGGGATGAATATGGATGCCAAGCCAATACTAAGTCAAGAAAGAAGAAGAAGAAGTTAGATGTTGGAGGAAGCAATAGATTTGGAAGGCCACATTTGAACGAGTCAAGGAATAAAGATACAACTTAGAATGTTGCTTCAAGGAAATAAAAAACCCTTGACTCTCTTTTAGGAAATAATTCAAGAAAGAAGTGGGGAGTCCCCTCCCTTGTTATTGCAGTATCAAGGTGATACTAATTTTCCTTTGTTCACATTGATCTCCTGAACATTAGGCGTCTAAACAAACCCTTCAAGTAACATTTTTTAAATACTTGTATGGCGGATTTGAAACCGGAAATCCTTTTAATTCTAGAAACTAAAATGAAAAGGGAGACCTTTGAAAAAGTGGTTAAATTTTTTTGGCCGAATGTTAATTTTGTAGTTAGTGATGTTGGAGGTGCTTCAAGTGGAATTGCTACTTGGAATCATGCTAGATTGTTTGGCTTCATAGGATTCAATAGTAAAAATTGTCTGATGGTCTCTCTGGAAGACACTATTACCTCTGTTAAATGGAACCTAATAAACATTTATGGTCCCAATTCGCGTCTTGAAAAACTTAATCTATGGAATTTGTTGGAGAGTAATATCAACAATAAGAAGGAGCTATGGATGCTGGGAGGGGACTTTAATTCTCCACCGCATCCTTTAGAAAAGCAAGGAGGTCTTGATGACTTCTCTGATAATATGATGGATCTAGCAACATTCATTAATTCTATGGGACTAATGGATATTCCTTTTAATAGGTCACTCTTTACCTGGTTGAATAGGCGACAAGGTAACCACCTTATTCAAGTAAAATTAGATCGCTTCCTTATTTCTTCAAACTAGAGCATTCAACAAGATCTCACCCTTACTGCTCTTTCGAGAATAGGTTCGGATCACGATACCCTCCTCCATAATTGGGATGAAAAAGTTGTTAAAGGACCTTTTCCCTTCAAATACGAGATAATGTGGACTCACCACCCTGATTTCAGAGGACTTTTTGATTGTTGGTGGAATGAGCTAAAAAAAGTCAAAATAACGATTCAAAGGATGGAATAAATACTCTTTTAGGAATAAATACTCCTATGTTCTGTCTAGCTTAGAAGCTAAAAAAAGTCAAAATAACGATTCAAAGGATGGAATAAATACTCTTTTAGGAATATCTTCAATACCAAGAAATCATTAGGATTAAAGATCAAGGAAAATCATGACTTGATGGAGTAGGGTGTGTTGGAATCAAGCAACACTGAGAGGGGGGGGTGAATCAGTGTTGTGCAATTTTTAACTTTATTAATCTGATCTTCAAAGTACTTATAACATTCAACCAAAATAAATATGCATGAGCATAATGTAAGCAACCACAACACCATAACACAAGGATTTTTATGTGGAAAACCTATTAGGGGAAAAACCACGGTGGATGGCCAATCCACGATATAATCTGAGTATACTCAAAAAAGATGTTTACAAAATGGAAATGCACTTGCATTTAGGCACACTGCCTAGAGCTCACTGCTCAAAATCAGAAAGGCTAACTACCTTACAAAAGTTTGGAATACTTCCAAAGATTTGAATTGAAAAAGATAGCATCTACAAATGCCTGATTATAGTTTCGGTTAGGCTCAACAATCAAATTATGCTCCTTTAAACTGATTTTGCTCTTATGCTCTATTTTGCATCAACTCGCAGAAAAAATCCTTAACGTGCAAGTCAAACTATGCTTAATCACTTTCTGGATCTTTTGATATTCACAAAATTCATCCACTCACATCAAACACACACCAAAATGATATAATCGATCACTTATATATATCTGCTACAAGGGATTTGATCGCTCCATGTCGAATTCAATAAGATAAGCAAATATTCACAAACTGTCGGCTTCAAATCATTCATAATATTCAATGTGAATCCACAAGAGTCGACCACAACATAGTGAGGACCCAAACCTAAATTCTCGAACACAAAAACACTTAAGCAATAACTTCTCAAATATCCACGACACACTATATCCACCAAGTCGGCCTTCATACACTGATGAACAAAAAATTAGACAACCAAACCTCGTAACTTACATCCAGATTGATACGAGGCATCACGATTTGTAGATAACTCAAATTATGCATCGAACAATACTCCTTGATATCCACAACACAAAATAATAACAAATAATTTGCATATGAATCGAAGAACACAGATTTACCGGATGCACTGTTCAAGCTTAACAAATAAACATTGATCTTCAATCTGTCTATTGGTATGAGAAAAATGCAACGTGTGAATCGACTATATGACAAGGGTTGCCATCAATGACAACACCATAAAGTATGTGCAGTGTCTCTTGCCAACAATCTCCCCCTTTGGCATTGATGACAACACTTAGTGAAAAATAACTAAGTGTTGGATCAATACCAACAAAAATACATTGCCAACCAAAACTTCAAAAAAATATCCAAAACTACAACTCCCCCTTAGATGAATATACATTTTTCACTATTCTATTCTCCCCCTTTGACATCAATGGAAAATATAGGGAGTCCACATACAAAGCAAAAAAAAAACTTCAGACTGCATATGTACAAATTTGTTTCAACAATTTACACAAAATTGAAAATATCTGCAAAATTGGTTTTCAACAAGTTCAGGCTTGAGTTCCAACACTTCTTAAGACTCTCCAGAATAGTTATGTGACCACAAAGCAAGTAAGATTTCATCTCAGCTGATTCAAGGTTTGTAGGGTCACTGACCGCCAAAGCATCTTGTGCTTCCTTCAAAGCACTCAACATAGTTTCCATTTTTGGACCAATTAAACCTCTGAGTTCACAAGCTCTTCCCACAACTCTCTCATTTTCATGTTTCAAACTCTTTATTTTGTCAAGTAAAGAGATAACTTGACCTTCTTGCGCTCCAACATAAATAGTTAAAGGATCAAAAGCATCAGAAATAACAACTAACTATTTCTCAAGATCCTTAACCTTCTCATTATCCTCAGTAAGTTTTGATAAATACAAACATGACTTATATACTTTTCCACCTTTAGATAGAGAATTATGAACATTCTTTACACAGATAGTTAACAAAGATTTATCTTTAGCTATCATACCTTTCAGACTATTGAACCTTTTGTTATCAAACTCCCCCTGTACCTTGACCATAGTTGGCTTCTCAAGTGACTCAAAATGAGTACTTACCAAATTTATGAGCTTCTTTAGTTCACCGGAGGAGGAACCAGATTGATCTTTAAAATGAGTAGGCATGATCTTCCCTAGAATTCCAGATGCAAGATTCAATAATTCACTATCCTCAATGTGGGACTTCAGAATTTCTTCCCTAGCCTTAGCTTGTGCAAATGATGCAACTTTCATTTTCTGAATTGGGGACAAGGTAGACAAATGAATAGGGGCATCTCCCAACTCAAGATCAAACTCTTCCTTTTGCTCATCTAGAAATCTCTTTACTGCCTCTGCTGTGTCTCTTGCTTCCACTAGACTTTCCTTAACTTCAGCTTTCTTTTCCTCAACCATCGATTCTTCAACCACATATTTTTTCTTGTCATTTGGAATTTCAACCTCTTCAACCGACATCTCCTTTTCTTCAACGGACACAACTTTAGGAGCTTCAGTCTCCATAGGTGTTTATGTATGATGCTCATCAGGAGGAAACAAAGTATCCTCAACTATAACCTCTTCATTTACCAGACCAAATGAAATGTTTTATGCATGATCTTCTTTAGAAACAACACTAATCTTGTTCTTTAATAGAATTTCCTTGAAAATTCTCTGAATTTATTTTGCAACTTCTTTTGTCCTGCCCAACATAAGCTTGTTTATTCTTGAATTGCTCTTGAAATCTCTTTTTGCTTCTTTCAATATTGACTGCATTTCCTCAATTGAAATTACCGGACTTAGATTAGCTAGAATTCTCTCTCTCATATGCTCATCTTCAATTCTAGCACTAAGTCTCCTCATCTCTAAAATTTCATACAATTCCTTAGGCAACTATGTAATTATCTCAACAAGAGTCATTTTGAAATTGCTCAAATATTTTATTGTAGCCTCCTCAAGGACTCTTTGACCAACAATATCAAAAGTACCATACACTTCACATAAAGGCTTGAGATTTCCATCCTTAATTATACATCTTTCAACTTCCTCTACAGACATGCTTGGTTTCTCAGGCTTCATCTTCTTCTTTGTTTTCACCTTTTCATTAGAGGGATTGTCCTTAGTGACTGATGCTGCTTGAGTGCCCATATGCTTTATTTCTCTAACTTCTTCATTAGATTCTGTCTCCTCATATTCTAAGATAGTTGAGTACACTCTTGTGCTCTTATCCTTCTTCCTCTTACCATATACCTTGACTTGGGCTTTTGCAGGGGCTGACTTCTTTGCATGACCAGATAGAGGTGTAGAGCTCCTAGTCGATCTAGTTCAGGAAAAAGATGTTGTCGGACTAGCAGATTCAGTTTTAGCAGGATCTTTTCCTTTTTCGGCATTTGCTTGATCTCTCTTCCTTCTGAATTCTCTTACTGCTTCTATAGATATGCCCATACTTTCTGCAAAGACTTCCACTTCTTTCCTTACTCTTCGAACTATCATTGGCTTCTTTAATTGCTCATGGACTTGCATGTCCTTTTCTACATATGTTCCAAACCTTTCTTCTATCGGATCCACATGCTTACTTAACAGATGTTGCGCATATAGCTCCAAGATTCCTTCCTTGACCTCATATCCCATTGGCATAATCTAAATGGTTATGGGATCAACTGCTTCCATTAAGCATTGATAATTTTCCACCATAAAAAAAATTGTGTCCTTATACTTCTCAACAATAGAAGTAGGAATCCTTTCCCTTGCTTGCATTACTTCCTAAAATTTCTTGAGATATCCCCAAATTATAGTTTTCCTGACTTGACTATCACCAAGGTTGAATAACATGTCTCTAATCTGAATAGCTACAGGCTTATTACCTCTTTTCCAAAACACTTTCCCGACTCCCGAAACTTCATTCATGAAATAAAAGAATAAACACTGCAACAAATTACTGTATTTAAAAAAGTTCTTGTATTTCTTTATCTTGCCAAGATTCTCCATAAGCTGACTTCAAAGCAATTCGCACAAGTCATATTCTGCATTCTCTCTAACCATCTGATAAGTTGCATATATGGCAGTATCAGATACAAAATTTTCTCTATTGGAGTGATATATCTTATAACCAATGATCATTGAGGAAAATTTCACATCCACATCGGTGATGTTATCAATTGTCATTTATCTTCTATCAAATGTCGAACCAGTTGCATAAGTGACTGTTTGATTCTTTATAGACTTCAAAATCGGCAAACCACTAGAAGAATTTAGACCTGTAACAACTCTTATAGCTTCTTTTGTTATCTTGAAAGGTTGATTCAACCACATAAATTCGGCATGGACTTGACTCAAGATGTTCTAGACCCATTTGTTTTCATCAAACACAGGGAATTTCACAAACTGCATGAATTTCTTTTCCTCTAGGGTTTTGAATTCGAGTTTAACACAAAAATCCTCTCCAACAATGTGTTTGGAATATAAGTTCAACAACTACGAGTTTCCTAGCTCTTCAATATTAGCATGAATATATGCCCTAATGTCTTCAATATGTAAAACTTCGTACGACACAGACGAAAATGCACCTAAGGGCTCGGTCTCAACATACTTGAAAGTGTGCCATTTGAATTTTGGACAGGGCCTATCCTTCACTTCAACTACTAATGGAGTAGCCATTTGAACAATTTCACAGGTTTACAAGTTTTCCCAAAAAATACCTTTTAGCTGGAGTAGGGTTTTGAGCTTCGAATCACCTTCACACTTGAATTCTCCCAAATTTCGCTAAAGATCACTTCAGAGCTCAAAAACTTCTTCTTCTCAAGATGCAAAGTGACAAATGAAAGATAGAAATGACCTTTATATCACTCACACACCTAACTGTTCGACGCAATAAATGCTTTTTCCCTAACTCATCTGGATACCCTGTTTTCATACACTATGAAAGATAACTCTTATGTGGACCTTCAATTTTGCATAAACACTCTCTCCAATTTTTCAACAACATCTGTAGATCACCAATGTAACCACTGCACTTATCCACATCTCGATGTCAATTATCGACAGGGGGTTTGGAAAATTTTCTTGACAATTCCCCCTACGCTAAAAAGCCTTGACTTAATTCCCGAAGGAATTACTAGAAGTTGATTCTGGTGCTACCTCATTTTTTGTAACAAAGGGACTCTTCTTCACCCAAGTTTTCTTCATCTACTTTCTGATTTGATATGTAGTAACTTTCCCTTTTCCTTTTGCATCCTTCTACATGTTTCTTCTTTGATTTATGAGACCTCTTATGCAGAATCTAGCAATGTGACTGATTTTGTTGCAATTGTAGCACACCACATTTCTTTGTCCAGACCAATTGCTCCACTAATTTTCTCTTGATTTGCATTGATTAGAAATATGGCCAAATCTATTGCATGTATAACATTTGACATCTCTATAAAAGTTGTTCATCACATTTCTGCATTCACATGACTTATGACCATACTTGTTACAATTAAAGTACTGACTAGAGAATGATGGACCATTTGAATTCATTCTACTTCTACATTGAGCTTCCATATGACCATTTTTTTTTGCAATTAAAACAATAACCATTGAACCTCTGAGCATTAGGTTGTCTTACCAGATACCTTCCAGTGTTGTTCATCTAATTTCCTTGTCTGATTATCCTTTGTTCAAAATTCCTTTGTCTAGATCTAGAACTTTCTCTTTCCTCATATCCAAGACCTCGCTTGTCACCATCAGTCCTCTGAATTTTAATCAGTTCATCAAGCTTGGTTGAGCTAACCTTAAACTTCTCCTTGAATTCATTTGCAGTAGCAAGTTCATCACTGAGATCAACAATGTGATTTTCAAGCTCTTCCTCATTGTGTTTGGTTTGTTCTAACTCATGTTCCAACTAAATAAATCCATCAGTAATTTGGTTGCATTCTTCAGATTTCTCTTTCAGGGATTGGGAAAGCTTTTCTTCATTCTTCTTTCTATCTTCAATCTCTTTAGTCATCCTCATCATAATAGATTCCATCTCATGCTCAAAACTATATTCTCTCTGGAAAACTTTTCACATTCTTCTATCTTTTCTTTCAGGGCTTGACTCAATTGTTCATCTTCAATGCGTTTAATGTCATCCTGCTTGATTTGATCACATAGTTCCCTTCTCTTCTCCCTAGACTTATTGATTTTATCTTTCAAAGACTCAATGAATCTCTCAACATTCAAACTATTTGCTTTCAATTCCTAGACATCAGAATTAGATTGGTCAAGATCATCTAGAGCCACCATAAGTTATTGTTGAAGACTGCTTGAATCCATTGAAACACTTTCCAAGATCTTCCCCAAGCTGTTAAACTCCTTCTGAGGAACTAAGCTCTGATACCAATTGTTGGAATCAAGCAACACTAAGAGGGGGGGTGAATCGGTGTTGTGCAATTTTTAACTTTATTAATCTGATCTTCAAAGTACTTATAACATTCAACTAAAATAAATATGCATGAACATAATGTAAGCAACCACAACACCATAACACAAGGATTTTTACGTGGAAACCCTGTTAGGGGAAAAACCACGATGGATGGCCAATCCACAATATAATATGAGTATACTCTAAAAGATGTTTACAAAATGGGAATGCACTTGCATTCAGGAACACTACCTAGAGCTCACTGCTCAATATCAGAAAGGCTAATTGCCTTACAAAAGTTTGGAATACTTCTAAAAATTTGAACTTAAAAAGAAATCATCTACAAATGCTTGATTACAATTTCGGTTAGTCTCAACAATCAAATTCTGCTCCTTCAAACTAATTCTTCTCTTCTGCTCTATTCTACACATCAACTCGCAACAAAAATCCTTAATGTGCAAGTGTAACTGCGCTTAATCACTTTCCAGATCTTTTGATATTTGCAACTTTCATCCACTGACATCAAACACACACCAAAATGATATAATCGATCACTTATATATATATCCGCTACAAGGGATTTGATCGCTCCATGTCGGCTTCAACAAGATAAGAAAATATTCACAAACTGTCAGCTTCAAATCATTCATACTATTCAATGTGAATCCACAAGAGTCAGCCACAACATAGTGAGGACCCAAAACTAAATGCTTAAACACAAAAACACTTAAGCAATAACTTCTCAAATATCCACGACACACTATATCCACCAAGTCGGCCTTCATACACTAATGAACATAAAATTAGACAACCAAACCTCCTAACTTACATCCAGATCGATACGAGGCATCAAGATTTGTAGATAACATAGATTATGCATCGAACAATACTCCCTGAGATCCACAACACAAAATAATAACAAAAAAATTGCATATGAATTGAAGAACACAGATTTACCGGATGCTCTATTCAAGCTTAACAAATAAACACTGATCTTCAATATGTCTGCTGGTATGAGCAAAATGCAACGTGTAGATTGACTAGCTGACAAGGGTTGCTATCAATGAAAACACCATAAAGTATGTGCATTGTCTCTTGCCAACATGGTGAAGTTGATGAAACTATTTGTAATAAAGAATGAGATCTTAGAACCCAATGGTTTCAAATAAACAAAAAGGAAGAAATTTTCTAGAACTAGAAATCAAGGATACAATGGTTAACAATAGGTGATACAAATACAAAAAAACCATCAATCAACCCTAAAACATAGATGCAGAAATATGATCTGATCTCTAAAAACTTATAATGGGTTAATTTTGCAAAGGGAAGATGAAATTGCATATGCAGCGGTCTCCTTCTTTTCAAATTTTTAGAATATGCTTGAGGTCGACCCAGTGGATTTGGATAATCTTCTACAAGTTATTCCACAAGTTATCAATGAGCAGGATTTAAAAGACTTATCTAAAGATGTTTCTTTCCAAGAAGTTAAGAATGCAGTCTTCTCCTTTAGTGCCTATAAGGCTTTGGGCCCTGATGGTTTCCACCCAACTTTTTTCCAAGATTTTTGGGATATCATATCATCTAATCTCTTCAATGCAGCTTAGGATTTCTTCAAATCAGGTAGATTAATAAACCAACTTAATGCCACATTCATTGTGCTCATCCCTAAATCTGAAGAAGCTTCATCAATGAATGATTTTAGACCAATCAACTTATGTAATACTACTTATAAAATATTCTCAAAGATAATGGTCAATAGATTGAAGCTGGTCTTGAACAAGATGATAGTTGTTAACTAGAAAGGCTTTGTTCAAGGAAGACACATATTGGATGTGGTAATTTACACTCATGAGGTGTTACACTCTATATATTTACGTAAGAAACAAGTTATGGCTCTAAAAATAGACATCTCAAAAGCTTATGATAGAGTCTCATGGCCATTTCTCATTGTTGTTCTCAAAATTTTTGGATTTAAGGGAATATTTCTTAACTTAATTATCTCATGTGTGACAACTCCAAAATGTTTAGTTTTGGTTAATGGTGTCCCATAATGTTTCTTCTCCTTTGGAAGAGGATTAAGACAAGGAGACCCTATTTCACCATATCTTTTTGTTATAGTGGCTGAAGCTCTAGGAAGAAATATTCAAAAACAACTTGATACAAAGCGACTGAAGGGGTTTAAAAATGCTTCAACAATTTGTAGAAGACACTATTCTTTTGGGGGAAGCTTCGGTGGCAAAAGAAAGACAGTGGAAAGACATATTGGATAAATATGTAAAAGTTTTGAGCCAGTACTTTAATTATCACAAAAGCAAGATTTATTTCTTCAACACAACCCAGATAATAAAAGAGAGAGTTTTGAACATTATTGGATGCCAGGAATCCGATCTTCTAGCTACTTACCTTGGCCTTCCACTCATATCCAAAAAACCTCGTAGAAATTATTGGAATTACATTCTTGAAAAGATTCAAAAGAAGTTGGCAAGCTGGAAAGGAAGGTTGTTAAGTAATGCAGGGAAACTACAACTATTGAAAGCATCTTTACAAAATATCCTTGTCTATTACCTCTCCCTCTTTAACATCCTGACCTTTATAGCTGAAAAGATAAAAATGATATAAAGAGGATTTCTTTGGTTTGGATTGGAGGAGAAAATTTTTTTGGCTCTTGTTGGATGGGATAAAATTTGTGCTCTAAAGAGGGATGGTAGTTTGGGAATTCAAAGGATAAAACTTTTCAATAAAGACTTAGTGGAAAAAATGGGGTGGTTCCTTTTAGAAGAAGCCAAAGACTGGGTCCTGATTCTTAGAGAAAAATACTTGTGTAATAAGGATCAAGGCTGCTTCTTGTGGGAAGATCTCCCTTGTGGATCTATCTTCTAGAATAACTTGATCAAGATTAGAGGGACCCTAAAATAGGGAGTGAAAAAGAGAATAGGGAATGGTGAAAGAAATAATTTCTGGGAAGACACTTGGACAAGTTGTGCTCCATTGTCATCAAATAACAATATCCAACATATTAAATTTAGGTTGATAAGAGCTATAGGAAAATAGGTCACAAGTTATATCAATTGGGATAGCTTGAGGTCTCGATGGATAAATTTCAACAATCATTTTAATGACATTGTTCTTGGAAGGGGTAGATAGCATAATTGGGAGGTTGGATTGTGCCTTCTTCTTCAATAGGTTGGTGAAGCTAATATTTTCTTGAAATATAGGGAAGACGAATGGATATGGTCCAAAAGTCCATCGAGAAAAATCTCAGTCAAATCTATTTATGAAGTTTTGGAAAACCCACTAATTCTTAAGGGGGACTTTGACTGGAAAATGGTTTGGAATAAGAACTTAATACCTAAAGTTAATAGGTTTTGGTGGACAATGGATCATGGTAAGATTCTTACTCTAGATAATATTAAGAAAAAAGGTTTCCACTTGTTTAGTGCTACTTATGTAATGAAGGTGAAGAAACCATCATGCACTCCAATGTCCCTACTCTCGAGAAGTTTGGTATTTTTTCATGAAAAACCTGATAATAGATTGGATCATTCCCCCCTCAGTAAAGATGTTTATAGATTGTTGGAATTTCTGCCCCTACTCTCATAACATCATTATTGATCTTTGGAATCAAGTTCCCCCGTTTCTCACTTGGGGACTGTGGAAAGAAAAGAACAAAAGAGTCTTCAAGGATACAACTAAGAACAATAGAGATCTATGCATGTCCATAAGGCAACAGATACTAGAAAATATTAACAACAACAAATATGCTCCTTCTAAGAAAAGGCCTTCTTATAAAGAATTGTGAATTAAGCAATTGTGGGGAATTTCACAGGACCTAATGAATACCAACTGGACAAAACATCTAAAAAGGAAGAATAATAGTTGGACACCTTTGGACCTAGATTGGATGAAATGCAATTTCGACGGTTATTCAAAGGGTAACCCAGGATTGGTGGGCGCGTGAGGAATAATCAGAAATCACCAAGGTAATTTTGTTGAGGGATATGGGAGAGGTTTGGGAGTTGCAACAAACAACATGGCTGAGAAATATGTTGTGTGGGCAAGCATAAACTGTATGAAGGATAAAGATTACACAAAAGTGTTTTTTGAAGGAAACTCTAAACTAATTACTAATTATTTAAATAATATTGCTTATGTGCCTTGGGACTTGAAAGACATTTTGGATGATTGTAAGGGGACTTTGAAAACCTTCCAACAGTATAAAATTTTCCATGTGTATAGGGAAGGTAATATGGCTGCTGACGAAATGGCTAATGTAAGCTTAAGACAATTAGAATGGATGTATTGGGATTTTCATCAATTGCCAAGTCCTATCAAAATGATTTTATTTAAAGTAAAGCTTGGTTCTTTAAATAATCCTACTAGGATTGATAGCAATTAGCTTTGATGGAGGGTGCTATGAGTTATTATCTTAAAATTATTTTGTTAATTGCTATTTTTCTAATAATGATTGTGGGAAATTTGGAGAATAGGGAAATGAAGACCCTTAATGATTGTCCTAGTATGAAAAAATATTCAAACGCACAAAGCTAACAAGAAAAAAATAAAATACTGAAGTTATTGGTCTCTCTACGTAGGGAAAGAAGTTCTATAGGGAAAATGTAATGTCTTCATCTATGAGGATGAATTTCCTATGGGATAAGGAGAAGGTTAAAATAAAGTGGCTGGCATGTGGTGGCTATGACATGACTTCTATTAAACCCATCTGGGGGGATGTGACAATGGCTATTATACGCTACTACACTTTGGATGGGAGATTCTCCACCATCTATGGGTATCACTTTATGTTACTGAACCATTTCATCATGGTAAGTTGGTTTCCTTCCCATTCTATCTACTCCTATCTTTAGAGAATGGTATTCTAGAATTTAGAAAGAATTCCAACAACCCTTTTTTACATGAAGGGTTGATGCTTTTAATTGTGGAACATATTAAGTCTAGATATGTTATTGAAACCCCTATTCCTTGTAGAGCTCACAATTCCAAGGATTCAAACTATGACACGGGTGAGGATTCTATTGAGGTGGAGGAAGGTGAAGGTGAGTTGGAGTTTGGTGATAAGGAGGACTCACCCACTTGGTCTGATGGCTATCAAATTGGCTTGGAGTTGGAAAAACTCCCCTCAGTTGTGGCTAAGAGTAAAAGTTCTTCAAAGGCTAGGAAAGGTGGTTGGGTTTCTAAGATGGAGTCTATTCCCTCCCCTTCGGGTGTGAAACATAAAATATTTGGTGATGTAGAGGAGGGCAATAAGGGTGGTAATGCTTTTGGTGGGAGGAAAAGTTCAAGATCGGGGTCTACTTGTGTGAGGGATGTTGTTATCTAGGGTGATGAGAATCCTTTTTGCGAAGTTGCAGATGGGATAAAGTCGTGTAGTATGATGAAGAAGGCCTCTAAAGTGGAGAAGGTTAAGGGTTCTAATTTTTTTGTTGAACTAGATGCATCCCCTACTATCTCGATCTTTGTGGGCAAAGGAAAAGAGTAGTTCATCCCCCCAACTGGTACTCATTGTGAGGAGTATCTTGCAGGCTCTCACCAGGGGGTGGAATTGAATTGGGAATCGTTGGATCCTAATAAAGTTTCTAGCTTGGTGAAGGAGGGTTTAGATGTCTTCTTCAATTTGTTTATGTGGCTCCTTCATGAAGTGCAAAATCTGCATGGTAAGTGTGACATGATTGCAAGGTGTAACATCTCTCCTTTTAGAAGCACTAGGGGGTTGAATCCGGTCTTTAGCATGGTTAAGACCATTACTATCACTCTTAACTAGATGGAGGAGGATTTTACAAAATTAAAAATGGATCACAAACCCTTAATTGTTTCCCTTGAGAAGAATTTTTTGAAAGTTTGTCAGGATCTCTATACTTTAGTTAATCTCAGCAAGGATTCTCCTGATAATACTGTGGAGGGTCTGGTACTTTTAAATGAGAAGGATAAGGACTGGACTGGTAAGCCCCTTCTTCCTGAACAAGGGGTACATGTTGTGGGTGTGGATAATGATATGGGGAAATAGGTAAATGATCCTGGGGTAGGGCTGAGTGTGCATACTCGAAGCAAAACCAAAAAAGGTAATGTTTTCCCGATGTAGGATGTTAAAGAGGTGATGGAGATGCACAACAAGGTCATCACCAAAGATTTAGAGGCAACGTGGATTTTAAAGGACCTTCTTTGGTTGATGCTCTATTATTTTTGTGTCTACTGCTTTTTTTGTTGTTGGTTTGATGGTCAACTGATTGTGGTTTAATCAACTTTTTTTCTTTAGGGGCAGTTTCCTTGTCTTATCTTTCATGTCACCTTTTGTTTTGTATAGGGTTAAAATCTTATAAAAGGCTCGTGCTTGGCTAATAAAGGAAAGTAGTTTAAAAAATTTCAAATCTTGATTTCAACTGCTTGACCCATTAAAAATATTTTGATGGATTGGTGACATGATGTTTTTCGTATCTGCCAAGGATGATAGCATTGGGTATAATCAAGAAGACTTAATTATGCCTCGTTATGATATGGGCGTTATCATTCCCAATAAAGGATGGAATGGAAGGCATGAGTTATCTCCTTGCGATAAGTCAAAATTACTTAAAATCATAGCCAATGGGTTTGAATTATTGCCTCTCCAAATGCAAAGCCCTAACATTATCCTTAACATTGAAAATTTCAAACTACTGATGATCTCGGTTTCAAATGAGAAAGGTATAAGGGTAGACTACTTTATTTTACGCAAGGAAAATCTAACCAGTGAAGAGATAATGGGAGGCCCTAGAAAGATAATGGAGTCGAGCAAGCATGACTCTCTAAGATAGAATGTTGAGCTGTGGAGCCTCTTTGAACAAGCGGGTTTTACCCCATATTTTGAATCAATGTGGGGTTACAATGAGGACCTCAATTAAAATTTTTTGAATGCTTAGAGGGATGGTGAGGTAAACCTGGGAGGGATTCATTTCAATATAAACACAAAACTTATAGCTCAAGCCACTGGTCTCAAATACAAAGAGAAGAAAATTGCCAAAAAAAGCACAAGGAACTACCAAACTTACATCAATAAGTTTTTCAAGGCCAAGGAAAAAGCTTAGAGGTTTCAGAATGGCTATTCAAGGTTGCAGCTCCCACCTCCATACCACAATGCATATTTTTTTGTAATGAACTATTTCACTCTAGAGGGTAGATATCAATCTGTTCATGGGTACCATTTTCCTATCCTGAACTGCATTCACCACCTTGAGAAAATCAATATGCTCTTCTTTCCCCTTTCATCATTATAGCAGAGTCTAGCTAATGGGGCAAACCCACCTTTGCATCAAGTTTTAATTAGGTAAATTCACAAATATGTTCTCGCCACCAGCCCGCAAAATAATTTAGCTCATAATCTACTTGAGAACCCTCATTCCCCAAAAAGCTCTATCAAAATCGAGTTGATTGAAAGTTGAACCCACTCCCCAAAAAATATGAAAATATTACCAAAAATAATCACACTCCCCCACCTTAAAATTTGGACCCCTCTTGGAAGGAGCTCCTAAAAATTACTCCTGAAAAATGAAGCACATCCCCCCTTTGCTCAGTTATCATAAAGAAAAGGAAGGTGGTGATAAAAGAGCCTTGTGTTGTAACCCCTACCATTATTATCCATAATGATAAATATTTTAGCCTTGAAAGTGGGCTCACTCCCCCAGGAGGTCGTAGGTCAACTTTCCTTGCTTTAGCTACTTCCAAAGGACAAGAGATAAGTAAGAAAAGAAAAGAAAAGAAATTGCTGAAAAGAGGAGTGCAACCCCTCCTAAATTAGAGGATAAAAAAGGGAAAAAAGCGGTATGAGAGGAGAAAGAAGTCTCCTCCAAGGAGGAATATGTCCCTGATAGCCTTGGGGAAACATAGTTCTTGAAGGATGAGGGTGCATCAGAGTCTAATGCACTCGAGGACACTAGCCAAGAAGTGAAAGAAGAGAATAATCAATAAGATGAGGAGCAATGTGTTGATGAAGGGATGAACCTTGGTAAAGTAGAGGAGAAGGAAAAAATAAATAGTCTAATTGATTTGGAAGCCATTGAGTTGACTACCAACACCCCTCCTAACTATTAGAGTTTGAAAGAGAAAGAGGCTGAAATAGAAAAGAGAAAAATTGACATGCTCACGGAGAGGGTGGAGCAAATTATTGAAAGAATGATGGAAAAAGAGGACAATTCTAATAGGTTCCATACCATTGCGGAGACCATCAAGAACATGTGCAGAGTCATGGAAGTCCAGTTATGAAAAGAGCAGTAATGGGTACCATATCATGCCAGGGAAAGATTAAAAAGCAACAAAGGAAAAAAGGAAGAAGGGTTGAAGTGGATTGGTTTGGGATGATGGAGCTAAAGGACAACCTAGAAGAAATAATGGAAGATCTTCATAAGACATGGAGTCTTATAGAGGAATCCTAATTTTCTATCTTTCTTTGGTCCTGGTTCCTGGTTTTGATGTGTTTTTGGTCGACTAGTTTTTCTAGTTTCCTTTATGTTAAGACTGGTATGGGCTTTTTAAGCCTAAACTTTTATTATATTTTTTTAATCTCTGATATTATGGTTATGTGCTATCTAGGAACTTATGACAGGTTTTTCCATCCTTTTGATAGTTTGTGGGTTAATGATATTATGGTTTGGTTAAGTTTATACTGGTACTTAGATAAGGCTTTTTGTAATGACCCCATGAAACTTAGTTGATGTTGTTCTTCATTATTTGGGGCGAGGAGATGTAGTGTTGTTCCCTAGGCTGTCTCCTTTGGTTTGTTGTTCTTGTCCGGTTGTTGTTTTCTCTAGCCTATTTTGCTATTTTTGTACAAGATTAGGGCCCTAACCCCTTCTTATATAATAATAAAAAAAATTATTCTAAGGATCAAAGTCAACTTTGAAGTTGTCATTGGGGATCTAACTTTCAAAATCATAATTATATAATCAATTTGTGAAGGCTTTTAACTAACACAATACTTGCTCATCAATATACGAAGGTTCTAGGCCCTTTCAAAACCCCGATTACCTAATCAAAAACAAATATTTATTCTAATAAACTAACTCAACTTCAACTATACTAGTCACATTTGTGGCTATTAGGAATTAAACACTTAGCCCTAACAATTACAATTTTCATCAACCCAATAAAATCATCATGCATTTAGCTTGCAAGAATAGATAGCTCTAAGTCATCTCATGTCTTTGATTTCAAAGTTCTTTCAAGATAACTTCATATTTTATTTTTCATAGCTCATTTGTTAGTTACAAAATAAATATTATTATTATAAAAATTCATAGACAGATACTTACCACTACATGATACTTATACTCTTATGTAATTAAATCATAAGACTTACCTAGCTCCATATGAAAACCTTTTCCTTGTTGAAAGGAACTCTTGAATTTTTCTTATTTACATCAACTTATAAAACCATGTCTTTAGAAAAAGTAGATCGAAATTTGTATGAACATTGCAAATTTTCTTAGTTGACAATTTAATTTTTTATATAATTGACAATTTAATATGAAAACTTTTGTAGTTATGGTTTTTATACCTCATTCTTCTAAAGGATAACAATATGGATATGTGACATTCATGAATAATAAGAGGCTCACTCCAGTTTAGGTCTCTTCCATTATAGTTTCAAAAGATATGTACCAAGATAATGGTGTAATGATTATGGGGTGCATTAAAGTCTCATCCAAGTTTACAAATTTGAAGAAAATTTGTAAGAATATTAAGAGAATAAATTATGGTAATATACACTACCAACTATTTTAACCTCTAGAGTAATGTTTACAAATAAAAGTTATGGACTTAAATTTATGTAATGGGGTGTTTTAGAACTTTTTTCATCACTCCTTTATGTTGAATTCATGGTGGGAGTGTTTAAGTTTGAAATGTCTAAGTGCGGTGAACCTTCACTACAATTATAAATTCTAAAAGTTTGAAAAAATATAACATTAATTTATATAATTGAAAATGATTGTAATGGTGAATATTATATTTTAATGTTACTTCTCATTTAATTTTGTGTTTATTTTAAGAAAATGTTTGATATATATTTATATTGACATGTCGCAATTTTGTGTGAAGTTGGTCTCATTATCTTATTATTTACCCATCCATACATATATATTTCTATACACTTAACCTCTACCTTATTCTTGTACACACACACTTTGATATATTCACCTTATCCAGACACTTATCACACATATCCATACACCTACCCCCGTATAGTTGTTAGCCTTTTAGCTTTCTCTATTTATCCACCAAAAATCATTTCTATTGTTGTGGTGTTGGCTTTGTGGTCACAAACTTGAACTTTTTTTTTTTTTTTTTTAAATTTGAATTTAAACTCTAGCCAACTAGACCCATTTATTTTCACATCATATGTGAACTAAGTACAAATTTGATTCTATATGCTAGTTTGTAAATATATTCAATATATTCATCTAGTTACACATTCAAAATCAAAAGTCCTCTCTCATTCTATAGTAATAAAGGATCAATTAATGCAACACACACACACATTTGGTGCATTAAAGGAGTAACAAAATTACATACATCATTTTAGAGCCTTTTCTTATTATCTTTGAATATTTGCACACATTAATGGGGGTTGACCTAGGGGAACATGTCGCCTTACAACATAACTACAACCCTATCTAAGTACTTTTGAATGTCATCAACCCTCAACTATTAAGGAGAAGCATGGTGAACAAAGATCACTTGGATGAACAACAAAGTAGAGTTATACACTACATAGGATTAATATTGGTTCAATTAATGAATTCACAACCATGAACTTGAAATCTAACAAAATACATATCTAAAGGCTTTTTATTGATAGAGAAAAACAAATTTTAGAACAAACATTAATTTTTTTATTTTTTTTAGAACAAACATTAGTTTATTTACAATATTATATCAATTTTTTCATCATTAAAATTAAAAATAAAATGATCTTAATTTATTTACAAACAACTTTTATGTCTTTAAAATCCATTACATAAGTATTACAGAGGCTCGAGTCGAGCCATGAAGTTTTTGACTTAAAACATAACAAAAATTGAGTCTTAAAAGTAACTATATCTTCGGTCTCCATCATCCTAAAGTTCAGGAGCATGTTTCCAGTGCATGCCTTCAACCTGTTCTGGAGCAGGTGTTGGTTGAATACTTCTTATCAGTAACTTGATGACCGGTTATTATCCTACAAAACACTTAAAACAACCCATTAAATATGTATTGGAAAAATACCTCAATAAATCATAAGAAATAAAGTTTATACAATTTCTCCTTAAAAGACAAGTAATTATTTCTCCTAAAGTCTAATTAATTGGCAGAGGATACAAATTTTGCATATATAGAATAGGCCTTTATTATATTATTATGATGAGGTTATTTTTACCTCATCAAATTTAGACTCTAGCCAACTAGACCCATTTATTTTCACATCGTATGTGAACTAAGTACAAATTTGATTCTATATGCTAGTTTGTAAATATATTCAATATATTCATCTAGTTACACATTCAAAATCAAAAGTCCTCTCTCATTCTATAGTAATAAAGGATCAATTAATGCAACACACATACACACATTTGGTGCATTAAAGGAGTAACGAAATTACATACATCATTTTAGAGCTTTTGCTTATTATCTTTGAATATTTGCACACATTAATGGGGGTTGACCTAGGGGAACATGTCGCCTTACAACATAACTACAACCCTATTTAAGTACTTTTGAATGTCATCAATCCTTAGCTATTAAGGAGAAGCATGGTGAACAAAGATCAGTTGGATGAGCAACAAAGTAGAGTTATACACTACATAGGATTAAAATTGATTCAATTAATGAATTCACCACCATGAACTTGAAATCTAACAAAATACATATCTAAAGGCTTTTTATTGATAGAGAAAAACAAATATTAGAACAAACGTTAGTTTATTTACAATATTATATCAAAATTTCCATCATTATTGTATCCTCTTCATATCTACTTTCCTAAGATAAAACACAATTATCTAAGTCTCAAATATATTTAATAAATTGAAACTAATTTATAATTGATTGATTGATTATATCTAATTTACTAAATTAAAGTTACTTTCCTTTTTAATTTATATACTTATATTAAACACCTAGAGGCCCAAAAAAATCATAAATAGTCAGACTTTGATAACCAGACAATTCACGAGAGCCATCTTCCTAAAAGAAAAATATCTCACAATTCTTACACCACCCACCCTCTCTAAACAGTCGAAAGGGGTTTGGAAACCATCAACGTTTTGTCCAGAAATATCACCTATCAAATCGTACAAAAACATAACATCAAAAATTTATATATCACTGTACTATCTTATGTTGCTTCTAAATATGTCATATCACCATCTTCCATCAGCCCAGAAAAACAGAAAAAAACAACTCTGCATTATCCATCAATCAGTTTTCAAAGTTTCTTTTCAGAGGGAGGGAAAATTACACAACCCTCCCCTTACAACTTTATACCATCATATCAGTACTTGATAACACCAAAATGGAGGAGGGTACAAATTATGCAGGGCCAAAACAGGAGGTGAAATTTTGACAGTCACTGCCAAAACCCTCATCACAACAATAGACAGGGACATTGATGAAATCTCCATATGTTCTTTCTCAGTCCATGGAAGTGGCCCAATTCCATAACCGCTTGCAATCTGCATTTGTTCTTTCTCAATCCATGAAAGTGACCCAACTGATAATTAAAGGTCTTTGTCTCGTTCTCTGTACCTTCTTTGTCTGGTTCTATATACCTTCAATGTCATCATCACATGCATAGAGAGCATCGACTTACAACTGATTTCTTAACACAATATTAAACATGTTCTATTGACCAATCGACTTACCAGGAATCAAAATCAAATGAGACATATTATTCTTCATGATAATGCTTGGCAACTCATCAATATCCTTCCTTCTCCTGCCTCACAACACCACCTTAGCCGCCTCCTCTGAAATTGTCTGGCGCTTGTATTTTCCATGGTTGGAAGACGGCCATTATAGGCATCGAGACATAGAAACAATCATTTTTTCTCTGAAGAGTATTCTATTAGTTATATCAGTGAGCAATCGCATCTTGGTCTGCAATGCATGGATGGTCAAACAACAATTTTTTTCTTGTTTTTATATATTTTCATGCGATACATGAAGTTAATTGGAAGGTCATTATGCAAACGATAGTTGTCTGTGCAATGAAGGCGTGTATGGACAAGTGATAATGAGAGTTCAAATTGATTGTGCATTCACTTACATGAATTTTATATATTATTGAATGTTTAAAATTTAATATCATAATACGACATTTTTGGAATGCACAAAAAAAAAAAATTATATATAAAATTACTCTATCTTTTTTACATCTCTCACAATCTATCTTATATCTTTCTCTCTTCCTCTTTCCCTCCATTCTTTGATCATTCTTTCTCTTCTCTCGAGTGAGTGATTGAATTTATGTACCATGTGTCACCAATTATATGTACATCCATAATGTGTATGGCCATTTGGTCACATCTTAAGTAGTACATGCTTCATGTCTTCTTACCTAAAATTAGCTCACTTTTTCTCAGAGATTTTTTTTTATTGATTAATAATTTAAGTATTGTATAACATATAATAATTAATAACTATTTAAATATATAACTTACAACATCAAAAATTTCATAAATTTATACAGTTTAAAATTTAATATAATAGAGTAAGCTAATAAAATAGTATCATACTATAAATGTAATAATTAATGAACTATTAAATTAATATAAGTCATACTGTTAAATGTTTTGTGTAAGTTAAAGTTAAAATCTATGTAAATAATATAAATGACGGGAAAGGCTTAATGTTGCTACAATTTCCTTGTAACAATATGGTACATGTTGATATACATGTAGTCTGAGCTCTATGGAATGAACCGAGCAAGCTCTTTGGATTGAATTTGCAGCTTTAATATTTCAAAATTTGAGCCTTTATAAATATAAACAAATTATATTTATTATTATAATACCAAACATTGTAGTTAAATTGTTTTGAAAATCTAATTAAAGCTCAAACCCCATTCTCATCTTCCAAATCTCTCACCACCAATCATCACTCATGCAATATATATATATATATATATATATATATATATATATATATATATATATATATATATATATATATATATATATATATATATATATATATATATATATATATATATATATATATATATATATATATTCTTTTTTTTAAAAGAGGGGTAAATGCTTTTGACCCGGAGCTAAGAACTGATGAGGTCACAAATAGGGGACCTCATCCCCAACATAAACATTCAACAAATACACCCCAATGGGGTTTGAATCTTGATGGAAAGAACAACAATACAACACCTTAACCATCACACCATGCCACTATTGGCATCATTCATGCAATATATTAAATTTATATATTATTTAATATTTAAAATTTAGTCTCCTAAGTGGGACATCCTTGGAATGGACAAAGAAATTAAATAAAGAGTCATTATATATAAAAATATGTCCTCTCTTTGTAGATCTCTCACTACCTATCCCTCTTTGCCTCCTTTATTCCTCTTTTCCCCCTTCATCCTTCTATTCAAGTTATCTCTCTTCTCTCTTAATATAAAGAGTGATTGATTTTATTTAAGTGCCACCAATTAGATATACATTCATAATTTAAAGACCATTTGATCACACTTTAAGTAGTGCATGCTTCACATCTTCATGTCAAGAACCAATCTTAAAAATTGATGAGAAAAATATTTAGTGTGTGAAATTCATAGCTTGCACTTGCATATTATTATTTCCAATTGAAGATACATGGATGAATTAGTATTTGGTACATCAACAATTATGTCAAGACATAGGTTAACACCTTCTATGGTGACTATACATTGAATAAATCAATTATTTTTAATATTGTCACCAATGGGAATAGTTTTAATAGAATATTTATTATTTGTAATTGAATTATATTCCTCATCTTGAATTTTAATTCATATATGCACTATCCTTTAGTTACTTTATCCCCTTATCCTTCTCTACATATAAGACATTTGATAGATCAAAACACAAAACAAAAGGATAGTTAATTTGGAGTTACACTTTTACATTTTTCAAAGAAAAGCTTGCATAAACACTTAAAAAGATGGGATTGAGAATAACACTATTCTCTAAAAATCTCACTTTTCTCAATGGTAGGTATACACACATAAAATTATCCACACATGAGTATGCTTGACTTTATCCTATCCTAGTGTTAATTAAATAATGATAATTATTTAATTGACCTTTTCAACCAATTATAGTCATTTATTTTATCCTTATATTTATTCCTTTCCTAGAAGTTGCTCTTTTTCTTTGACCCCCAATACCTCAACAAGGTATTAGACTTCACCCTTCTCTAATAACTTTGTCAATTATTGGAATTTACCCTTCTTTGATTCCTTTATGAGGTATTAGACATTAGCCCTCTCCAATACCTTTGTGAGGTATTGAAATTTTTCCTTCCCTCAATACCTTTGCAAAGTATGAGATTTTTTCCTTCACTAATACCTTTGTGAAGTATTGAAATTTCTTTACCTGACACCTTTGCAAGGTATCAAAGTTTTTCCTTCCCTAATTTACCTTTGTATGGTATTAGACTCTATCCTTCCTTGATACCTTTGTGAGGTAGTGGGATTCCTCCTCCTTTGATTCCTTTACAAGGTATTAGACTTATATAAGTGTGATTTATTCCTTTATAACATGAAAAATCATGAAATAAAATTATAATATCAAAGAAGAATTAATATATAAATAAAATCAAAATTGTATGAGCACACACACAAATTTAAAATATTGATGGAAAGATAAAATATTTTCCTTAATCATAAAGCTATTGTAATGTATTTGGGTGTGATAGGACAAGTAGTTTTTCAAACATACAAAATATTTTGTAACATATAAATATTTTCCATTGCAATAATATTATGTAAACTCTTGAATTAAAAATAAATAAAATCATAATATGAAAGAAGACATAATAAATAAATAAATCATCAAAACTACATTGACACCTTTTGTAACAACCACCTAATCAAACACTATTGAATTATGGAAATTAGTGAATAACATGAAGATAATGTAGATCTATTCTAGGAGGATCCAAGCATTGACTTAAAAAATATTTTTTGTTAACATATAAAATGATTCTACAAATGCTACTATTAATGCAAGTGTATTTATAATACTTGATGTGACTTTAAAACTCAATTCATTTTATATGTAGATGCAAATGCACACTCTTTAAAACCAGATTGATGACATATATGCAACAAAACTAATTATAATAGTCATTCTCTACCAGAAAAAAAATTCAAAATTGTAAAGGAAAATATATGCAAATGTGTAAATATATGAACACTTGCATTAAAACCCTTCAAGTTGTTTCCTTCTTTTGTAATTGATGCAAAAGGGAGAGAGAGAGAGAGAGAGAGAGAGAGAGAGAGAGAGAGAGAGAGAGAGAGAGAGCATCATCAAGGTGATATCCACCCTAAAATGAAGACTCAAGCTTTCCAATGCTACTCCACTAAAGGAGTCTGATCCATCACAAAGGCTCTAGTTGCATGGGTCAACATGCATGATAGAATCTAAGGTACTAAGTGGATCAATGTTGAGCTAGAATACCTATATTCCCATGCAACTATTATCTAATGCACTTGTATATCGGTAAACATATTATGAAAGATAATGTAAATCAACCAAAACAATGCACTTATGAATGTAAATCAAAATTTATGACATGAAAAATTCCCCATCATCTTCCTATGATATCTCAACATTCACTAGGATAGATAGACAATGTCCAAAAGATAAAGTTTGTATCTAACATTTAGTCCTTTAAAAATTCAACTTGAATAGTATATTTCCAAGGTAAAATTGTCTAATGAATACCATTAAGCAACCCAATTTGAAACACAACCATAATTTCTAACTTTATTCAATGCAAGGTAATTTAGGAACAAGATGTCTTACTTCCTCATTCTCTAACTCCTCGGATATAAAATCATTCCCTATGATCTTGTGATAAGATATTTAATAAATTTACTCATATTTATAATAATATATTCACAAATAATGATAATAATCATTAAATTTGCATACTTAAAGCATATATCATTTCTCAACTTCCAATTTGTAATTTACATCAAATATGATAGTATTTAAATGGTCGTATGTTTTACATAACTTGGCCAATTTTCAAAATTCAACTTGTTATGGAAAGATAGAAGAATGAAGGATAAAACCTAGAAAAACTTTTAAAAAAATCCAACCATTTAAGAGTACTTTGGTCTATAATACAACTCACTAGGTTCATATCATAACAACAATAAACAAAAGACAATTTGTTGGCTACATTTGGAAACCTTGGATAATCTTCTATCTTAGCCATACTAAAATGATAGAGCCTAGATTTTTATAGTGTAATGATAACCCTTGACAACTTGGCAACATCCCAAATCCACTCAATGATGACATATATTATCAATTCCTTAGCTACAAAATTTATGAAAATTGCTACTAAATATTCCAATTCATTTTACTATTAAACAATCCAACTCAAAGTGCTACAGCCTATCATGGTCTCAAGTTGGCACAAACCAAAGGTTATAGGAAAGTTTGGTTGGAGGGGGATTCTCTGAATATCATTAATAATTTGAAAAAGTGTGTTCTCCCCTCTTAGACTATTGAGTCTTTGATAAGAGACTCCATTGATATTTTGAAATCATTTGATGAATGTTACATATCGTACATTTTTAGAGAGGGTAATGGTTTAGCAGACATCTTCACTAATATTGGTGTTAGAGAGGTTAGGGAATAGGGTCTGAATGATCCTCTCCCTGTAGAGGTTATTGCCACTATTAACTATGATGGCCGATTTTAATTTGATTTTCTCATTATGGTTGGCATTGTGCATGTCTTTCTTCACATGGTTGATTATTATGAGAAATGATGGTAAGCAAGATTTGAATCAAGCGAATGGTATGGGAGTTGGGTGTCGTAGGGAACAAAACTCTATGTTCTTTATTTTCCCCTGTTCCATTTCTGGTCTCACACGGATTTTGGGTGGTCTTATTGCACTGTGTTTGGAGCCCTCGAGTTGTTACCTTATGCTAATTGTGGAGATATGGGTGGAGATAGAAATCGCGCCAAACCTTTCTCAAGCGAAGCTACAAAGAAGAAGAAGGAGGTTTGGCAGGTGTTGGAGAAAGGAGGGTTAACTCCTTACCTAGAGAAATTACATGGCAATAATCCTCAGGTAACAATGCTTTTTACTAAAGGTTGGAATGATAGGATGCTGAAGCTTTATGGGATGGAGTTTGATGTCAATGAGGAATTTATAGCTAGTATTACTAGTTTGGCTATGGATGGCATGAAAGTTTTTAGGGATAAAAAGGAGGCACAGACCGCAATGCAAATATTCTTCAAGGAAGATGAAACGAAGGATTTGAGGCTCACGAGGAGTGGAGGATATCAAAGAAGTTCTCTTAAGGCGTTGTGGGGAGATGTTGCAGAAAAGCTAATGCGTTTTATAACTTTGGAAGGTTGTTTTTTAGCGGTAAATGCATACCACTTCATCTTGCTTAATCACTTTCATCATAAGAAGAGGATTTCCTTTCCTTATTATCTTCTGATGTCTCTTGATTTGGGTCTTAAGGATCACAAGAAAAACCCTAAAAACCCCATCTTGCATGTGGGGATAATCCTTCTTATCTCTAATTATGCAAAGACTTTTGAGGTTGCTAAGCCAATTGTCACTCTAAAGGGTAAATAGTCCAAACTCGCCGAGGAGTATGAGACTACTTTTGAAGAGGAACTGACCAACAAACAAGTAAAGAAAAGGAAATTGATTTTGGAAAAAGAGTCAGAGTCGGAGGAGGATGTGGACTATGTTCTTGATTCTCTCGCTTCTTTGGAGGTGGGTCCACAATCCCCTGCTACGGGAAAGTTGAAAAAAGGGGAACCGAGTGCTAGCAAGGGTTATTTGACTTGTAGTGATGAGGTGGTTGTTGATTTTTCGAGTAGGGGTGTAAAGGTGAAGAATGATCTGTATGGTGAGGCTTCCTCACCCCCCCCTATAGCCAAGCAGAAGAAGGAGTTAGAGGAGGGAAGCAGGAAGAAACGGGTTTTGAGGACTGCGAGCCAATTTTTGGAGAAGGAATTCCTTCTCACTCTTGTGGGTGGCCTTTATGCTGATGATTCCCCAAGTGTTAAGCCAGATGTGAAGCTCAAAGGTAAGTCTAGGGATGTTGATGTTGATGTGGAAACCCATGATGTGGAATTGGAGAGGATTAAGAAGAGAAAGGTGGTGGTGGAGGAGATTGTAAGATCCATCCGCAAAATCAAGACTTTGGTTGCTGTTGAAAAAGGTATGGACACCCCTGTTGGTCAGGATAGGGTTAGTTCCTCTGAGGAGGAAGATACTTTGGGGAAAGGGGTTTTTAATATTGATAGAGAGGATATGTCTGATGTGCTTGGAATTTCTCGCGAGGGTTCCATTGTCTTGTTCAAACTTTTTAAATGGTTTTTTCATGAACTCAATAAAACTAATGTCAAAGTTAGGGGTGTGGTGAGTAAGGCTGAGGGGCCCTCTGTCCAAAACTAGATAGATGAGTTTTTTGAATCCTTAAACATTATGGAGGACACTGTTGCGGAGGAAACTCTCAATATGAAACAAAATCTTGAAGGAAAAATTGTCACCCTTGAGGATCAAATGGTGAAAATTTGGGATACTGTCATGAGAGGTGGGGAGGTGCATAAATCTATTGGTAAATTTGATTCTATTGTTGTGACTTCTCCTGTGGTTGGTGCCAAGAAGCGTAAAGAAAGTGCTCATGTTGAAGAGGTTAGTGTTGTCAGTAAGCTGATGGAGGACGAGGGTGCTACTGGGAAGGGTGGGTAGAAAGGTATTGTTTTGATTACTAAGGTAAATACAGATGGACCTAGTGCCAGGAATAGGAACAAAACTAAAGCTCAGGTAGGGGCCTCTGGGAAAGAAATTTCTGATGGTTTGGATGAAGCACAAAAGGCCATGGCAAGCGACGTGGAGGTGATGAATATTCTGAAAAGTATCTAGTGTTGTTGGTGGGGTCCTCCTTTTTGGCTGACTTTTTGTTGATGGGTCGCTGTGGTTGGGCTATTTTTTGCATAATGTTGTTTTCTTTTATCTCAGTTGCTTTCTAATGTAAAGGTTTTCGGGCCCCTTCAAAACCCATATTTTACCTCTAATAAAAAACAATCAAACTCAAAGTTAATTATTTGGCCATATTAGTTTCAATCCTCTATTAACATTTATTCTTTAAAAAATAGGATATTATACCCAATTTAATTTGAATTTCCCTTCAAGGAGGAAACCATACCTCCACTAGGAATTGACACATATGTAACTACAAATATATATGATTCTTTTCAATGTGAACTAGACACACTTAACAACAATACAAGAGGTAAAGAACATTTGTGTTGACTGCCATGAGGTCTATGAGTAAAAGAGATACAATTTCTTGAAGGCTCAAGGAAGCACAAGGTAGCAATTCATATAGAATGTTCACCAATTCTCACCTCAGAGACAAGAGCACCACAACTATACAACCCATTGTAAAATGCTCCAGCCTTTTGTAATTTTATCTCTTTAAGTATTTAATATAGAATACTCAGAGAGGGAAGAGGAAAAATAGAGAAAGAAAAAGAAGAGAGGAAAAGATCCTCAAGCGTGTCTCTCCTAGACTAGATACATACCAGTGTGACATAAGACATAATCACATAGTGTTTTCCATCAACACCAATAATAAGTATAAAATCAAATATTTAGTTGACCAACCTTAAGTTGTCATTTGGCTGTGCAATTTGATGGGGATATTTTACCCTTTTTAAATGTATCTAAAATCAAACATTTGTCCAATTTTATGCAATTATTCAAGCCTTACAAAAGTGGAGGTATTATCTATTACTGAAGAAATTTATTTTATATATTGATCACTAGGTGTTAAATTTTATTAATGGTTAGGAAAAGCTAACTAAAAGACACATGGAATTGGTGGAGTATTTGCAAGTTTTTTCTTTTATTCTCAAGCACATAGCTAGTATAACCAATAAGGTAGAAAAATCCTTGAGCTAAAGAGAAGCATTGTTGGCTAATATGACAAAAGAATTAATGGGGATGGAGATAATGAAGGATTTGTAATTCTCAAACCCTAATTTTGTAGATGTATGGAAGAGTTGTATGGAGCCTTGTATTGTAGATTACGTCTTCTATGAGAATTTATTTCTATAGGAAGAATATTTATTCAAAAGAAGGCAGTTGTGTAAAATATATATTTTTATGAGAGAGAATCTCATCGTGGAACTACATAGTGGAGGATTGGGAGGGCATTTTGGCAAGGATGAGATATGAACATGTTGGAGAAGTGGTATATTTGGCCATGTTTGCATTGAGATTTTAAGTGATTTATTTAAAGATGAATATTTTTAATTATGAAATATGTCACCTAGACTACAAATTATACAAGCCAATACTAATTCCAAAGAAGCCTTAAGAGGAACTTTCTAAGGACTTTGTCCTTAGACTACTATAAAATCAGAGGGGTAATAATTATATCTTCGTAGTTGTTGATAGGTATTTCAAAATGACGTATTCAACATTCTTTTTCAAAATTTGAATGATACTTCTACGATTGTGGATACGTTATAAATTAGTGACGTTACATGAGTTTTCATTGAGCATCACCTTAATTAGGGATACTAAGTCTTTGAACCATTTTTGGAAAACATTATGGAAGAGGTTGGGCATACAGCTAAAATTTAGTTCGGCATACCATCCATAGATAGATGGTTAGGGATAGGTTATTATTGAAGTCTAGGAAGTATCTTAACAATTTTTGTGGGAGACTAACCAATGTAGTGGCATAATTTTTTGGCACATATAGAATAAATACGTTCAACAATAGTTAAGTGACCTGCAAACAAGACCTAAGTGTAAAATTATTTATGGGGCATCTCCCAAAGGTGTCGCAAAATTGTTGAAAATATATGATGTAGAACACATTAGCATAGATGCAAGATATTTTGCATAACATTTTCATGTGGTGCATGCACTTGTAGTGAAAAATAAATTACAAAGAAGTAGACGTAAGTATAAGATAAGTGTGGGTGATCACAAAAGAGAATATTTACTTAGAGGGTGAGTTTTTCATGGAACATTCGAGGAAGGAAATATTACCTTAAGGAACATATAATAACTTTAAGCCAAAGAAATTTGGCCCTTGCAAAGTGTTTCATAATTTTTTTTGAGAATGTTTATGTGATTGAATTACCAAAATGCTTGGATTTCTAAAAAAACAAATTAATGTAGTTACTTTGTATGAGTGTGATGAAGTTGAATATTTATAAAATAATATATCATCAACAAAATATTTAGATTAGAGTTAACACGGTCTTCAAAAGACTAGAGACGAGATAAAATAGATTCTAATGATTGCTTGAGTAGAAAAACCAAGAGGAATGAATATAAGGAGTATAAGGTCTAGTGGATAGGAAGGGGGCTCAAGGATGATATATGGATTTCTAAAGTTGGAGTGGCCATTGAAACCTCCCTCAATTCCTTAATTTTGAGCACAAGGCTTAAAATTTTGTTACCTTGGGAGTTTGATGTAGGAGCATCTCAAAGGTTAGGCAGTCTTGCATTACCCATAATATTTCATTTTTGTTTTCTTTGTTTTGAAATATTTTGAGTTCAATAAATAGGGTAGTCATATTGTAGAAGCTTATTCTTCATTGCAAGATCTATTTTAGATTGATAACCCAATCTAGCAATTATTATTATCTATTGCAAGATATCATAGTTTGAATTTTTGATCTTAATTTTAGATCATGAAGTTATTGAAGGAAGAGACATCTTCCCATTAGATATCTTGATGATGAATTTTATTGTGTGGAATTAAGTATCTGTTATGCCTAATGGGGACCTATATTAAAGATTCAAGTACAAAAATTTGAATATTTTTCCTATTGCGATATCTTACGTCAATTCCAAGAAGAATTGTCAAAGAAGGAACACAAAAATTGGTCGGTAGCATCTTATAATTTGAATAATCCACTATAAATAGTAGAATAAGTTCATTGGAGAAGGGTAGGACATATAAGAGATAGATTCAATTTGTGAACTTTAGGCTTTCAATTGTTGTAATAGGCATATGGTATGTGGGCATGCAATATTGTATTTGAGCATTCATATTCCTAAAAAAATAGTGAACTAGATTCTAATAGAGCATGCATATTTGTAACATGTATATTTTTTTGTTGAAATTTGAATAAAACTTTAATGTCAAAGCATTTGAGTTGTGTCATCCATATCTCTTCTCAGCTTGTTTCTATTATGTATTATTGTTAGTATTTTTCTTTTTTTTTGTATTTAGGCTAAGCAAATAGACTAACTTTCATTAGATCTTTTATCTATGTCTACATTAGATATTTTGTCTACAAGATCTTTGATATGTGCATAGTTTAAGTTTATAAAATAGTTTAAGGTCAATCACTTTTGTTGAAATCAATATACCATTATTGAATTGCATATAATGCATATTATAAATTGGTACTAAATTATAATAAAGTGAGTAGAAAAATCATCAAAAATTATAACTAACACACTAAAACTTAAAACTTATAAACAAATATGAACAAAACTTTACTAATAGAAAAAATACCTTAATTAATATAAATTTAATATAAAAATAACCAAATGAAAACATACATTTTCTAATGCATAAGAATATATTAAAAATCAGAAATCATATCTCAAAAATCAGAAATCATATCTCAAAATAATGAATCATATATACTAATAATCATGAATGGGTTCACTTGGGTTCACTTCATAAAGATGATAAATCTCTTTCTAACTCTTGAATCATTCAAATATTTCATAAATGAGATCAAAGATAGAGATTTAAATTTCTTAATAAGTATTTAAATGATTTCTTCATTGTTTCTTTAACTTGGACAATCCATAATAATTAAATTTAAGGCCATTGATCATGCTTATCCTTGAAAAGCAAGAAAGGAAGGAGAGAGAAATTAGAATAAATATAAGAGGGTTATATTTAGAATCAATTTGTGGACTCAGTTTATAAAGTTGCATCAAATAGATTTGAACAAGTTAACAGTCATGTATGCACTACTTTGATTTTTGATCTCAAGCCTCTTGTTTGTTAGTCTTTATTATTTCAAAAATATTTCAAGCCTCTTGTTTGTTAGTCTTTATTATTTCTAAAATATTTCAAGCCTCTTGATTGTTAATCTTTATTATTTCTAAAATATTTTAATTACTTTTTTCACGTGATTGGTGACGTTGGTGCGACACGCCCTTCGATACCACGGGGACAATGGGGAGACTAGACCTCATGACCTCTTGCCTACAATAGGATGCTTTAGCCAATTGAATTAGACCCACCGCCCTGATTAACAAAATAATTATTATTAATAATTAAATATTTTAATTTAATTTTTCTAAGAATTAAGTATTAAGGTTAGATTTATATGATATGATAATAAGTTTAAATTTTAAAATAATATAATATATTTATTTAAATTATTTAAGAGTCATTTTATTTTATTTTAAAATTATTTAAATATTACTTTATTTTATTTGTTTGAGAGTTATCTTATAGTTTTATTTTTAACACATAGTTAAAAAAAATCATAAAATTTTGTTGGTATTGTTCATTCATCATACACAAGACACGATGACTTCATTCCCGACAAATATTTATTAATTTATTTTTGGTAAATGGCTCTTATATCAATCAACAAATTTGAGGGAAAATTATTAGAAACATATGATGGATAGTCTAAAGTATACGTTATACAGGCCGTAAAATTCCACCCATCTTAGGGGAGAGGGGCCTATAGTGGAGCAGGGTTCAATAGTGGGGATAGAAGTAGTCCTCAGTGGGTCTCATAGTGGAACACCTTAATATTCAATTGTAAGACACTTTTTATCCACAAAGTACACAAACTGACAAATCATGTGATGCCACATCAATGCACCAATAAAACATGACTTTAGTGCACCACTATTGGTCTCACATTTTTTTGGGCCCCTTTTGGATACCTCAACAAAAAGCATGTCGATGTGGCATCATATTTGATGATGAGGCCCTAAAACGAAATATAGAAACACATGAGTTTCCAAATAAATTGTTGTACAAAATTGGGAGTGATTTAAAATTTCCATGTAAGATTTTGAGAGACGCAAAGTTAGGGTGCTCCACTATGGTCTCCTCTACCCTACTCATGGTTTATAAATTTTCTTTATATAGGTCCCCAAAGGTTCAGTATGGAGATCCTTAATGGAAGGAGGTGTGAAAGATGTCGCCTAACTTTTTACGTGTGTGTATAGGTCCACATAAGTTCAATCAAGGAGAGTTAATCAAACAAGGCTCTTCTATTGAGAGGTTTGAATGATGTCTTTCTATTTGTGTTTTGTTCACTAGTTTTTTTTTTTAATCTTTGGGAAGCATTTAAATAATTGAAGAGTTATAATTTTGATTCCAATGAAATAAATTAGGTAGAAAAATATTTTGCATGCGCATGTGTAGATTAGTGGGTGAAGTCATCGTGTTTGGAGAGTTGTGGTTTTACAACCCTCCCCTTATAATTATATACCATCATGTCATTACTTGATAATATCAAAATGGAGGAGGGTACAAATTATGCATGGCCCCCTACATTGTTCATTCAAAACAAGAGGTGAAATTTTGACAAGGGCACTGCAAAAATCCTCATCACAACAATAAACAGGGACATTTATGCAATCTCCATATGTTCTTTCTTAGTCCATGGAAGTGGCCCAATTCCATAACCACTTGATGCAATCTGCATTTGTTCTTTCTCAATCCATGAAAGTGGTCCAACTGATAATTAAAGGTCTTTGTCTCGTTCTCTATACCTTCATTGTCTGGTTCAATATACCTTCATTGTTTGGTTATGTACCTTCAATGTCATTATCACATGCATAGAGAGCATCAACACATAGCTAATTTCCTACACAACATTAAACATGTTTTGTTGACCAATCGACTTACCAAGGACCAAAAGCAAATTAGACATGTTAGTCTTCATGATAATGCTTGGCAACTCATCCATATCCTTCCTTCTCCTGCCTCACAACACCACCTTTGTCACCTCCTCTGAAATTGTCTGCTTGTATTTTCCATGGTTGGAAGACAAAGCCATTATAGGCATCGAGACATAGAACCAATCATTTTTCTCTAAAGAGCATTATATTAGTTATAGTAGTTATCAATCGCATCTTGCAGTATGGTCCCATGAGGGGCTTGGACATCTGTTTTCATGGAGTTGGAGGTCTCATGGGAAGAAAATAATTACTCTACAAGATTAATTGGAATCTTTTCCTGGAAAATAGTAGCCCCTACCTTTTAGGACTGTTGAAATCAGCTAGACCCCCTACAGATAAATGGTGTTGAACCCCAGGGAGGATATATTTGGCCATCCTCCCACCAACTATATCTTCCCACCCACTTAGGAATAACAGTTCGTTGGGTGGGGGGCTCCCACCCGTAGCGACTGACCCTGCCACTATTTGCGGACCCCACTATCCAAGGCCCATCTCTATATCCTTCCACCACCCCTCCCTCGGTCCCAACCCCATCGACCTGGGCTCCGCTGCAGATTTTAACTAGTGAAATTGAGTTGGGGCTAGAAATTTCCCCTACAACTTAGGAATTCTTTTGCCACTTGTTTATCATCTAAAATTTTAAATTCTTATCCAAAAATAAAAATGAGAGAATTTTTATTTATTAATTACTTTTTATCAAAGCATTGCAGTTCATTCTTCAAATTTTGGAGCTTAAAATTTTAAGTTGAATTGCACTATTAAAATCATGAGACCACCAACTTTAAAATATTCCTTAAAAATATCGGCAACACCCACTGAGATCTTTTAGGAAGCCCCCCTCCATGGGACCTTACCCTTAGTGTGCAATGTGTTGAAGGTTGAACACCAATTTTTTTCTTGTTTTATATATTTTCATGCAATACATGAAGTTAATTGGAAGGTCATTAGGAAAATCATATTGTCTATGCAATGAACATGTGGATGGACAAGTGACAACTTTAGATCATGGTGCATCCACTTACATGAACTTTATATATTATAGAATGTTTAAAATCTAATACCATAATACGATATCTTTGGAATGCACAAAAAATAATAATAATAATTATATATAAAATTATTCCCTCTTTAAAAACAAATAAACAATAATTATATATAAAATTACTCCCTCTCTTTTTACATCACTCACAACCTATCTTACGTCTTTCTCTCTTCCTCTTTCCCTTCATTCTTCTATCCTTCTTTCTCTTCTCTCTGTTATATATAATGAGTGATTGAATTTATGTGCCAAGTGCCACCAATTATGTGTACATTCATAATGTGTAAGACCATTTGATCACATTTTAAATAGTGCATGCTTCATGTCTTCTTACCTAAAATTAGCTCACTTTTTCTCATAGACTTTTTTATTATTATTGATTAATAATTTAAGAATAATATAATAATTAATAATTAATAATTATTTAAATAGATAACTTAAAATATAAAGCATTTAATATTATATAGTTTAAAAGTTAATATAATAAAGTAAGCTAATAAAATAAAAATCTAATTACGACAAATTATATTAGCTCTACTTGCGAAAACAAAGTGCGATTTTCAGAATTCTGAATCTTATTTTTGAATCAGGAAAAAGAACATTTTTGCAAGCAAATATCTATATGAATAAACTCAGAACAAAGCTCAAAAGGAAAATAAACTATAAGGATCAAAGAGAAGCATATGTGCGATATTCAAACTAAATATTATAAAAAGTGATTCAAAACAATTTCAAATAGAGATAATGTAGCCACGAGGAAGGAACAGATCAAACCTAGAACCTAAAGTAGATTTCAGGGTCCCACATTACATAACCTGGCCAAATAACCTAGTATTAAAAAAGAAAGCAGGGAAGAAAACGCTAAATCAAGGAGAGACATCATTTGTCTCAAACATCTAAAGGAAGGATCAAACGATAGACGAACGAAATAGAGCATTAAGAAAAGATGAAGATACAAAAAAGAGCCTCCCAAACCCAGACAAGAGAAGAAGAATACAGACAGAAAAACAAGCGTATGCATAAACAGGAGAAGGAATAACAAAGGCCAAAAGAAAGAAATAAAAAGAAAATCTAAGCCTAAATCATCGGAAGAAAAGCTCAAAACGAAGGAAATCTTTCCTTTGGAAATACATGTCCAAGAAGAAACATAAGAAGATATAGGAATTCTCCAGAAGGTTGGTATAATAAGCAAAATCACGCAGGGGCCAAAAAGAGCAGACTGGAGATCGAAGATTGGGCTGGAAGGAACATAAGGAGAAACCACGGTATAAAATTTATGCCCCATGGATTCTTCATAATCGTCTTCCTAAAAGAAGAAGATAGAGATGCTATATTGAAAGAAGGCATAAAAGACATAAACGAAATATCCAATCTACATGCAAAAATGGGTAGCCAATTTCAATCCCAGAAATCATACATAGTATAAGGAATCAAAATGGCTACGATTATATAATCTCCCATTGGAGTATTGGTTCGAAGAATGTTTGGAGAAAATTGGCAGAACCCTGGGTACACTACTGGAAATTGATGTTCCACTGCTAAAAGCAAATTCTTATCTCTATACTAGATTACACATAACATTGATCAATGAAATTCCAAAGAAGATCAAACTAAGATCAACAAGTGGGGTTTGGGAGCAAGAAATTGAGATAGAAGAATAAAAAATATAAAGGTTAGAAAACAATCGAAGGGACTTTACAACTAAAGACAAATAAGAAGAAACCCTCATCAATCAAAGTATGGAGGAAGAAAGTTCCAAAAATAGGGAGAAAAGTAAACTCAGATAAAATACCAGAAGATTCCCACCCACAGAATAGCAAAACACAAACTCGGAAGGCAGGATTCGAGGGTAAAAGTGCAAAAGTGAAGAAGAATCAAGAAAAAGAAAAAACAAATGCAACCCCGGCAAAGTATATAGACACAAAAATTCAGGTAGAGGAAGATACAGATTGCATGGAAAGTGAAGAAAAAATCTATGATGAAATAGACATCATAGAAAATATAAGTATAATCCAAACATCTGCCCAATACCTGGATCAAGATATAAAAGTGAAAAAGAAGAAAGGAAGGAAAACTAACAAACAAAAAAGGGAAGAATTCGCAAAGGAAAGAGGGATAAAAAGTGTATTTAATTTTATAAAAGAATCAAAGGGAGGAGAGCATTCCCACCAAAAGCAACAATGAGAATAACAACATGGAATGTAAGGGGACTGAATGCTCCCTCCAGAAGACGCCTAATAAAGCGTCAAATTGAGAAATCTGATTCAGATATAATCCTATTGCAAGAAGCCAAAATGGAGTAAGTAAATGAGTGTATCCTCAGAATGGCATGCTGGGAAGAAGCATTCTAGAAATCACAATGGAAAGCAGGGGGCCTAGGTATAATATGGCACCCAAGCAATGTTGGACTGAGTATTATAGAGAAGGAATTAAATTGGATAATCTGCAAAGTGGCAAGCCTAAAGTATAATCTATAGTTTACACTTTTTATTATTTATGGCCCAACAAGGAATGAAGAAAGAATCAAACTATGGGCCACCCTAAGTCAGAAGTTGCAAGCACTAATCAAGGGAAAAATAATAATGGGTGGCGACTTTAATGTGGTTCTTAGAATAATAGAGAAAAATAGTGGAAATAACTTGTGGACAATGAATCTTCTGATCTTTATCACTCTACCTTTGCCCGAATACTTGTTGAAATTGATGTCTCAAAAGGACTGCCCGCTGAGATTCTCTTAAAATCTTCTAGGGGGTCTTGGATCCAATCGCTGGATTATGAGGGGGTCCCTTTCCGCTGTAGAAGATGCTTCAAAACAGGACATGATGTTGCGCAATGTGGATTCGAGAAGAAAACAAAGACAACTACTTGGTGGAATGGCGCTTCTCTACAACATTACACGGTAGAGAAGAAATCTGATCAGCCTAGGAGCTTCTCTATGGTGGTGGTTGTTGATTCACAAGCTGCTGGGGCTTCTGATTCACAGGTTGTTGGGGTTTCGACTGCTGGGGTTTCTCCTTCCTCCGCTGGGGGAGCTACCATGATAAATCATATTGAGCAAAAGATAAGACAGGTTTTTGCCTCTACTGATGGTACTTCGCTTCCCACCTCAGGTGGCTCTCCGGTCATTTCCACACCTGTTCAGGTGAACTTTGATGTTACCTCTAGGGCTGCAGATTTTCATCCTCAAGAAATTGATGGGCTGGCTTGGCAGGCTAAGGCGGCACAAGTTGAAGAAGGCTGGACTACTGTTACTGGAAAAAAATCTAAACCCTCTGGGCCTTCTTTCGATATGACTCTTTGCTCCAACAAACGAAACTCAAATTGTAAAACCTAATGGTGCTTGTATGGGAGCTGGTTTTTTGTTGACTGCAGGCTGTCTTTTCTGCAGTCTGGTCTTTTTGGCTGTTTTAAGCCGTTTGGCTTTTTGGTTGTAAAGGGTTCCGGATCCCTTCAAAATCTGTTTTCCCCAATTTCAAAAACAGAGTCATAGAGGCAATGAATGAATTCATAATGTTTTTAACTAGCAATGATCTAATTGATATCCAAACAAAAAATGGCCTGTTTACATGGACAAACAGGAGGGAAGGAGAGTGTTCTATAAAAGAGAAGCTAGATAGATTCATTGTCTCCCAAGAATGGCTAGAAACCAACTTCGATTTGGAAGCCCAGATCCTCCCACTGGTAGGATCTAACCATGTACCTATAAAATTGGCAATAACATCCGAAAAAGGATAGAAAAAAAGTGTTTTTAAGGTGGAAAAGATGTGGTTCAAAAGAGAGGAGCTGGTGCAACAAATAGAACAATGGTGGAAAAAAGCTCCAAAATGCAAAGGAACAAAGAGCTGCATCTTTATGAATAAACTGAAGTTTGTAAAGAAAAACCTCCAAGAATGGAATAAGGTAGTTTTCAAAAACATCTTTGAGGAAAAAGAAAGATTAAAATTAGAGCTTGCAAAGCTAACAGAAAAAATAGTAGAGGAAGGGATGAACAAGGAGGAATATAGAAAAGAAAAAGAACTGAAGGCAGATATGAGGACATATTGACAAGGGAAGAAATCTATTGGCAATCCTGTTGTCCCTAATTTTTAACTTGTCAAAAATTGGGATAACCTATCAAATTTTGAATAAAATTGAAAAATTTATTCTTTGTGGCACGTTTTACGAGGTGAAAAAGTTTGAATTTTTTAGTTTTGGATCAATGGTTCCCTTGAACATCCTTTTTGATTCATGTCTTTTCGTTTTCATGAGTTTTTGAGTCATTTTTCTTGTGTTTTTGGTCAATTTCAAGGTTTTCAGACATCACTGCAAGTAGGGGTTTTAGTCTCTCATTACAAGTCAGTAATAGGAAATTTTTGACCTCACTACAAGTGTAGGACTTTTTACTCATATTACAAGTTAATTTTATAAAGTTCACTTGTAATGAGCCTTAAAAAATCTGATTTCTTTTTTAAGTTAAAAAGTAAACTTACAAAGACCTCCAAAAAGTCTAATTTAAGTCTTCTTTCATAAATTCACTTGTAATGGTTTTTAAAAAACCCGATTTTCTTTTTAAGTGAAAAGTGAACTTGTTTTATGCTCCAAAAAGCCCGATTTCTTTTGAAATGAACTTGTAATGGCCTTTTAAAAACCTAACTTAAGTTATATCATGATAATAAACTTGCAATGCATTTTTAAAAGCCTAATTTTGAAAGAGGTTTATTTATTTACTTGCTCTGTGTTGTCAAAAACTCGACATCACCCTTAGAGAGATTAGTTTGTGTTCTAGTTTGCTTGTTTACCTCATTCTATGGAGATTTCATAAATCTTCAAGCTGAAAAATTAGACTCTCAGCTGTAAATAATCAAGTATTTTTCATTTTCTTAGTTTGTGCAAGGTGCCTGGGGTTTTCTTCTTCATTTTATCTTCCCATTTTCAAGTACGTTTTGTTTCTTTTTCTTTTTTATTATTTAAAACTATGACATTTCATGCCAGGTTTCTTTTTAATCGCCATTTTATAGAAAATGTGATTTATACGTCTTGCCTTTGTTTCCAACATATTGTATTGGAAACACATTTTTCTTTTTATTTCGTTTTTCATACCCCATGCCCTTGTGAAAATGCCATTGTAAATGCCCTTGTAAAAACGCTTAAGCTGGAAACACGTTTTTCTTTTTCATACATCTTTTATTCATCTCACTTCATCACCATCATCTTTCCACTTCATGCACCTGGTCTTTGTTCCAAATGCCTTAGTTGAAAACACGTTTTTCTTTCATCTTCCCTCATCTCTCTTTTTCCATCCATTTCATCTTCATTTGCCATCATTTTTCATTCCTTACTTCATTCCATTCACCTTCCAATTCATTCTTCATTCACTTGCTTCTATTTCATCTTCATTCACCTCATTTGTGTCATTTTCTGCAAAAATGATATCTTGAAACAAATTGGGTTTTAGTAGCATCACTACAAGTAGGAGATTTTGATTAAAGTTACAAGTTGAAATAATAACTTGCAATTACCTTTCACTATTCCTACCTTGCATTTTGTTCACTTGCAATATGTCTCAAAAATCTCGATTATACAATTTCACTTGCAACCAACATCCAAAAACCCAAAATACCTCAAAAGTGCTTAAAAGTCAGACTTTTTGGACTTGATTGCAAGTACAAGTTAAAAGTTTTAACTTGCAGTTTTCAAAGATGTAACTCATGTTTTCCTTTTTCCATGAAAAGCACATGTCGCTTTAACTTGCAATCAGCCTTCCAAGATCCAAAATGGATTATAATCCTCATTTTTACCCTCATACATCAAGTACACCAAATTGAGTTTGAGTCTTCACCATGTCTACACATGTTGATGTTAATGATGTCTTAAATCTATGGAGTTTTCATCACAACCTTGCAAATTCTTGTTCGATGACAGAGGAACCAGCTTCTCCAACAAATTAAAAAGATGAAATACAAGTATGACAAATATCAGAATGAGATCTCTCCATCTCATGTAGTCTAAACATTGAAGAAATCGAAGATACAGAGATTGGGCATGTTGATATGTCTGAATTTCTCGAGACAGCTGAAAAGTCGACTTCACATGATATGCAGTTATTGTTGAGAAGTCATATTCATTTGGTTTCTACTTTTCTTGTTGCTACCCTAGAACCAAAATTTATCTTTGCATGTGCAAGTCACTTTGATGAAGAATCTAGAACTATCAGAGATGATGATGGTAACGTGGTCATTAGACTTGATCCGGAAACCATTAAAAAAATCTTCAGAGTTCCTGATGCTCCTTTGTATTCAGATATGTCAAAAAAGAGTGCTTATGATCATTATGAACATAAGAAAGGTGATTGTATTAGACATATCAATACTAAATGGCTTCAAAAACCACAAACTTGTCTATCCTAGTGGCCCAAGTTATTCTGATCTAATTTCAAGGAAGAAATTAATGATATAATCACATTTTTAAGCAGAATAATGGGATTGGAATGCTCCAATCTTTTTGAGAAATGGATGTGCAAATTCATAGTGGTCATAAGGAAAGCACAACATCCAATTTTCTAGGGTGAAGTGATCAGTGATAGTTCATGTGAATAGCTTGCACAAGTCCCTATTACACTCACATTCTATATGAACTCTTATTTGGTCTACATAGCAGCATCATTAAGGAAGCTTCCAAGCCTTTCTACCAAAGGTGATAGATCATTAGTAGCAGTATGGGAATATTATGATCAACTGCCTTTGAGACCAAGTCGAATTCATTACAGAAGGGTTCAAGATGCATGCTTTGGTCATTTCATGTGTCTATTTGACAAGACCTTAGAGAACAACAGGGTATCCCAGGCTGCATGGAAAAAGGTAAATGAATATGGTTGTCTTTTTCTTCAGTTTCCCACTTTCACTTACATGAGAGTTGGTTGTTTTGAAGATTAGCCCTACATGCTTCCAAGATTTCCAACAGATAAAATTATTTTGATGGAGCTAGCAAGGCAGTTAATGGCAGTACATGCACGATAGTATACACAACATAAAAATGGGGTTAGCATTTCTTCACATAATCCATTGCAGACCAGAAGATACTCCCTGAAAACTTCTTCAAAAGCAAAGGAAATGGAGGCTGAACTTCAAGAAATCAAATTGAAGAAGTTCAAGGCAAGAGAGAATTTTGATTATAGGAGGATGAAAGATAAAATAAAAAGAGCTTTCACACATGTGCATAGCATAGAAGACATTTGGGTGGATCTTTAGACAGAGAAGGATATTCGTAGGATGGATTACTGCATACTCACAATAGAACAAATTATTGATCTTAATCTGACCTTGGTTCCAGAAGGAGTAATTGATGATGAATGGATCTTAGATCTAGAGTATGAAGAACAAAGGGTTTTTGATGCTCCTATTCGTACAATATTATAGTGGTCTCAGAAGGAATCCAGTTCTATTTTTGATAGATTTCAATCAGTCCTAGCAAATACTAATACTTGGCTTAAGAGTATAGGTGTTAAGGCAATTAAAATTTAAATTGGAGCTGAGGACGATACAAGTAGACCTATTGGATTGAAGTAAGAGGTTAGAGATAAATCTAAAGAAGGAGCGTCTTCTTCAGGAACCAAAATCAAGTTAAAAGTTAGTTGAGCTATGGAAAAAACTTTGAAAAAAAAACACTGAAAGGAAAGGAGGTTAAGGAGCACAAATCCAAATCATTGATCAACAAGAAAGAAATGTTCTTGAATCTCCTATTGTTCTAAATATCAAGTCTCCTCACATTGATGATCCACTAACATCTGTATTGTCTCCTATTCCTCCAGTTGATAGTGATGTTGATTCTTTTTCAATGATGTTTGTTTCTCCTATTGCACCTACAAGAGTTACTACATCTACATCAACATTGAACACATCTATGGATAACTTGCATGATAGTTTGGAGAATATTTTTTATGCTAATTCAATGTAGTTCATGATATTAGAAATAACACTTCCAAAGATAGATACATCAGCAGCAAATTTGATAATTTTATGAATAATGTTGGTCATAATTTTATGTATGAGCAAGCTTTTGTTTCTATTCAAACTGAGGCCTCTCCTAGGATGACAACTATGGTACAAAATGAATCTGTTTCTACACAAACCACAATTGTTGTTTCAGATATTGGTACATTGGATCTTCCTCCATGGTTAAATTCAATCACTTCAAAAATGAAGAAACATACAATTTCTCCTGATGTATTTGATTTCCAACAATAGAGAAAATCCAAGCCAAAGGCTGCAAAGAAAGCTAAAACAGTCTCACGGGTGGTTGTAGACAACAAGAAGATGAAATATGTAGAAGTAGCAGAGCCTCTTATAGAAAAGCCACAAGAAGAGATGCAGGTATCTGATTACAGGTTCACTAGAGTTGAGTTGGGAAAAAAATGCATGTCAATATGATGCAAGATGCCCAAAGTTTTGTGACAGTGTTAACACAGAGTTACAATGAACTCTTGATCACGAAAGAAAAGCTAAAAGAGGAGAATGCACAACTTGTTTCAGTTATCCAAAAGATTACCGAATCTTCAGAAATGGTTGGTTCATTATCTTCTTCTATTTCTGAAGAGTCCATAAAACAAGTTGAGAAAGCAGGACAAAAGGCTAGGGCAGTTGATTCTTGGATTGATCAATTGATAAATCAGAGTGTTGAAGTGGTGAAAAAGGTTCACAATGTGTTGATTAATATAGAGATAGCAAAGCTCAAATTGCACCAAACTTTTGACACTTTCAAACAAAGCTTGGAATCCATGGAAAGTGATTTGAAGAATTGGTATACTTTCAATGAAGTACAGTTAGAAATCCTATGTGCAAATGCAATAATACCAAACAAAGAAATGTAAATTGAGACTAAAGAACTCTTGTTGAATAAGACATTGGTATTCAAAGAGCTAATTTCAGATATACAAGCTACTCAAGAAATGATAGTTGAAGTTGAGCAGGATATCATTTCAAGTTTTGAAAAGGAATCTTGCAAGATAGAAGATCAAAATGATGAAGTGCTCCCTGAAGATGCTATACTTTCAACACTGATAGCAAAGTTTCATCAAGAACTTGAAACTAAAACCTTCATGGTGAAATCCATCAACAGACTTGTAGATCATCACGCCTTTCTTGATCAAATGAAAATTGCTTTAGAAGAACACAAATTGTCAACCATAAGATGTTATGACACCATCATCAAAACAATTGTTGCTAAGAACACTCAAGGGCCAAATCCTAATGAACTGCAGAAATCCATTCACAAGTTTCAAAGTTTCAAGGATGGCAATAAAAATAATTGAAATGTTATTTGATTTTCAGTTTTTTTCCTTTTTGAAAAATTGCATGTAAAGTAAGAAATTGTAATGGCAAGTAATCATGGTACTCGCATTATTGGAGATTGTAATTACATGTAATCAAGTTACAAGTCAAAATAAATTAGGACTGTAATTTGGAATAAGTTAATTGCAAGTAGTTAGTGGTTGAGATAATTTCTCAAGTTAGTTGAGATCCTCCCACCTTTTTCTCAAGGCTTCTCTCCTATAAATACTTGAGGGGGTTTTTTGTAATCTTTATCTTTTTGGCAATAGAGAGAACTCTACAGAAATTTACAACAAAGAGACTTTGTTCTTTTTGTATGTAAACCTGATTTTCAAGCAATACAAGGAAGGGATATTAGATTTCAAACTTTTTGTTGAATCTTATTGCATATTATTATTGTGTTCTTATGTCATAGTAGTATATTTTTCTAATTTTTTCTTGAGAAATTTTGGAGTTGTTGTGGAAAGACTTTAGTTTGATTTCTTGCAGAGTTTGTGCTGCGAATTTGAAGGATTGAATTAAAAATAGGTGAATTCATAACAAGAAATATAATTCAAGACTTTGTGCTTATATTGTCTTTCTTGTTTACAACTTAGAAGTGCATCTAAATAAGACTTTGTGCTTTATTTTTCTGCTCAATTTTATACTATTGGTTAACGAAAGTCATATCTCAAAAGGTTGATAGGAAGATAAGTTGTGAAGACATTGTGTTTCAAATGGTATTTACCCGTCTCGGGAAGCAACAAAAGACTTTGTGTTGTAAGGAAACTTTTCTTCTTTAAAAATCACATCATATTTGCTCTCTATGTAACTATTGTGAAATAGTTAAATAACAAAAGTTTCCCTTTACTATTCTGAATTTTCTTTCTTGAAAAGAGGAAAGATTAAACATCTATTCTGAAAAAAGAGAATAGGATGAGTAACACCATGAATTATAGAATAGAATTAATATAGTCTACCATTTTTGCAACAAATAGAATAGTAAATTCGAGGGGGAGCCTTCCCTCATACAAATAGGAGAGATTTATTCTCACACATTGTGGCTAAAACCACCATTTTGCTAAACCTCACAACTTTGCAAAATTTTCAACCAACAGTTCCAAATTAAGGGATGTATGGTTAAGAGAAGAGAATGCAAGCACAATTTTTTTCACCACACACCAAAGTTCAAAAAAGCACATAAGAAGATCACAACAATCTAGGACAAAGATGGTAAGACCATTGAGGTTATAGAAGAAATTCAACAAGAAATAATCAAATATTTGAAAGAGTTATTAGCCTTAGAAGGAGCAGCTGACACTCAAAACTATGGCTGCATATTAGAAAATATACCTAAATTAATTACACAAGAAGACAATAAGATGTTAACAACCCCATTTACAAAAGACAGAGTGAAAGAAGCTGTCTTTCAGATGCACCCAAACAAAGCTCCAAGGTGGTACAACTTCCCAACTTTTTCTATGAGAAATGTTGGCATTTCTTGGAAGAAGAGGTATGGGAATTAGTGGAGGACTTCAAGCAGAAGATACAATTCATTAAAGATATAAACAATACAATCATAGTATTAATACCAAAGAAGGAAGAATGTACTAGTTATGGGGACTTTCATCCAATCTCATTGTGTAATACAATATAGAAGAAAATCTGTAAAGTTCTCACCAATAGATTGAAGAAGAAATTGGAAAAAATCATCTCAACCAATCAAAGTGGATTTATCCTAGGCAGGGACATAACATATAGTATCATATTAGCTAATGAAGCAATACACACAATCAATAAGGAAAAGATCCCAAGTATGATGATCAAGTTGGACGTAAGTACGACTTATGATAGGGCAAGATGACATTTTCTAATGAAAATAATGTAGCAGTTTGGCTTTTGCAAAGAATGGAACCAAATGATTTATTATTGTATTTCGACAACAAGATACATGGTCCTAGTAAACAACCAACCTGGTGGTTTCTTTGAGAGTACAAATGGACTAAGACAAGGGGAACCAATTTCTCCCTTCCTCTTTGTAATTATGGTAGAGGCATTGAGTAAAAACATAGAAAAATATCACTTACAATGGGTTTGGAAAGGACTGCAAATAGCACCAAATACAAAGGAAGTTACTCATCAACAATTTGTTGATGACACAGTACTCCACAGTGAAGGAACGGTCAGGGAAGTAGAACAAATTAAGAAATTCCTGGAAGAATATACAATGGCAACAAGACAACAAATAATTAAAGAGAAATCAAAAGTGTATTTCTTTAATATGAAAAAAGTGTTGCGAAAAAAGGTAGCAAAAATACTAGGTTTCTCAATTGATAACATTCCATGTACATACTTAGGTGTACCGCTATTCAAAGGTACAATAAAAACCAAATTATGGGAGAAATTAATAGAAAAATGTAAAGAAAAATCTTTGGGGTGGAGAGGTAAGTGGCTCACACTAGCAGGGCGAATAACACTGATCAAATCAATTCTCTTAGCTATACCTACATATGCAATGTCAAGTATGCAAATAACATCAAAAGCAACAACTGATATGGAAAGCCTATTAAAGCACTTTTTGTGGGAAGGTTCAAATGAACAACATAGAGTACCACTTATTCACTAGGATGAAGTTAGGAAGCCTCAAGGAGAAGGTGGTGCAGGTATTAGAAACCTAAAAAAACAAAATTTGGCTTTGGATGCTAAATTAATATGGAAAATATACCAAAAATCTAATCTATTATGGTGTAGAATTCTACAAAATAAATATTTGGAGAATATGGATAAAGACATAATTCTAACCATTGCAAACCCCAGAAATGGATCACAGGTTTGGAACTTCATGCTAAGTTGCAGACACAATAACAGATCATCTTACATGGAAAATAAATGATGGACTAAAAGAAAACTTCTGGATGAAATCTTGGGGAGGCTATAAACCACTTGTCGAACACCCAGAACTAATAGATCATATAGCACACATAAGAAATAATACAAGTTAATCAATTAGGGATTTCCTCACCATAAATGAGAAAGGTGAATGCAAATGGAAGGACTTTAATAATCTCCTATGGGATGAAACTTTTAAGGACCAACTAAGAGAGATCTTAAAATGCAGGCATGCATGTATAAACAATAAGAAGGATAAAATAATATGGTGTAGGGATAAATCAAGGAACTACTATGTCAAGCTAGGTTATCAAATACAAATAGCAGAAGGAAACAAATCCTGGCCACACAAACTATGTTGGGGAAAAGGTGTTCTACCGAAGGCAGGGGCATTTACATGGACGACACTACATGGAAGGATCTTAACAAGGGACATGTTAAAAACATTTGGCATAGAAGGGCCTAGCTAGTGTGTAACATTTACTACTAAACTGCCCTTATGCAGGAAAATGTTGGGATTGGTTATTAGAAAAACTTAATTGGTCCACTCCAAGAAAAAATAGACTTTGGGACTTTTTTATTAGTTGGCTAAAGACCAGAGAGAAAGCTTGCTAGGGAAAAATATGGTTGGTTGCTCCATCACTGGTAATATGGAATATATGGAAAGAAAGAAATAGACAAATATTTCAATAAAAAACAAAGGCAGTATCAGGAATAATTTCATATATAGAAAGGAATATATCTGAATGGCTAAATTCAAGCATAAAATCACAAAGGAAGGAAAAATTCACAATATGGGATGATGAGATCGTGAAAAGATGGACCCAATTGAAGATACCACCATTCTATCAGGCTACACCAAACACCAAGGAGAAGAGAGGAAATTCCAAATGGTCTCCCCCCCAAAAGGTAGATTAAAGATCAATACAGATGGGACTTCAAGAGGCAACCCTGGGATATCAAGCATAGCGTGTATAATAAGAAATGAAGAAGGCCATATAAAGGAGGCACTATTAGCCAAATTACCAATTGGAACCAATAACACAACAGAGATAAAGGCCATCCTTAGGGGTTTGCAACTATGCAAGAATAAAGGTCTAAAATATATAGAAATAGAAAGCAATTCGAATGTTTGCATCAACATAACAATAAAGGGTCAAATAGAGGATTGGAACTTGCAATCAAATATCTACAAGATAAAGGAACTAATGTAGGACACCCAAGTCCATTCAATCAGACACATATATAGAGAAGCAAATAAAGTAGTCGATTTCCTAGCAAACTAAGCAATAGATCAAGTTGAGGAAGAAAAAAATGGCAATCGAGCATAAGATTGGCAAGGCTTAAAATAAATTCTAGAGTCAAATAGTAAAAAGGAAGGAAGGGATTCAAGCAAGTCAGAAAACAGGTAAGTCACTCTGACTATAAAACTAAGACATTTTGGTCTTGTATTACAATATAGGAGGTAAGCCATTTAGCTTTTGTAGCATAAAGTAATTAAAATTACAAACATGAGCAAAACAAGAACTCCAAATCTAAAAATTTAAAATACTAAACCTGAGAAGCTAGCCTTAAAATAGAATGAATTGACCCATCTACAAAGAACAAAATGACACAATCTTAAAAAATAGAAATATGAGAAAGAAAGAAATAAGGGGCATAGGTAGACAAATTCAATGAACACATTATAAGTTAAGGAAAGAAGAATGAGGTAACCTATAAAATTTCTCTAAGCCTTCTACTAAATTGTGTGCCTAATACTCAAGCCAATTGAGGGTGGTAGACTAAATGAAACCTATGCAACCAACCTTGAAGGTCATCTAGTAATCAAGTGCGAATAAATGGTTCACCAATACGAGGACTAACTGACCAAACTGACAAAAAGAATACATAATCAAAATGCTCTATTTGCCCCTTTAGAACTAAATTCACTTTATCTTTGGTTTTAAACCGAATCTTTACCAAACTAAACAACAATACCTATCGACAAACAATCATATACTCATAGAAAACCCCCCTACTCAATAACTTACTAGCGGATCCCAAGCAAAGTCAGAGCGACCACATATAGGTTTATTCAAAACATTGAAGGCCAAGATATTACCATAGCATAAAAAAAGCAGTAAGATACAAACATGCAAATTCACTGAGGATTCAGCGGCATAGAATTATTTAATGAAAAAACCCCTATAAGGGTCCTTATTCAAATCTTAAAAAACAAGAGGAAAATCTGAAAAGGATCATGTTTCACTTTAAACGGGCATAGCCTTTATCCTAAAAATTCATCCATGCAGTATTAGTTGTGCCATCTATGGGCTAAAGGCCAAATCTTAATCAAAATAGACCTAAACATGTGTCATTATGAAAACCTAAAAATGAAGCTTTCTTTGAAAAAAAGAGAAATTTTGTAAATTTCTTTTAGGGAACCAAATTACAAACAATGCTCCCATCCAAAATAGCAGCCAAATGATTCAAAAATTCATAACTATATTAACTACAAGATTACAAAATAGTATTTCTAAAAATAAAGAAATTTTCATCTAAATTGAAAAATTAATTCATTTTAATTAAGAAATATCTTTAAAATTCCATCCAAATAGAAATATTCCAACATAAAGGAAAGCAAGGGACTCTGATATCAAACCAAAATCTAAGCCTTCAAGAAACATATACATATAACTTGAAATGATTTTAAGAGATAATATTATTTATATTCATACTCGTAAATATTCGGTTTAAGCATAACCATAGCCCCAAAACCACACATTATTCAATAACAAAATTGGTCGGGACAAGAATAAACCCGCAACCTTAGCACTTTACAAAAAAATTGTAATAAGTAGATTAATATAGTTTTAAAAACCCATGACTATATTGATCAAAAAGGTTTATCAAAAGTGTCTTCATATGGAAGGAATCCTAACGATCGTCAAAACGAATGAAATCTGAAACCCACTGGAAATCCTTGACGGGCACATACCCATGAAGCTTTTTCAGGAAATTATACCTAGTTTTGACTAAAAGCTGGTGATACCACTAGCCATCTTCAGTACAATCAAGAATAAAGAGCAGAAACTCAATGGTGGGATCGAGAGGACGTCCCAGATCACGAGGACAAGGTATACCCACCCCAAGCTGATCAACTAGCAAAGCTGCTTTGAGTCCAAAAAGCAAGGAGGGATAGAAGACATCTCGGGTCAAACTATAGACCATCTCTTTGGAAACGTGCAGGTCAAGCAGGCAACCAACGAACCTTGATGAAATATCAAAATTCACATGGTAGCGTTCGCCGGACCTCACGAAATCCCATCTGAGAATCATCCTAACTTCCTTCATGGTTAAAGGCCCACTATCCAAAATCACATTCTTCAAATGGTGCTAAAAAATGGGGCCAAGAAAAGCAATTTGGCTCTTAGTGCAAGATAAGAACATAGGGGTATCCATGAGTAGAACAAAACCCATAGTGGAGACATAAGGGATTGAAATAGGATAAGATAATCAAGAGTTCAAGAGACAACATGAGGAGAGATGATTGAAGATGCCTCCTAGCCTTTAGCTTATGGCTTAATACACCAATTATGTTGAGAAGAAGAAGAATAATTACAATGCAAATGTTATGGAAAATAATACCAAAATATGATAATCAAATATAGAACCTTGAACTACAACCTAAAACGTCATATCACTCAAGGTGACGGTGGACGTCGGGATTCAAAATCGAAGTGATAAAGACGTGGCACAGGGTGTGCCACGACACAAATAAACATATAAAGGTGTCCTAGGCCTATGCATTAGAAGATTAAAAGTTAGTTCTAAATTTCGGTCCAAATAGAGAAAAATCCTAAGGGGGACCTACATCCCAATCTAGGGAATATGAATAAACACAAATCTCGAGACTTACTGAACACCATTTTATAACACTTTGCTATTTTAAAGACAAAAGGCGAAGATGGCACAGAACAAATGAATTCATGTATACTACCACAAGTGGAATTACCAAGAGAAAGGAATTAAATAAATTTATGTTTGTGAACACTTAAAAGCAAATAACATTCGAAAGTAAAGAATATATAAGTTGGAAAACACTATTATATGAACCATCACATTTATACTGTAAACTAGAAATATAAAATCTTTTCATTCTATTATCTATATATGGAATTAATACATATTAATGGTTTGAAGTGATTTTAGACACTTTTCCATCAATATACTAAATATATGTTGGTAAACTGGTAAAAACCATAAGTCTAATAGAAAGGACAAGGTCTTCTCAAAAGCATTGCATAAGAATAACACCCTTTAGTAATAGGGTTTTAACCTTGAAACGTTTTGTACATATAGAAAATATTTAAACGTTTAAACACAAAAAGGGTTTGGATTGTCTTATCTCCATATACGATACTCTAGTAAGCTACAAACCAAAGCACTTCACAAAATCAACAAACTTTGATATCCATAGAGAATCTGGTTCAACAATCAAACAAAGGCGTTGTTTAAGAAATTTTGAGCCAAAATTGGAAAGAAAAGGATGGTACTAGTAGGTTGAACCCAATTCATCGGTAATAAATGGTTGATACTCAATAACACCATGCTGAAGAAATGGAATGCCTTCGCCCAAGCGTGCTCTTGCCAAAATGGCTCTGAGTCCAATCAACAACAAAGATTTAGAAATATTTTTATTAACCTTGTAAACCATCTCCTTGGACACACGGAGATACAAAAGGCAACCCATGAAACAAGAGCTTATATCAATATTGAGGCAATATTTTCCATGATATAGAAGGAACTCCTTTCCTAAAACCAGTTTAACGGCCTTCAAAACTAGATTATCCCTCCTAACAAGTAAACTCTACAAGAGACGATCGGTAATTGTGTTGGGACTTTCAAATTTTGCAAATTTGAAGTGCCCATGTTGAAAATTTTGCCTTTGCACAATTAGAAGTGCACCTAAAAAATCTGCCCAATTGACCTACTTTGGAGGGTCACAATTCGGATCTAGTTGATTTTCAAGCCAAACCCATTTGTGGACACACTCATGTGACATATGTGAACTAGCATGTAAATTTCCAGCTTCCCACGATGAGTTTTGACAGGGTTTCGAAAAGCAAAGCTGGAGGGTTTTGGCACTTTTATGCTATTTGAGAACTTTCAGTTTTGCGAAGCGTCCTATTGGAGCTTGCATTTCACAAATGGATGATCATAAAGACAAAAGGATTGTTGCTCTCCATTCTCCATACCTAAATGTGCTCCTTGGTCCAGTTTTAAAGTCTCACGATCTGATTTTCTATTTTTACCAGGTCAAAAGCAAATACAATTTGTCTTGATTTTACATCTGCACTTTCAACATGTTTCAAGGTGGTCAACTTTGACCCCTAATTTCTCGTGAAGATTTATGATTGAAGCAAATTACTCTTGCACACGTGTTTAGTGTACCTAAACGAGCTTATGTCTCCAGTGGCAGCCTCTCAGAAGTTGATTTGATATTTTTTCAAAATGGTGATTTGGTGAGTTGTAATTGATTTTGAACATGCACAATTGCAGGAAAATCTATCTGAGCAACTTTGACAATGAATATCTCTCACCTTGTGACCCATTTTTCCGAGTCGTCTATTGCACTCCATTCTTGGGTCGAATGTTTACATGCCTACAAGTTTTCATGGCTCCAGTCACCTGGCCAGTTTTGCTCATTGTTCAAAAATGCTGGAAATCAGATTTTAATCACAACCCACTTCATATTTTCATGCCAGATGCATTCAAAAGACAATGGAAAGTCGGTTGAGCATAATTTTTTTTTGAAAATGATTTTTTTTTAGCTGGGTCCACATGGGGACCCAACATGCTCTTGTTGGAGGACACTTTGGTTATGAAAGGCATGAATTTCATAACATTGTTTCATTAGCGGGTTGTCATTTCTCATCATCACAAGCTTCTTTCATCTATCTGTTGAAGATAGTGTTTCACCTGAATTACCATGGGATGTGACATAGAGGCAAAAGAGTGGCTCAATGAAAGTCTATATGAAAAAATAATCAGAGGGATCTTAGGAACAGAGAATGAATAAGAAGCAAGAAATATGATGAGGATGGCTTCTCTAAAATCATCAAATACCGTGTGATTGGCTGGGACGTTTCAAAGACCGAGGTTCCTGTTGGAGATAGCTTTGTTCTAAGCCAATGTGCAGGTAAGTTTATTGATATTTGCTTCACCCTGGACAACTTATGCGCCAATAATGAACATGTGTCAAAATGGTTGAAGGAATTTTTCCACCACGCGGTGGCGGGTATCCAAACAACGGTATCCAAATAGAGAGTGGTAATGTTTATTGAAAACATCAGTTTGGAGGTATCCCAAATTGTATACTCAGTTTGCAGACATCAGAGTGGTGGTGGCTTTAGTGAAAAGTCTTAGAAAATTTTAGGCAAATGCAATGGGAAACTATATTTCTATCTCTTATGCGCACATTGCTTCCTCTCTCTGGCGTGGTACAAGGAAAAACACAGCTAAGGCGTGGACAGACATCAAAATAGAAAAAAGTTCAAAAGGCTGCACATAGAATGAGAAGGGTGCACACAAGAATTTATCAGATGCTTAAGACAATGACTGCCCTAGGGTGAAGGGAAAGGTTTAAATATGCATAAAGTGAATCAAATGTAAGGAGATTTCGATCAACACACCAAGAGATGGCATCTGCAAAAACTTGATTGCCCAAAGAGTTGAACTGGCACCGGTGCTAGATATTTTCACACTAGAAGTGATGGAGAAAGGAGCATCAACATTGCCTTCATTTTGGAGCTTGTTCGCTTGAATAGGTGGACATTTAACAATCAGGCTCTGTAGATTATAAAAAATGAAGGCACATTCAACACCATGCATATGCTTCTTGTATACCTTCAGATGGCCCCTCTGGAACAAGGTCTAATTGTTGCAAGTCTTCTTCTCCAAATGGATCTTCTGGAAGATCCACACAAGACGAGCTTGTATCGTGAAGAAGCTATAGAAACACTGGTTGAAGGCCTAAAAGCTAAAGAGTTTCTTATTCCCCAAATAGCTACGGCAGAAACTATAGTTGCTCTTTCTGGATGACTATTCTTGTCTGGGAAACCTCTTATTGAGGCTTGGCTATTGAGAACTACAGGGTTTGACAAGAACTATAACTCTTTGATAAAAGCTGAGAAATCACTCAATAAGGAGGATGAATCAACCGAATTTCTTGAGGAGGACGAGGAAGCTACAAAATTATGGGAGGAACGCAGTATGCACTCATAGTGAAAATGTATCAAAATTGTTTGATTTTGTGCCGCCATTACAAAGGGTTTTGTAGAAACGCCAGAGTGAGGAGAGGTTAGGGCAAGATAAATGAAATCGACAGCCAGGAGTGAAGGGTTGTTGCAGGTGAAATCTCATCTGTCCATTGCGAACCTCGCGGGAGGAGAGATGATACAAGAAAATGGGTTGCATGATGCACGAGATCATGCCACGTGGCTATGGTGGGCCCCAAGGTTCTTTAAAAGATTTGCTTATATTCTATTTTGGAGGGAGTTAAGTGTGCCCGACGGATAGGTGTGGGGACTTTATTATTTTAAAAACAAGTTTTTTTAAATATAAAGAATAAAATGCCCGATGGAGTTATTTTAAAGGGGCCGAAATAAACATTTAAAAGCTTTTATTGTGTAAAGGTTTAAAACATAAAAGATAAGGTGAATTAAACGTTAAACATTCAAGCATTTAAAAGGAAAAGAATTTTAAAATGTAAAATGAAGATAAAGAATGAATGGCACAAGGAGTATTTTATAAAGTGAATGAGTATTCACTGGGTGAAATACTTCATTGGCTGAAAAGTGGTGTGCACGAGTAAAGTGAATTTACTCATTTTGTAAAAAAATATTATTTGTTGGGAAATAAAGTGCAAAATAACAAAGAGTAAAAATATGAAGTTTTCATGGGAAGAGGTATTTTTACATTGTAGGGTGAAATGGAGTGAAATTATTCACATGGGGAAATTTGTTGTTGCTGAACAACTTGAAGCAAAGGAAAAATTCAGAGGAAAAGTTTGTTGCAAAGGAAGAGAGAAGAGAGAGGCTTTTCTTTTGTTGATTGACGGTGGATGAAACTTCCAGATGTCTTCAATGGATTAACTTCTGGAGCTTTCCTTTCTTCTATATCTTCTCATTCTTCTCTCATTGTAAAGGGTTTTGAATTTCTGTATGGCTTGGGTAGATAGAGAAAGTCTGAGTTTGGGTCTTGAATTGAATCTGTAAGTTGTAATTGCTAATTTCATGAGTAAATATCAGCCAGTTTGTGCAAGTTAATCAAGAATGCCATCAAATTGTCTCCAGATTTGTACACATTTGATCATATGAATTCAATAATACAAAGTATGTTTGAGCTTGTCATCTCAATTTCCTTGAGATTGTATTATGTGTTCATGGTTCTATTTCAATGAACTCGTTAAAATACTTTGAGCAGATAATTGTGATTTCAAGTGTGCAGGGTGGATCTGATAAGAAGAATTTGATTGAAAACAGGAGTGGATCTGTTGGTGTAATTCATTAGCAATTTTGAATCCACTAGTTGAAATTTTTTTGCTAATGAAATTCTCTTTATAATTATGTATTTGACTCCATGGCCCAGAATTAGGCACTGATTTGTCATTCAACTTAATGCATTCTTAGAAACAATTTAAAATCCAAATCATTTTAAATCATTGTTGTTTGGTTGTGGTTTAGTGTTGAATTCTGCTTCCCAATTGCTGAGTGAGAGTTGATATACCAAGAATTTAGCCAGATTTGAAGTTGTCAGTACTTTCTTTGGTGTAATTGAATTAGGAATTATCTGTTATAAAAAGAAATGTCTATATATAATTGAATTGAGTCTTTAGGCATTGTGGAGATTGACCCACCTTGGTCTTGCAAAGCCAGAAGCGTAGGACATTTTAGTCTTTGACTGAATCTTGTCAATTGGCCAAATCCATCTTTGAGTCTGAACATAAGAAATTGGCTATTCTTTAGGATTCATTTGATCGATTTGGAACACCAACAAATTGGACCAAGGAAAGCAACATGTACCTTAGAGAAAGTAATATAAACAGGAGTAGAATCCATCATGTGAAATATGAACAACAACTGTTAAAATCCCTCAAAAGAAAGGGCAAGACTAGACACAAGATAAAATAATTTCCATGACAAAACAAACCAACATAAGAGGCCAGCATAAACAAAGCCATCATGAAAAATGGTAGCTCTCAACTAAGGTTCCACCATGCTCATGAGAAATCTAGCAACTAAGAAAAATGATGACCGTCAGAAACAACAACATAAATAATGGACTTATCGAAGCATATGTGCAAGACTGAAAACCGACTAACACAATTAACGCGATAAAAAAGGAAAACATTTTGCCGATAATGATGCCCGCATACAGGATGAAATGAATACTCACACGGTTAGCATTAATCACTGATGACAGAGCAAGGTGATGGCGAAAGTAGGGTGTCATGTCAAAATGACATCTCCAAACTAACATTTAAAAAGGAAAAATAATATCATAAAATATCAATAAATCAATTGGGCCATACCTCCCACTAAAAGGTAAAGCTTACTAAAAGAAAAAGAAAAAAAGAAGTAAGCTAATAAAATATTATCATATTATAAATATAATAATTAATAAACTATTAAATTAATATAATGTCATATTATTAAATGTTTTGTGTAAGTTAATGTTAAAATCTATGTAAATAATATAAAAGATGGGAATTGCTTAATGTTGCTATAATTTCCTTATAAAAATATTGTACACATCAGTATACACGTAGTCTGAGCTCTATGGAATGACCCTCAAGCTCTTTGGATTGAATTTACAACTTTAATATTTCAAAATTTGAGCCTTTATAAATATAAGCAAATTATATTTGTTATTATAATACCAAACATTGTAGTTAAATTGTTTTGAAAATCTAATTAAAGCTCAAACCCCATTCTCGTCTTCCAAATCTCTCACCACTAGTCATCATTCATGCAATATATTAACTTTATATATTATTTAATATTTAAAATTTAGTCTCCTAAGTGGCACATCCTTGAAATGGACAAAAACTTAAAATAAAGTTATATATAAAAATGTGTCCTCTCTTTGTGGATCTCTCACTACCTATCCCTATTTACCTCCTTCTTTATTCCTCTTTGCCTCCCTTCATCCTTCTATCATTCTCTCTCTCCTCTCTTATATATAAAGAGTGATTGAGTTTATCTAAGTGTCACCAAATAGATATACATTCATAATTTAAAGACCATTTGACCACACTTTAAGTAGTGCATTCTTCACATCTTCAAGTCTTCTTAAAAATTGATGAGCAAAATCCTTAGTGTATGAAATTCATAGCTTGCAAACATATTATTATATCCAATTGAAGGTACATGAATGAATTAGTACTATTTGTTACATCAACAATTATGTTGGCATCGGTTGATACCTAGTATGGTGAATATGCATTGGATAAATCTATATCAATGGTAATAGTTTTAATAAAACATTTAATTATTTTTAGTCGGCTTCTATATCCTCATCTTGATTTTTTAGAGTCATAGATGCACCATCCTGTGCTTTTTTCCCCTCATCCTTCTCTAGATAGAAGACATTTGATGGATCAAAACACAAAATGAAAGGATAGTTAATTTAGAGTTGCACTTTTACATTTGTCAAAGAAAATCCTGCATAAATACTTAGAAATATGGGGTTGAGAATAACACTATTCTTCAAAAATATCACTTTTCTCAATGGTAGGTGTACACATCTAAATTTGTCCACACACATGACTATGCTAGACTTTATCCTATCCTAGTGTTAAAATTAAATGAATATAATTATTTACTTGACCTTTTCAACCATGTAGTCATTTATTTTATCCTTATATTTATTCCTTTCCTAGAAGTCACTCTTTTCCTTTGACCCCCGATACCTTGACAAGGTATTAGACTTCACCCATCTCTAATAAAATTTTCAAGTATTATAATTTACCCATATTTGCTTCCTTTATGAGGTATTACACATCAACCTTCTCCAATACCTTTGTGAGGTATTGGAATTTGTCCTTCCTCAATACCTTTGCAAAGTATGAGACTTTTTCCTTCACTAATACCTTTTTGAAGCATTAAACTTTCCTTCTCTAACACCTTTGTGAGGTATCATAGTTTGTCCTTCCCTAATACCTTGGTAGGGTATCAGAATTTTTCCTTCCTTGATATCTTCGTGAGATATTAGGCTTCCTCCTCCTCCATTGATTCCTTTGCAAGGTATTAGACTTATATAAGTGTGATTTATTCCTTTATAATATGAAAACTTATGAAATCAAATTATAATATCAAAGAAGACTTAATATATGAAAACATATTGATGAAAAGATAAAATATTTTCCTTAATCATAAAGCTATTGTAATGTATTTGGGTGTGATATGACAAGTAGTTTGTCAAACATATAAATATTTTACAACATATAATTTTTTTCCATTGCAATGTGTTAGTGAACAGATTTGTCCTTTACAAAATGAATAACAAAATGACTCTATAACGCCTGAGAAGGATGAATCAATCCACAACAGTTGGAGAGATTATCATTGAATTGATAATCTTCCTCTGAATTTTAGTTGAGGTACAACTCCCTTTTCTGATATAATTTTGTATTTTTCAAATATATAAACTCAAGGTATGATTTTTACTAGAAAGAAGGAAAGGAAAACTAACACCTGCTCATAGCCATGACACAAGTGCAATGCTAAAAATAAATACTATTGAAATGAAAGGACTGAAAAATGATCAGTATCATGACTCATAGATCAGACTACTAACACTTGTTGACTCGACTCAGTACAATTCCAACCATCTACTATAAATAAAAGAACCAAATTTCACTGAACATCACATTATCATAGGAAAGGTATATTCAAATGATTGTCAAAGCTCACATACTTTCTCACAAACATTAAAATTTAATTCAAATTACTGCACACAAATAATAATATTCACAAAAAACGAATTGAAATTGCAAAATTTGATCCTTTATTAAGATCGATTCTCACTCATGCATCACAGTTCAAGGGGTTTCAAAATGTCAGACCCTTGCAATGTAAAAAGATAGCATATTTAAAAAAATTCAACTTGTAATGGTTAAGGTCTCTTGGAACGATTTCTTGACTGTTAACTACTACTCGATCAAATAAAGTTGGCCAAAAATCAATTAATTTTGTCTGATTATGACAATTCCCCTCATTAATTACTATTTTTGGGGATGGTTATGGTTACATCCCATTTTCTGATTGACAGGACAGGAGGATGAGCCGCCACTTAGTCTAAACAAACCACGCAGCCTTACTTCATGTGAAATGATCGCCACCTTAACTTCTTTGTGACTGTTGGCATGCCACCTAGATTATTTTGTGCAACTCTTTAAATACTGAGGACTACTCAAATCCAACTTACGTGATCTCCATCACATCGCCATACTTGAATTAATTAAGTTGAAGCAATTTGTGTGTACTTCGGCATTTATTGCATGAAACAAGGCTCCACCAATTTTCCTGTCACTCTATAAATCCTACTCATCTCTATTCATTGTGTGCAATGTTAATTACATCTTCAAGCATTTCAAGCTTGTTGAGTGAGATAGTTATGGAGAGTGACTTCATAATAGTAGAAGGCATTGAGTGCAGTCCTATTCATAGGTCGGTGCAGGACCAATTGAAGGAAGTCTTCCTCATCCGCAGTGATGTGGAGGAAAAATTCATTTGCAAGGTGATTGGTGAGCACTTCCTATTACAAGTGCATGTTCACAATGCCACCCTGCTCGAGCATTTTCTATATAATATCATACACTCTTTTGGCCTGTTTGGATGGGCTTTGCAGGCTACTGAGCATCTGGTTCTTCCACAGTTCCTACATAATGTTGAAGATGCACTGAGAGGGATTTCCATTCACCCTCACGTGGACCTGATTGGTGACACTATTTGTATCTCCTATACGTTGTGAAATGGGAGAGTTGGCCAAGTTGTTACTTTGATGCATGTTGGCCTTGAAAGCAACAACATGTACATGTTCACTCACTATGTGGAGTACAATGAGAACCTTTTCTCTCCCGCACAAATTGAGTGAATGCAAGAGGTGATAGAGGTATGTGTCTGAAGCCCCTATTATGAAATCACCTCACTTTTGGAAATGTAATACAAAATTTTGTCGATACATAATATATATATATATATATATATATATATATATATATATCTTTTTGGCTTTCCGATTACTCTATGTCATGGAGATATTTATCTATTTAATTTGAACTATTTGCAATTTCAATGGTATGCTCATGAGAATGTATGAAAAACTGTGTTTTTTGCATGAGCACTCTGCTTTTCATGTAATTTCATCCTCGGAAATGAAAATATTTGAGCCCCAAATGTACTGGTAAATGCTTCTGAATAAATTCTAAAAAAGCGTCAGAGTCCGCTAGGGTTAAAGGAACCTGTTTATATGCCGCCCCAAAGAATGAACTTAACATTTTAATTTGTTTGTTACCTTTATGTGAAATGCTTTGAAAATATCACCATGACTTAATCAATAATGCTATCAGAAAGAAATGAGCTTTGAAAACCCTGTCGAGACCGACCAAGGTTTTAAAACTCTATAGAGTTTCGTCTATTTTATGTTTTAGCGACAACACACTCATAATCTTTGGGTCCCACAAGTGAAGCTTTGATCAAAGTAATGATCATCGAGAAAACACATAAGTTCAAAAAATAAGTTGGGATCCAATACAGTTTCACAATTTAGCCAAAGACTGACAAACACCCCTTTTATTATTTATAAGGGAGTTTTAAAAGGGGCTAAAATCTATGGTAACACAATGTTTTTGAACAATTTTTTTTTCCTTTTCCTCCTTTGACCCCTGATACCTTTGCATGGAATTGAGCTTTGTCCTTCCCTGATACATTTGCAAGGTTTTAGACATATATAAGTTTGATTTATTCGTTTATAATATTACAACTCTTGAATTAAAAATAAAGAAAATTATAATATCAAAGACAATATATAAATTAAATAAAAATTGCATTAATACCTTTGAAAGGTATTGGATTTTGTCCCTCCCCGACACCTTTTGTAACAACCAACCAATTAATCACTAATAAAGTATGTAAATTTGTGAATAACATGAAGATAATGTAGATCTAATCCAGGATGAGTCAAGCATTGACTTTAAAAAATAAAATTTCTTAACATATAAAATTATTATACGACTGCTACTATTAATACAATTTTATTTATAATACTTGACATGTCTTTAAAACTCAATTCATTTTATATTTAGATCCAAATACCTACTCTTTGAAGTCATATTGATGACATATGCAACAAAACTAATTAGAATAGCCACACTCTACCATAAAAAAATTAGAACAATAAAGGATAATATATGTAAATATATAAATATATGAACACTTGCATTACAAACCCTTCTTTGTTTCCTTCCTTTATAATATGATATAGAAGGGAGAGAGAGAGAGAGAGAACATCATCAAGGTGATATCCACCATGCCACAAAGTATTGAGCTTCCTCATACTACTCCATTGGAGGTGCCGAACCCATCACAAAGATTCTAGTTGCATGGGTCAACATGCATGATGGAATTTAAGGTACTAAGTGAATCACCGTTGAGCTAGCATACCTACATACACATGCAACTCATATCTAATGAACTCATTTATTGATAAACATATTATGGAAGAGAATGTAAATCAACCAAAACAATGCACTTATGAATGTAACCAATGACCATCAAAATTCATAGCATGAAAAATTCCCCATCATCTTCCTATGATATCTCAACATTCACTAGGATATATAGACAATATCTAGAAGACAAAGTTTGTATTTGGAATTTAGTTGTTTAAAATTCAACTTGAATGGTATATTTCCAATGTAAACCTATCTAATAAATACTATTACTCATTTTTATTTTAGGTCAAGTTGAGTGAGTTTAAGTGTTTGCAAATTGAAAATGAGGTGCATTTCATATTAGTCTTCCCTATATTGCATCCAGATGTATAAACATAAGAATCAAGAAGCTTTTATTTTCAGTAATAGATTGTTGCATTTATACAGATGCATACAATATTGAAAAGATTTACACAAAACATTACTGAAAGAAATTATTTATTGATTCAAGGGTTCAAATCTATCTCACACAAGTCGTGAGATATAGCTTATCCAATGGAAGTAAAGTACAATATATACACAAATGGATTGAAAGAAATAAAATGCAGATATAGAGGAAGAGGCCAGTCATTTCCTGATGAATGGTCTAGGTTTGTTGTCCTGCATGATCCTCAACTCCAAGTTGCTTGCTTTGTGTCCTCTGTAGCTTCCAGTTTCCATGTCCTGCATCTGAAAGAATTGCAATGGGTTGAGCAGAGCTCTAAACAATGACGGTCTCTAACACTACATACACATCCACCCACTAGTGTATAGACTGCCCTTTATATGCATTAAACAAGCTATAAACTGCTCATGTTCAAAGAAAAGAGAGAAAGGAAACTATTAAGCCTTCAAACATATGCATATTTTTTCTAACTGTTTGTTTCATGTGCAAATACAGGGAAGACGATGTTACCATTTCATCAAGTTTCAACATGTGGGAAAAAATGTGGCTCCCACAAGGGTTGAGCTCGGAGTGCTACCTTTTTGTACTTTAAAGAGGCATTGAAAGATGCTCACTAAGCAATTCATCTTTTTATGACTTACTCAAATGAGTTCACATCATGGTTGATAGTAGAACATTTGTCACTATCATAAGTGACATGTGCTTATTTAAGAAAAACATAAAAGAATGTGCATTTCTTTATATCAAATCAATTTATTCCATGTGGATGCAACATTCATATGTGCATATGTTATAAAAGCCATGTTTTTTTTTTTATGAAAGGTACAGTCACTTGTTTGTTAAGGGATGCTGATGTGATTTCATCAAATGACACTTACACAATGTCATGAGAGACAATCCTTAAAGGATAATTCATAACAAAGAGATTTGATCATAAATGGTAATTCATATTTTTAGTCTTCAAATGACAGTCATGGCACAACAGAGTTTTCTTGAGAATTGATACTCATAGGAAAACTTAAATCATAGAAGGCATCCATCATAAGAGATCACAATTTAAAGGGGAAAATATCAAATTGCCTAATCATTGCAGAACAAAGTAATAAAAATGGGCAATGAATATGATTGACATTCAAAACATGAGAAGTAGTCTCAAGGAAGATTATATGTAAATGTCAGAAAGTGAAGAAATATGGTATAATAAATCCCCAAATGCAAAACACGGAGGCAAATTGTTTGATAAGGACTATCAATGCTTGAAAAACAATCTTGGATAAGAAGATAGCCCAGGTATACAAGCTACAAGAGCAATCCAGTATGGAAATCATGTACATAGAGAACACTGTCAAGAGTGAGTGAATATGCATATGCTTGAGGAGCCATTCATAATCCTCAAGAACTTTATTAGGTTGTCAGACTTGAATGAAAAGAACAGGGTGTAATTCTTTTCAAGAATCAGAGTGGGGTGTTTTGAAATGAAATGAAAGCTTTTGTTCTATTATCATTCAATAGCAGCATAAACAAGGAATATGTACTGTCAGAATAATGTCAAAAGAATCCCCTCATTAAAAAATTGGAAATGCCACAACATAGTTTGTAAGAACAGTTAACAAGGGGACAGTATGTTTTGATTTTTGGTATCAAAGAATAAATATTGAAAATAGTAGCTATTCAGATGAGGTCAAATGCCAGTTCATAGTCACAGTTAATGACAGAATGATGTCATTTTGATCACAATTATTTTTGTCAGAAAACAACTCTATCACAATCACAGTGCACATAATAAGCAAGCAACTACAGTATATCAAAAATAATAAGCTACAGAAAAAGAATAAAGAATATGAAATCATGCTGGAAAGTAGATGCTACAGGAATTCCTAAAAGAGATGTTTTCTCATGGAATGCAATGATTGCAGGAGTGGACAAAGTGGGTTTTGCAAAAATGCTCTCAAAACCTTGAATTAATGAAGCACTCCAGAACATATCCTGACATTAAAATGCTAAGAGAACTGCAAGAAGAGCAAAGAAGAATTGAATATACAAAGATAGAGGTTTCCAAATTTTCAATCGAGGGTTTTGAAGAAAGCTCATAGCCATATACAATATAGTATATTTACAAAGAAACCCATTAGAATATGCAGAGATACTAAGGAAAATATATGAATCTCAATATTTTTGCAAAACCTAGAAACGACTACAAAAAGAAAATGCAAAGAATGAAACACAAAGCTACGACCTGTGACTAAATGAGATATGAAGTTAAGACCCCTAGCCATGGAGAAATATTGGCCAGATTTGAACAAATGTGAATAAATATACAGAGGGAATGGAGTGTATACCCCTGCAACCTATTTTTTTTATGCATTTTTCATAAAATTACATGAAAACAACAGTCAAGATTGAAAAGACACAAAGGCCGAACCATGGTCAAGTTTGAGCAAGAATCTATAGGAAAGCATGAATACACAAATACCCAAATGCCTAAAATAAGACCATGGCTTATAAATACCAGAAAATTGGAAGTATGAAATAAAATTTTAGCTCGAGCTTGAGCTCTTTTCTCAGCAAAGTTACAGGAAATCAATAGATTATCTCCAATAACGGCTTACCTAAAGGTTCTTTATCGATCTGTACATAACTTGGTACCCCTGTAGCTATTATTTTCTTCCTCAAAGCTCTGAAGAATGCTCCTGAAACCCTAGTAATGGAGTTGGCGGCAGCACAACTTCTTTGTGAAGCTCCCAGAAAGAATGAGAAGAAATGTTCTTCTTTTCTTTATTCTGTTTCTAGGGTTTCAACCCTAGAAATGCAGATGGAGGGAATTTTAACCTTTATTTTAATCAAACACCAAATATTCAACTGATGAGCCCACGACCCTGTTTCTTGCAATTTGTACCTTAGGAAATTTCTTTGCCTTAAAACATTTCTATGTTTTGTGATGCATTTTAATATGTGCACTCCACTTTAAATCAAATTGCCACCTCAACCTATTCGTGGGGATTGATGATGTTTTTTTAATTTTGCATATATTTATTGTAAAACAAAATAATTTTAAGGTGTATTATAAACCTTAGAATTGTTTTGTTATTTCTTAAATGCAAAATATTTATGGTTTTTTAGTTAGTTGAGAGAGAAACAAATGGAGGGAATATTGGAGAGGTTTTTTTAGTTTGGAAACATCTTTCCATGTTTTTAGGGCCATTATTACACCTTGTTGGCAGCTTTAATTGTTTGTTATGGCCAAAATCATTCCTTCACACATATTGGAGATGGTTTTGTGTGGAATTTAAAGCCTTTTTCTTAGGCTTTTCTAGGGCATCCGACCCAAGGTGGTTATTGGCTCCTACTTTGGTGCAACCACTTGAGTGGTGAGTTATATTGGCTCATTGTAACTCATTTGTTTTGAGTTCTAGCTATGCAATTTCTGGAGTTAGTGGTTGTTTGCAATCCTTTCTCAGATGGAGTATGCTTTGTAACTTTTGGAGATATTGAATACAAAAGAATACCTTGGCTATTTTTGGTAATGAATTACTTGTCTTTTCATTCTTTGCAGTTTAGTGTATGTGTAAAGATTTGATCAAGCTATTTGTGAAAGATTTCATAATTTCCTTATGGATTTACCTCTTAATTTATACCTTCTGCAAATAGTGTATTAGAGCAGGTCACTAATTGTGTCAAAAGGGTGCTTCTTACTTGTTGATTGTGAAGTTTACCTTCCTTGAGCTGGTTTTTTGTGTTCAAGCCTTTTAGTGAAATACTTATGCAACAATACACTATAATGGATTGTACATGTTCACTTCTTACTGGTTGATGTCAAGTGTTGAATATATATTTTTCATTATCTTATTTCAGTTAGGTGAATCACCATAGAGATAGATTATTTCATTTTAGGTTATCTTTTACCCTTTTCCCTCGAAAGAAATCTGTAGATTAGGTGATAACTATCTTCCAGAGGTTTGGTCTTATCCAAGTATTCATACTTTTGAGATCATTCCCATGTTACACTGGATTGTTGAATTCCACATTCAACAGGGTGTTAAATCCAAGTGTTAACAAATACCATTAAGGAACCCAATTTATAACATAACCATAATTTTTAACTATTCAATACAAGGTAATTTAGGAGCAAGAAGTCTTACTTCCCCATTCTCTAATTCCTCGAATATAGAACCCTTACATAGGATCTAGTGATAAAATATTTAATAAATTCATATTCATAAAATATATTCATAAATAATGATAATACTCATTAAATTTGCATACTTAAACCATATAAATCATTTCTCAACTTCCAATTTGTAATTTGTAGCAAAGAGGACATAATTTAAATGCTCATATATTTCACATCCCTTGGAAAATTTTCAAAATTCAACCAATTCTAGAAAGGTAGAAGAATGAAGGATAGAAACCATTTTTTTTTCAAAAAATCCAACATTTAAAAGCAAATTTATTTGTAATACAACTCACTAGGTTCATATCAAAACAACAGTAAACAAAATACAATCTATTGGATAAATTTAGGAAACCTTGGATAATATGCTATCTCAGCCATACTAAAATGATAGAGCCTAGATGGTTATAGCATAATGATAACCCTTGAAAAGTTGGCAACATCCCAAATCCATTCAATAATGACATATACTATCAATTCCTTAGCTGCAAAATTTCATGAAATTTGCTACTAAATATTCCAATTCATTTTACTATTAAACAATCAAACTCAAAGTTAATTATTTGGCCATATTATTTCCATTCCTATGATAACCATTATTCTAAAAATAATAGGTTACTAGACAAAAGCCAATTGTCAGATTATATTCTCAATTCAAGAAGTTCATATATAATGTTCACCAATTCCCGCCTCAGAGACAAAAGCACCTTATGTTTTCATTTGGTTGTGCAATTTTATGGGGACATTTTACTCATTTAAATGTATCTAAAATCAAACAATTGTCAGATTATATTCTCAATTCAAGAAGTTGAGAAAGATTGCATTTGTCAAAAACATACTACATCCATAGTCTTACTAGCAGTCATTTAGTACATAAAATATTGGTTGCAACATGTTTCACCCTAATCCTTTGTTGTTTAAAGATTCCATTGCATACTTCTTTTAAAGAAAATGATATCCAAGATTTTAGGTTCTATTCCTTAAAAAATCTTTATATATTTAACCAAAGGCAACTTATGGATTCTTTCACCTAAATATGATTATTATTTTGGTATTGAGTTGCTGCAAATAATTAGCATACCACTTTCTCATTTATATTGTTTTCTTCTATATTTATTTTAAAATTATTATAAAATAACCAACAATGGGAGTATGCACATATGTATTAGAAGTAGTAGACAACTTTAAGAGTTTTTATTTCCAACCATCCCTTAGAGAAGTATCAAATAAATAGAGATAGTAGTATACGCAAGATAATTCATGAAATTTATCTACTAGTGATTCAAATAGAATTTATAAGGGTGCCTTCTGGAAAAGATAAAGTCACCTGCAAAAAGTTTCTTTGCACTTACAAATACACTCCACTAGGCAATGTACAAAGAACAAGCCCAAAGATGACTTTTGGACATCTTCTAGAGAAAACAATGATCCTCCCTTTGTTATTTTCACCTTTTTCTCAATAATACCTCATATGAAAATGAAGTAAATGTGGCATTCCATTATTCAAGTGCCAGGAAATAAGAGGTGCTAACAACTATTGAATAAAGGTTGTCATTAATGTCAAAGGAGTTTATGGTTGTCAAAGAAGCTCACTATTGTCAAAGGAATCTCTTCAGGAGATAAGTTAGAATTAAATGAAGTCATACTATCATACCTTTTGTGTTGGTAATTGTACTATCATATCATTTTGAGTTGCAAAAATTTATATTGCTAGCTATATTGTTAAAAGAAGTTGAGGAGTGTTTTAGTTTCTGAAGTATGTTGTACAATATCTATTGAATAGTGAGGATTAAATGTATCATACTAGGATAACATAAGATAAGTGTGAATTATATTAACTATAGTATGTTTACAATATCATGCATGCATCTATTCAATATGATAGAAGTGATCTAAAAGTCTAATCCAAAATGTTTCAATTCAATTTCTCAGGGAAGAGAGATTTCTCTGGCAATACAATTATGTTTAGTATTTCTTTCTGAAGGTGAATGTGGCTCTATAGTTTGAATGGAGAGTATGCTTACACATGTTCTATCATATTCTAAAGTTTTCAAAAGATATGTTCAACATGCAAGAATTTTTTGTGTGTGTGAAATGTGGGAGAATTAGTAAATCAATACTAAAGCACACAAACATTAATGAGACATATTATATTAGAGATTTAATCAATAAAACTGAATCAAATTGAAACAAGATTAAATTCCTAAAAATGTGCCATTGTCCTCTATTCTTAAGCATTTATTAAACCATTTTGCTCTCATATTTTGTATGTGCACTAAGGTTGTTAAAATGACCACTTAAGAAACGAGATGTTCAAAAATGTAAGAAATCTAAATTCCTACATGCAACTATATGATAAAAGTCATGATACTATGATAATGGCGATATTTTGACAAATGGATAATGATATTGGATTATAAATGTTAATGCTATGATAGGAAGCTAAAATAATTTTTCATATGCTCAAATAACCATTGATATGATGAACTAAAATGCAACTATAAAGCAAAACATAATTCTAAGTTAACATGATGCTACAATGCAAATTTGTTAAAATGCTAAACAATGCTAACTATAAAATCCAAATGCTCCAATGCTCCAAAGCTATTCTTGCATGGTAACGCTACTCAAATGTGGGATGCAAAATACAATAGCAAAGGGGTGTATTTACAAACTTTTTCAAGCATCTTGTGATGTGGCAACGATCAACGATCTAGATTCAAGCATGAGGGATGGATGGTTGAGATGGAAGAATCTAGGAGAATGTCCCCTTGAACAAGGGCAACATGCCAAATGGAAGAATCAAGTGTGTGAGGAATAAGCCATGTGTTTGAATGCCAAATGTGTGGGAGAATCAAGTGAACTTGAGGAATAAGCCATGTGTTTGAATGCCAAATGTGTGGGAGAATCAAGTGTGTGAGAAATAAGCCATGTGTTTGAATGCCAAATATGTGGGAGAATCAAGTGTGTGAGGAATAAGCCATGTGTTTGAAAGTTTGTTGAAGATAATTCTAATTAAAAATTAGAATTATTTAATTTCATGTGACCTTGGTGAGGTGGCATGAAAAGTTGTAGACATGTGCTTGAATTCCAAATTTGGGATTAGTGAAAATTAATTAAATAAAACAAACTTATAAAAATTTGTTTATTTAATTAAATTAGAGGAATTGTGATTTTAGATTTGGAGAATTAAGAGACATGAACTATATAAATAAATTGAGAATATATTTATAAGTAGAAGATATATTAATTAAATAACTAGTATTTAATTAATTAAATGTCTTGACCAATTTTAGGTGAATACATTTTCCCTTCTTTGAAGTAATGTGTTTACACATTGCTTCAAAGAAAAATTTGCTGCTGATGTCAACAAAAAAAAAAAAATTGATGCCCCAGACGTTGATTTTTAGGTGATGACGGATATATGCCCCCTCAGGAGATAAATCGGTGAATTTTTGAATTTTTAGGAATTTTTGAATTTTTAGGAATTTTTGAATTTTTTGAAAATTTTGATGATTTTTTGATGATTTGATGATGATCTCAAAATTTTATGCGTTAGAAATGATTTATCTCTCAAAAGATAATGTATAAGTCACCAGGTGATGAAATAATCAACTAAACCCCTTTGAAAAATAAAATAAAACAACCCCATAAAAATGCCACTTAATTAACCTATAAAAGGTTAAAAAGGTGAGTGAAAATTTCATTTGTTCATTTGCAATTTGGAGAACTTGAGAGAGAGAGAGCAATCTAGCACTTTGGAGCAAAATGGTGATCCCCTATCACACACACCGGTTTGAGCGGGTAAGGTGTCACAACTGCCCGGTGGCGAACGGTCCTCTGGTATGTACCCCTTGAAATCACCTCATGATTTTTGCATTTCATTTTCACGTTTTGAATTCATATTTCTTAGTTTAGCGCATAGGAAGACCGCAATAGCACATAGGGATACTATTATAGCGCATAGAATAAAGTAGCACTTAGGGTTTACAATTTAGCACATTGAGTTGATTAATTAGCGCATAGCTAATTTAGCGCATATGATAATTGTTGTGGCACATAGGATCCTTTAGTGCTTAGGTGGAATGAGGTAGCGCATTGATGAGATGAACTAGCGCATAGGGTGAATCGGTGCATAGGGACCTTGTTCCAGCGCATAGATCAAATGAAATGGCTCATCTAATAGTTCGGCACATAGAACCTATGTTCTAGCGCATTGATGAATTTTTCTGGCGCATAGGATTTTCCAGCACATAGAAATAATATTCTAGCACATTGGTGAAGTTTTATACCAGATTGATGATTTTCCTTATTAGACTATGTGATGTCGATGATGTTTGATTGCGTCAGCCTTTATTTTGATGATGATTGATGATGTTGATATATTAGATGTCCATTGATCTCATGATAGGTGAGAATCAATGATAGGATAATGATAATTGACCTCATGATAGGCGAGGATCAATTATAGGTTGATTGATTAATGGACCTCATGATAGGCGAGGTGCATTGATTGATTTATAAACCTCATGATAGGCAAGGTTGGATTGATTGATGAACCTCATGATAGGCAAGGTTAAGTTGATTGATTGAACCTCATGATAGGCGAGGTTGATTTGATTGATGAATCTCATGATAGGCGAGGTTGATTTGATTGATGGACCTCATGATAGGCGAGGCTAATTTGATTGATGGACCTCATGATAGGCGAGGTTGATTTGATTGATGAACCTCATGATAGGCGAGGTTGATTTGATTGATTGATTGGATGATTGGTGTTGTGTATAAGAGCCATCAAAGTACAACATACATTGTTGTGTTGACACCATTAGGACATCAACATCTAGAAACTCAATGTTCGTGGGATGATGGTCTTGCAATGGTGCTTCAGCTAGTTGATCAGTGATTGCTTGGCCCTTGGTTTCTTTTCTGTCTATGTACTGGATATCAAACTCACTCAATATCATGACCCACTTGGCTAGTCTTCCTGTTAGGGCATCTTTACTGAGTAGATACTTCAAGGGGTCAATTTTAGCGATGAGGTTGATGGTATGAGTCAGCATGTAATGTCTGAGTTTTGGGTAGCAAATACTACTGCCAAACAGGCTTTTGATGATTGACCTCATGAGAGGTGAGGTTCAATGATAGGATGTTGATGATTATCCTCATGATAGGTGAGCATCAATGATAGATTGATAATTGACCTCATGATAGGCGAGGATCAATGATAGATTGATGATTGACCTCATGATAGGCGAGGATCAATGATAGATTGATGATTGACCTCATGATAGGTGAGGATCAATGATAGATTGATGATTGACTTCATGATAGGCGAGGATCAATGATAGATGCTCACGAGATTTGATCAAAGTCTCATCAGAGTTGATTAGATTTGATTGATTGATTGATAAGATTACTGATTTGTGATATGTTATGTTCAGAGGAGGATTTTAGAATTCTTCAATCTAAGGAACGCTTCCTAAAGACGCGAGACATGATTTCGCATCTGGTGCAGGCCAATTTAGATATTATCAGTTGATGTGGTTTATCATCTTTGATTGATATGCCCCAGTATAGGATTGATACTTGATGATGTACTGATACTTGATGTATACACTTATTCAGTCAAAGATTTTGTGATTTATGCGACTTTGTTGATGTATCTCTCCATGTTTGGATATCATTGTACACTTGACATTATTATTTTGAGGTTTATATGATATGCAACAAACTATTGATCTATATGGTGTTGATATGTGTTTATGTGATGATGATCATGATGATTATGATGGATGCATTTGATTTCTATGTTATGATGCTATGCGGTGTTCTATATGATGATGATATGATATATTGTGGATGCAAATGATGATGAACTAATGTGTTATGATTCTATGATGCTTTATGAATGATGTCTATATGATGTATGTGATGGATCCTATTATGCCAATGAAATGTGATGCATTTTATGTTTTTGTTCTTTTTTTATGCCAATAAATGATGCAATGAATGGATCAATATATGATGGATGAAATGATGATGTTTTATGTTTATATGATGATGTTTATGTGATGTATGTAATGATGATATGATAATGCATGGTTGATGATTTGATAATGCTTTATGGATGATTTTTTATGTGATGTGCTATGGATTTATGCTATGTGATGCAAATGATTATGCTTAACTAAGTTCTCAATACTTCAAAACCTCTAGGGCTGTAATCTTAAATGAGTGAATCTATCCAACTTCCAAGAGTTGTGGGAAGGTTTCAGTAAATTGATTATTTGTTAAGTTAAGCTTCACAAAACCTGACATATTTCCCAACTCTCTTGGAAATCTGAAGAGACTCACTCATTTAAGCTTAGTGGACCACTTTCTTAATGCAACTATATGACATGATTTTGATTATGTAAAGGAGATGCAATGCATTTTTTTTTGTATTTTTTGATGCAAATATTGATGTAATGCAAGGATGGATGAATGATGTGATCATGTACATATTATATGATGATGTTTTATAATGTATGCAAATGATGATGCAACTGATGTGCAACTATATGAAAATGATGTGTTTTTGTTAATGTCAAATGTACTCAATCCATTAAAGTGAGAGATAACATCATTGTGAGATTGTTTCAGTCTTGGAAATCCCATAGATACATATGCAGACTAACATGGATGCAATATACCCTACTCATGCAGATCTAATATGCAAATTTTGTCATTGTAACAACTCCTTTTTCATGCTTTTTATCATCATTGAGCCTTTAAAATGTTGCAAGTGAGTACAAGTATTGATGGTATATTTAGACCATGATGACCTGAGAACTACTTCCATGATTTTTGATAGTGCAAGTTAACACAAGCATCTAAGTATAATTGAACTGAGATGATCTCAGCATTACCTGTGTGAACATACAAGAGTTAAATTTTTTCCTATGCAAATTCTGAATGTCATTAATGATACTTTGTAGAGCATGTCCCACGACAATTTGCACAATAATAATGATCAACTCATAGACAACAGATAAATAAAAATCATACTCCTTCCTGGCTCCTCTAGTTCAATACATCATCGAGGTACTCCAGAGATATGATAGCAAAAATAAAAGTACAACAATTGAACATTTGTGTTTGACGTGATAAACCCATGATTCAGAAGGAACATCATCCATTTGAAGCGTGCTTTTGGTTTGATTGATTTGGTTGTTTTGATTTTGGATGGTTGATGTGTTTCTGATGGTGTTTGATATTTAATATTTGGTTGCACTATGATCATGTTTGTTGCATTTTCCCTACCATTGTTTGTCTGTTGGTTCAAGCTAAGAGTTTATTTTCCCCCAGTGGGTCCAAGATTTTTTCCCCTAGTCTAGGGTGAGACACGACCGTGATGCCATAATATGTACATGCAACTTTCCAATGATACACAAATGGATGGCGAAAGCAAATGGTCGACATGCTCAAATAGATGGAAAAGCTAACTTATCACAAATAGCGCTTGTTGCCACATTTTCACTACTTGTTTTTATTACACTTTTTTAGATTTTATGATTTTTTTTAATTTTATTTTATTTTTAAGATGGAATGATATGATATGACCGGTTGAAGGAACATGATGCCCCAAAAAAGAGGTAATGCAAACATGGATAAATGATAGATTAAAATGAAAGATTCACTGCAAAAAATGTCACACAAGCAACATATCTCTTGTCGAAAGATGATAATGGTTGATTGATTAAGATGCCAGGAATGATTGATGATTGTTGATGATTGATTGACAAAAGATATGATGATTGGATAATGTTTTACAACTAGGCTCAAATATGATTTACATGATAAGGTTCAGGGTTGTAAAGGGACATGCTGACATGGATTTTGATAAGCTAGGAGATATGGAATGGAAGAAAGCAAGGATAAAAATAATGAATGGGATGATCAAGATCAGCTAGATAAGATATAGACACAAGGCCCAAGTATTGTGCCCCTATTCCTCATCAAGACCAAGGAAAGGAAGAAAGGATGTATTTAGAAAGAATGATGGAATATGGATAAGGCGAAGGATATGATATAAAATATATGGATAAAGCGTATAGGATAAGATATATGATGTTCAAGGAGATTCTTAACCTTGTCAAGATCAAAGGTTTAAATGTAAGGAATGATAAGATGGACGAAACTTTCCCCCCAAGTGTTGAGTGCAAGAGGAATATGGAAAATAGGATATGGATGATAGGGAGATGGAGGAAGGACTTAAGCATCAAGTTTCACAACCAAATATCTCTTTAATAAACCATGGTAAATGGGAATTAGTCTCATAAATTTTGGCCTATTAAAGGTACGATGGAAGAACTAAGGACTTATCCAAAGGTTTGGATTAAAGGATAATAATGATGGATGAATGTTGGCTAATGGATAGGAGGTGGGAAGGCTTGCTGATGGATAGATGGGAAGGATTGCAAGGTCAACATTGGCACACACCATGAAGGGTGGTGGAGTGATGGAGGAAAAATGGATTTGGAAGATGATAGGTTTTTAGATGGAAGATTGAAGAAAGCTTTTGGATCAAAAAATTTGGATGCCAATTTAGATTTTATTGCTTCTATGAGACTTTTAGGAATCCATATGATTTTTGACTTCGATATTTTCTTTGTGGGCCTTTGTGGCCTTTGAGATTTTTCTCTTTGATTTATGGACCTTTGTGGTCTTGGAAATTTTTATTTTTGCTTTGATGGGACTTTGTGGCCTTTTGAAATTTCCTTTTGATTTGTGGACCTTTGTGTTCTTAGAAATTTTTCTTTTTGCTTTGATGGGCCTTTGTGGCCTTTTTGATTTTTCTTTTTATTTTGGATCAAATTTTCTTTTATTTTTGCATGCCTCTTCGAGGAGACATGTCGATCCTTTGACACATGTGGATTTTGATATGGAAGCTTTTGACATTTGGCACCCAAATTGCTTCCAAGAGCAATTGGAGGGGTAGATTGAGATGAATGGTATGGAAGTATTATGGATGAGTGAGTGTAGGTAGAATTTTGAAAGGGCATCAAGGATGTGTGCCTTTGTTGTTCTTGAGGAATAGGATATGGACCTAGGATAAAGGGAAGGTTTGATGGACTAGGATGAGGACCTAGGATAGATGGAAGGTTTGGTGGACTAGGATGAGTACCTAAGATAGATGGTAGGTTTGATGGACTAGGACACTTAGGTGTATAACCGAGGCCATGGTGATATAGGTTTTCTTGAGCAAAAAGGGGTTCTAGGATACCTTGTTCATGAAGTCCTAATCCTTTGCCTTTGTAGTTCATACTTTGACACATTCATTTACCAATGGGACATGTATTGTTTTTGAAACAACATGCAAGCCCATTTTGGGGAGGATATGATATGGATGAAAGGATAGGTGTTGGAAGTAAACCGGATCGGATAAAGGTGGAGGATCCCAATTTGTAGGTGCGAGGTTCATGGATAGCTAGTATAGCTATGATAGGATCTTGACATGGGGATGATGGGGTACTTTGATCTTGACTTGGAAAAGGATCACGGGGTGTAAGAGATGGAGTAGCTTGCTCTTTATTAAGTGTGGAATCATCATGTAGTAGTGTGAAAGGCATATCTTGATCTTGAGAAAGATGAACATCCTCATGAAATGAAGGGATATCCTCGGATGGAAGCATATCTTGTTCTTGATGAGGAAGGGAATCATGAGATTTTGTAGAAAGCATATCTTTATCATCGGGTGATAGGACATCATTAGATAGGATGGAAGAATTATCATGCCCCTGGATGCAATGGAATCATGAGATGGTATGAATTCATTAGATGGGGTGGAAGAAGAACTCATAAGGATACTTTTCTCTTGAGATGGAAGGAAATCATCAAGGATGAAAAGTGAAAGGAGGGGATCATCATATAATTCTTGAGAGATTCGGTCTTGGCCAAAGATTGGAAGAACTTGTGGAATTTTGGTATCATTGGATGAAGTGGAAAAAGTGTTTTGATCTTGAGGTGTAGAGGAGTCTATGACAACATGGTTTAGACTGAGAGATTGACATGAATCATTGGATGTAGAAGATATGATAGAAGAAGGTGGTTGGATGGCATTATTAACTTGAGTGAAAGAATCCTAATATTTATTTCGACTTATGGGAGATGGAGATAGATGCATGACATGGTAAGATTGTTCAATATCCTTTGTGTTTGAAGACTTTGATTTGGGTTTCTCATTTAACCTTTTCAAGAATTCAAAGAAATTGAACTTGGATGATGTATTTGTTGGTGAAGAAGGTGTCAAGTCTATATTTCTGTCAGATTGATAAGAACAAATGTTTGACAACAAATATTTTTCTATGGTTGTTTCCCTTTGCATATCCCAGATTTGTTGTTGAAGGTTTTTCATTTGATGAGCTAAAGCATTCAATTGATCTTCCTCTATTTCAGTTTGGTGGAATCTGTAAAAGGGACATTCTTTAGCCTCAACCATGATGTTTTTATTTTTTGGTTCAAACAGACAAACAAAAGGTGAGTTTAACTCTCTGGTTTGATGTTAACTGGATGCGCTAAAATAGAGTCTGGATATGCTAAAAGATTGCACAAATGCACTAGAAGACAGTCTAGATGCGCTATAGAATGGCTTGAATGCACCACAGAAAGGATTGAATGCGCTACAGGATTGGTTGGATGCACTACAAAATAGCTTGAATGCGTTAAAGTATTGGGTGGATGCACTACAAAATGCAATGGATGCGCTGGAAGATATAGTGGATGCATTATAACAGCATATGGATGCGCTAGAGAATGGTGTAAATGCGCTAAAATAAGCAGTGGATGCACTAAATTGGGAAAATGTCATAGTTTCTTGCAAGTTTGTTTGATTTTTTTTCAATTTTCCAATCAAAGAATTGGTTGTTTCAAAGGATGTTTTCTGAATCAAGGTTTTCACTTCCAGTGTGTGATGTTTTGTTTGAAATTTTTTCAAAAACACATATCAAACATGTACAATCCTAAGGCTATGTAGGACAATATTTATTGGATTCCCACTTGGATTTTACTCTAGCTGTGCCTACTTTTAGCAGATGATTAGATGCTTGACCCCACTGGCTCCCCTCCGCAACACTCACTTCTCGGAGCAGCCAAGCATCAATACCCATGAATCTCCCATGGCATACTTCTCATCTCTACTAAAAGCCACAAAAATGTGGGACGACTTCGGAATGACCATTCTTGCGCCAGTAAATAGAATAAGGATTTTGGCCTTGCTATAATAAAGGGTTATAGTATAGGCATTCCATTCATGGGGGATCATCCATACGACAAGAGACCATTGTTTCCCTTCTTGTCAGAACAATCCTTGTGATACTTGAACTTTCCTCAAGTACCTACATTTATCTCTCGGTAGGAAGTCACTTGGCTTTAGCATGTTACTGGTTGGGTTCCCTTGGGTGATTACTTTTTCCCACAAGGTAGGCCCTCTATGGATAAAATAAAATAAAAATGAATGGATCTGACTTTTTGGTCACCCAGTTAGGGGGAGAGCATATGCTTACCATTCATCGAGCACATAAGACATGGTGTTCTTTAACCTTTTAATTAAACTAGATTTCTAATTTAATCAAAATAAAACATTCAAATAACTCCAGCCCTTGCATACATCATCAGTAGTTTCAACAAATGTCTTTGACAAGCGTATTTAGTACAATGGATATCAAATGCTTTTTATTTCACTTCAATGCTCCATTTTCCTCTTAAAACCTGAAATAAATGTTTAAAATGTTAGATGAGATCAAGAAATAAGAAGACATAAGGGTTAGATGAATGATTAAGCATAAAAACCCTAAAACTTAGACCAAGTTAAAATGTGATTTGAATTTAGGTGTAAAATTCAAAATTTTAACTCCATAAAAATTGAGAAACATCTACACCATTGCATAGCTTATAAAATTCTACCCCATTTCAAAAAAAAAAGTTCTGAAAAAGACCTTCGTATGACCAAGATACAACAATTTTAAGATTGACTATAAAAGCGCTAAAACAATCATCCTATGCGCTAAAAGAAGTATCCAATGTATGCACTAAAACAGTCCTCAGATACACTAAAAGAAGTGCCAGATGCTCTCAAAGAAGTGTCAGATGCATTAAAAGACGTCATGGATGCGCTAAAAGACTTCATGGATATGTCGTAATAGTCATCCTATGTGCTAAAAGACTTTTCGTATGCGTCGTAACAGTCATCCTATGCACTAAAAGACTTTTTGAATGTGCCAAAATAACTCACGGTCACACTAAAAGAAGTTCACGTCCAGAATCTGCGAAACAACTTCCAGGAAACGTCAATAAAAAGGGGCTAGGCCCCACGGTGGGCGCCAATTTTATGTGTGTGTGAAATGTGGGAGAGTTAGTTTAAATCAATACTAAAGCACACAAACATCAATGAGATGTATTATATTAGAGATTTAATCAATAAAAATGAATCAAATTGAAACAAGATTAAATTCCTAAAAACGTGTCATTGCCCTCTATTCTTAAGCATTTATTAAACCATTTGGATCTCATATTTTGTATGTGCACATGGTTGTTAAAATGACCACTTAAGAAATGAGATGTTCAAAAATGTAAGAAATCTAAATTCCTACATGCAATTGTATAATAAAAGCCATGATACTATGATAATGGTGATATTTTGACAAATGGATGGTGATGTTGGATTATACAATGCTAATGCTATGATAAGAAGCTAAAATGATTCTGCATATGCTCAAATAACCATTGATATGATGAACTAAAATGCAACTATAAAGCAAAACATAATTCTAAGTTAACATGATGCTACAATGCAATTTTTTTTTAAATGCTAAACAATGCTAACTATAAACTCCAAATGCTCAAATGCTCCAAAGTTATTCCTGCATGGTAACTCTACTCAAATGTGAGATGTAAAATACAATGGCAAAGGGGTGTACTTATAGACTTTTTCAAGCATCTTGTGATGTGGCAGCGATCGACGGTCCAGATTCAAGCATGAGGGATGGACAGTTGAGATGGAAGAATCTTGGAGAATGTCCCCTTGACCAAGGGAAACATGCCAAATGGATGGGAGAATCAAGTGTGTGAGGAATAAGCCATGTGTTTGAATACCAAATGTGTGGGAGAATCAAGTGTTTGAGGAATAAGCCATGTGTTTGAATGCCAAATGGGTGGGAGAATCAAGTGTGTGGGGAATAAGCCATGTGTTTGAATGCCAAATGTGTGGGAGAATCAAGTGTGTGAGGAATAAGCCATGTGTTTGAATGTCAAATGTGTGGGAGAATCAAGTGTGTGAGGAATAAGCCATGTGTTTGAAAGTTTGTTGAAGATAATTCAAATTAAAAATTAGAATTATTTAATTTCATGTGACCTTGGTGAGGTGGCATGAAAATTTGTAGACATGTGCTTGAATTCCAAATTTGGGATTAGTGAAAATTAATTAAATAAAACAAACTTATAGAAATTTTTTTATTTAATTAAATTAGAGGAATTGTGATTTTAGATTTGCAAAATTAAAAGACATGAACTATATAAATAAATTGAGAATTTATTTATAAGTAGAAGAAATATTAATTAAATAACTAGTATTTAATTAATTAAATGTCTTGACCGATTTTAGGTGTATACAATTTGAAATGACAAAAGGCTCTTTGTGCTTGTTTTTCAACCAGTTGGTGTTCGTCAATTATGTGATAATGGCTAGTAGCGAGTAGTATTCAAAGTTAATGTGTGGTGTCAAGATAGGACCTGGTTAAGGTTCCTATGAAAGTGTATGACATCATGTTCTTTTGGCGACAAAAAAATTGATTTAGGACTAACCTGTTACACATTTCATGTAATTTGAATTTAAGTCCACCTTATGCCATCTTGGTTAATTGCATATCCTTGGCTGACATGGAGGAGAAGTAATGTAATGTCTTGTATATAATCATTAGTTGTGTGGATGCATAATGTGAAGAATAATCAAAGAGAAGGTGATAAGTGAATAAACAAGGAAATGATTATACAAGCATGAGGTATTCAGTGTGAAGCATCTCAATTACTATGTGACATTATCAGAAGATGTTATGGAGTGTAGTTGAGTGTCTAGATCAAGTTTAGATTGTGTGTAAGTTGTATAATTAGCACTGAAGGTCCACAAGCTTTATCATTGTAATTCTGTAGGATTGACCTGTTCTACTTATAAAGCTGGTGCTCAGATCATTGTATTGGGGTTCGATGTCTCCAGTAGGTTGGTACCTACAAATACATTTGGGTATTGGTGTCTCTAGTAGGTTGGTGTCTACTCCATATTGCAAAATTCACTTGTTATATTCTTTCTTTGTGAGGCCAGATTCAGATAGTAGATCCAAGCATATATTCTCCCCATGGTTTTTCCCATCTTGGGTTTCCACGTACATCTGGTGTTCTCATGTGTGTATTTGTGTTCATGATTGTTTCTTGATTAGCAGTGGTGAAGATTCAAGTTTCATGTTTAGTTATATGTGTTGAAGTTAAGAGTTTTAAATAGATCTGATCTACTGATTCACCCCCCTCTTAGTAGATTGTGTGCCCTTCAAACGGTATTAAAGCTAAGTTCCTTTGAAGAAGCCTAACAACTTGAGGTAGATCTAAGATGGCACACTTGGTTCAAGAAGGAAAGTTAGGATGGAAGCATACTCGATGGCCCTAGGTCTTGAGATCTGGATGTTAGTTATAGAAGGATATGAGATTCCTGAAAATCCTCCAAGGGATCAGAATGAAAAGAAGGCTTGTCAAAATAATGCCAAGGCTAGGAATGTTATTTTATACGGTTTGTCTAATTCTAATTTTGTGAAAGCTATACAATGCAATACTGTGAAGGAAGTAAGGGAGAAATTGCACACCATCTATGAAGGTAATGACAAGGTGAAAGAAGAAAATCTCCAAACTCGCAGAGCTCAGTTGGAAAGTCTGAAAATGGAGGAACAAATTATTGCCACATTCTTGTGTTGGGTTGAAGTTTTCAACTCTATCAGAGGTCTTGGTGAGGAATTGAAAGAAAGCATGGTTGTGAAAAAGGTACTTAGATCTCTTCCTAGAAGATTTGATTCTAAAGTTCTTGTTGTTGAAGAAACCAAGGATTTGAATGCTTTAAAAATGGTTTAACTACATGGAATCTTGACTACCTATGAAATGATGTTTGATAATGAAAAATCAATAAGGAAATAAGTTGCATTCAGAACATCCAAGATGTTGGATTAGATCAGGAGGAGGAAAACTTTATCAGAAAGCTACAAAGAGATTCTAGTAAGTATAAAGGAAAGTTACCTTTCAAATGTTTTAATTATGTGAAGTAGGACATCTTATGGATAAGTGTCCTTATAAGGACTAACAATGTTGAGAAAATGTATGGAAAGAAATCATTTCAGAAAGGGAATAAAGGTCAAAGGAAACAAAAGAGTTTTTCATTAATGAGGAAGGCTTCTCTACTGATGAAGAAGATGAAGATATCTTCAAAGATGAAAAAGAGAAGGTTGTATTCATGGCCATGGAAACTATTGAAGATAATAAAAAAATGAATTATGGAAATGATGATGAAGAATTAGATCTTGTGGAAGAGTCACTATGTGTTGGAAAGGAGATCAAAGGACTAAAGAAAAGAATTGTTGAAGAAGTGAAGGCCAAATATAACTTATCTCAAAAGATCGATAGTGTTGAACACATGATCATTGATTTGAAGATTCAAGCATAAGAAGCAAAGAGGATTGAAGAAGTCTTTACTAAAAGAGTACTATCAAAAGATAAGGACTGTTAGAAGCTTGAAGAAAAATTTGTGTCATTAAGAAAAAATCTTGAGAAGGTGAATCACCAGTTGTAATTGAAGTTTGGGAAAATTATTGAGACTCTTGATCAGATATTGGGATGTTAGAGATCTTTGCATGTCAAAATTGGTATTGGTTTTGATGATCAAAAGAACAAAGTGACAGAGCATCCAATGAAGCCTACCAAAGGGAGTTCAGAAGAGATTGGTCCCAGAAGTTCAAAGTCTAAAAGGGTTATTGCAAGTGATGATAGCAAGGTACAAAATGATGGTTTTATCCAAGTGCAGAAGAAGAACAAAAGGCCAAGAAGATAGGGATACAATACCAGGTTCAATTATTATTATTTTGGTTTTTTTTTAATTGTAATAATTTTGGTCATAAGGTTGTGGACTACAGAAAGGCTCTGGTAAGAAGAAATAACTTTCTCAACAATAATGTGTTTTCACCTCTGTACAATTTCAATATTTTTTGCTACAAATACAACAACTTTGGACACATTGCTAAGAACTACATAAGCAATTTTATGATTCCTCTATCGAAATAAGAAGAAAAGGTTCAAAAAGTTGAAGTCATGAATTAGACAAAGTATGGAAGAAGATTTAAAAAGAGAAAAGATCAAAGAAACCAATGGTAGTACATACTACTCTACATGCTCAAAAGGAGAAAAATTTGTGGATTATAGACAATGGATGTTTGAGTCACATGACTAGAGATAAAAGTAAGTTCATGAATTTCAATAAATTTGATGGAGGTTCTGTAACTCTTGGAAGTAATTCTATTGCCAAGATTATCGGTAAAGGTAGTTTGAATATTGATGGTGGTAGGACAAAAACTTATGATGTTATGTATGTTGAAGGACTAAAGAATAATATTTTGAGTGTTATTCAAATGTGTGACAAAGGTTATCAACTTTCATTTAGTGCTAAAGGGTGTGAGATTTAGAAATCCAATACCAAAGAGTTGATTGAGGAAGGAAGCAGGACAGACAATGCTAAATATCATCTTAGTGTGTTGAATGGACAAAAATACCTTACTGTATAGAGAGAAGAAAATTAGCTTTAGCACAAAAGATTGGGACACATCAATTTTGATGAAATTGTGAAGATTATCTCAAGAGGAATGGTCTGGGATATTCCAAAGATCAAGAAACCTATCTATAAGTTAAAAACCATTTCATGAGGGAAAACAAAAAATTTAATATTTCCTATAAAGGAATATTCCACATCAAAGCCATTGGATTTGATTCATATGGATCTGTACGAACCAATGAGGACAAATATTCTACAAGGCGACAAGTAATTTATGATGCTCATTGATGATTACACCAAAATGACTTGGATTAATTTTCTAAAAGAAAAATCAAAAGAATTTGAGAAGTTCAAACTATTCAAGGCATTAGCGGAGAATGAAACAAGAAGGACTATCAAATTTTTAAGTTCAAATAGAGGTGGAGAGTTCACTTCTGACTAGTATTGATGTGTTCTATGAAGAGCATGGGATCCAGAGGCAATTTTTTGCTCCTAGGACTTCACAAAAAAATGGAGTTGTAAAAAGAAAGAACTGGACTGTACATGAGATGGAAAGAACATTGTTGATTCAAACAAATCTACTAGATATGTACTAAAGAGAAGTAGTTTATACTATAGTGTATATTCTAAATAGAGCTCATATCAGACCTAAGTCTGATAAAACACCATATGAGCTATAGAGAGGAAGGCTGACTTTAGTCAAACATCTCAGGATATTCATAAGCAAATGCTACATCAAAAGGGATGAAGAAAACTTTGGTAAGTTTGATTCTATATTTGATGAATTAGGTATTTTCCTTAGGTATTCTTTGACAAGAAAAGCATATAGGTGCTACAAGAAGAGGCTAAACAGGATTTTGGAAAGTGAAAATGTGAGATTTGATGAGACAGTTCAATCTACCAACATTCTAGAAGTGGAAGATGGCGAAGATCTAATCTACAACAATGATGAAGACTCAGAAGTTGATTTTGAGAACACTACTACAAAGACTCTAGAAAGGCATGCATAGAAAAATCATTCGAGAGATCATATTATAGGAGGGAAGAATGTTGGAGTACAAACCCATAGAAAAATTGGAAGAGAAAATGAGCAAGTACATTTTGCATTGTTGTAAAAAATTGAACTAAAATCTTATACAAAAGAAATCAAAGAAAAGGGTTGGATAGAAGCCATAGAAGAAGAGTTGACTTAGATCAAGAAAAATGAAATTTGGGAACTGGTCCCAAGGCCTAAAGGAAAGAATGACATTGGTACTAAGTGGGTTTTCATAAACAAGTTGAATATACATGGAGAAGTAATCCAAAACAAAGCTAGAATTGTGTGTAAAGGGTATGCTCAGGTTGAAGGAATTGACTTTGAAGAGACATTTTCTTTAGTAGCAAGAGCTGGAAGCAATTATAATTTTTTTGGCTCTTTTTGCATTCAATAATTTCAAGGTATATTAGATGGATGTAAAGTCTGCATTCTTGAATGGGTAGTTAGAAGAGGAAGTTACATTGAGCAACTGGAAGGTTTTCAATGCTCAGATAATCCAGATTTTGTATGCAGATTGAAGAAGGCTCTTTATGGACTTAAACAAGCTCCTAGAGCTTGGTATTCTAGGTTGAACAAGTATTTGCAGCAATAGGGATTTTGGAGAGGCAACATGAATAGAAATATATATATATATATATATAAAATATGATAAACAGTTAATTTGTGTTGTCTATGTTGATGACATTATATTTGGTGGAAGTAGTGATGACATGTGCAAGGATTTTTGGAATGCAATGTAGAGTGAGTTTGAAATGTCAATGCTTGGTGAATTAATTTTTTCCTTGATTTACAGATTTCCCAATCAAACAAAGGTATATTTTGTGACCGAGGATTATCAGTGTGGGTCGATTACACTTGATCCATGATGAATAGAAGCATAATTTAGCCACTAAACCTCAATCTCAAACAAGATCATTAAAATTGAAAGTTAAATTAAGCATTTATTGAAATTGAAAAATTACAAACTACAAAAACAATTAAATTCCTATTCTAACCCATTTGAAACTTATCCTATTTTGGAATTGGTGTCGTGTTGATGTGGAACAACGACCATTTCCCTATCCCATGATTAATGAGCCTGTTTCAATCGACTCTATTGAAGAGAATCAATGAAACCATTGTGATAAATTGATGAAAACATGATTTATGCTAATTGAACATGATGCAAGCTAAATTAACATGATTTTATGCTAAAATTGATCTAAATATGCAATTGCTAAGCTAATCTAAGCTAATTCTAAGCTAAAAGATTGAAACCCTAATTTATAAACAAGCTAAGATGGATGCATGGAAGCTTGAAGCTATTATGAAACTAAAAATGAACTAAAATAAGCTAAAAGTGAGTAAAAATTGAGTGTAAGTGAGATTGAATTCAACAACATAAGTTTGCGATTGAGAGATGAATCCATTTGTCTCCAAATAGTGTTCTATTTATAGGAGAGCAAATGAGAAATGAAGGGTTGAGATCAAAAAGATCAATCAACGGTCAAGGATGGAGGAAATAGAAGGCATGGATCATGTATTCTCATCAACAGGTGAGAATGCAAGAAGAGAATTAATCAAGGGCTCACATTTGTTCTAAACAAACACACTTTTGACCTGCACACACAGGTCACCAGGTGACTTGCTTAAGAGCTCACAAGTTTAACTTGTTCAAGAAGCCACGTGAGATGATTGGAGGAGAGAGAATATTCTTTGGAATATTCTCATGGGTGAGGATAGAGATATTGTGCAAATTAAAAGAAAGTTTTAATTGTGCAAAAAAAAAGGATAAGGAATATTCCATGGAAATATTCCCTTTTTGGAGGAAAATTAGTTTAATTGTTAATTAAACAAGGTTTAATCACACAATTAGGGGATTATAAAAATTAAAGTGATATTCATTAAATTAAATGATTTAATGAAAGGGGGAAAGGTGAGATGATATTTAATTAAATAACTTAGGGTTATTTAATTAAATAAGAAGACTTAGGGAATTAAATTAAATAGTATGATTTATTTAATTTAATAAGAAAAAATGTTAGTGTGAAAGGGGGTGAATTAACCCGATTAAATGCATTAGGTTGATAGAAGAAAATGATGCAATTAATTAATTAGCCAAGATAATTCAATTAATTAAGCAAAAAGAGACAGGGTTTGAAGAGGAAATGATGTTAGTAAACCTGATTCGAGTGTTTGATATCATCTAAGACATTTTCTAGTGTCTACATTTTTCCCCTCTTTGAAATGAGGTATTTGTTGCTTCGGTTCAAAGATTGATGTTGTTCGAATTAAAACTGTTGCTTAAATCAAAAAATATTTTTTTATTTTATTTTTTAGATGCCCCAACGAAAGGATAAAGCTGATTCCCTACCCCTTTAGAAATCGAGCAGAAATTTTGAATTTTGGGTTGATTTCTCGATAAAGGTGAAAAGTTGCCCCAAGAAATTAGAAAGGTTTTGGGATGCAAGAATTATGCCAAAAACGCAAAAAATGATGCAAAATAAGCTCCAGTTTGAAAAATTTGCTGAAAATCATGATAAACCCTAGCTTGAAGGTGAAATTAGGGAAAAAACCCTAATTTTCTAGCATAAATAAGCTAAGAAGGGTCACTTTCAATTCATTTTTGCATTCACACCTTAAGGAATTCTTGCAATTTGAGCTCTGACCCTATGAAAAAATAGCGCAACAAAAGCTCCCCAAGCACATTTTCGATCGATTTCAAGAGTACCAGCGAATTGCAAGATTAGGACCATCGGTATGTAACTCAAAACTCGATTTGAAATTTGACTTTTTGATGCATTTATCACATGTTAGAATTTAAACTTTGGTGGCATTGCTCCCATTTGAGAATCGGCAATGCTAAAACAATTTATAGTGACACGTATTTGTTTGGTGACGCACTTCACGATTTAAAATTAGGGCTTCCAATTTTAAATTGTGACACATACTTATATAGAGATGCACTTGCCAATTTGAAAATTAGGGTTAGGGTTTCCAAAGTTTAAATCATGACGCATATGTCTTTAGCGACGCATTTTGCGATTTGCAATTTGAAATTTGAAATATAGCGACGCTATTGTGATTTTTGAGCTGAAAATTCCAAACTGAGTCAAATTTCTTCAATTTTTTGATGTTGTGCATTTCGTTGGTGCAGGAGGTCATTCCACCACTGATGTTGCACGAGCACAAGCCCACAATTTTGGAGAGACTAAATGGTTTATCCGAGTTGCACTAGGATCACCTGGGAGAGATCGACCTTTGGTATATCACGTATGCGTCCATCATCTAGACTCATTTAGCCATGATGACTGATTTGTGTGAGAGATGGCATAGTGAGACTTCTTCTTTTCATCTTCCCATTGGTGAGGCGATGATGACCTTGGAGGATGTATGGTAGATTCTACGTTTGTTGATACATAGTGATCGAGTTATTTTTGATGTGAACGCTAGATATGGTGCCTGTCACGAGGTGATGGAGATGGAGTACATTGCTCTTGTCACTTCTCAGATTGACCTTGAGTCATAAAGCGGTCACATGCCCACATTTCAATTGATCATCGCAGCCATCATTTTAGGTTTGGTTGCTCCTAACCTATGTAGCAAAGGGTTTAGCCCAGGATGGGGCTTGGCATGGCACAAGATGCTACATAGGAGGACTCTTTTTGCATGGGGGTCGGTGATGATAGCCTCACTATATCATGACATGCACGACTTTGTGTATTGTGATGGAAGAGCCATTGGTGTTGGGGTGACCTTGCTTCATATTTGGGTGTGGGAGCATATAGTTGTGCTTCGACCAATTGTGCAGATGGTTGACGTCAAGCCAAATGATCTTGTGGTTTGGAGGTATAGAGGTGTCATTACCCTATGGCATACTGGATGGATTGGGCTCCCATACTACCGATGGGTGCTCAATGACATGACAGTCTTTAGATGGCAACCCTGGCTATAGATGTCAGGGTGGTATGATGATGCTCAACAGTTGTTCTTTGAGAGATAGACTCAATACATGCAAGGTCGCGAGCATACGATCATAGAGCGATACCTTCCAGACAGAGTGGCATGACAGTTCGGCGAGTAGTAGGACAGGTCAGATGACACTTACAGAGCTATATTTTCTAGGTCAGCTTGAGAGGTTCCTATATGGGGACCCACCATTCTAGCTCCAGAGGCAGTGGAGGGATTTAGGCAGTTGGTGGCTCAGCCATGGGCCTATTTTTAGGGTCAAGCAGTCGCACAGACGACGCCTGCTTACAATGCATGGTTTACACCTCAGAGATTGATAGATCTAGCAGATGCTCCTCTATGAGGGAGACCTAGAGGAAGAGGAGCCAAGGGCGGAGGATAGGAATAGGGACAGGTTTTCCAAGATGGCCAAGATGGACAGATTCCGGAGGACCCACCAGTTGTTCAGCAGCCTCCGGTTTAGCAATAGCCAGGACGATAGCAGGCAGCGCCGCCACCACCACCTGATGCGAGAGACATCCAGATTCAACAGCTGTAGCAATAGGTGTAGGTTTTGACAAGTGAGAGAGATTAGGCCCGCTAGTAGATTTTGGCTATTACTGCTGAGTGAGACTAGGCCAGACAAGAGGTGATGGCCATCACAACAGAGAGGGACCATGCGAGACAACACGTTCAAGTTGTGACTATTGAGAGGGACCAAGAGTTTGGGCGGTAGTGGCAGTTAGAGGCCCTTACATCAGCTACCCAAGGTAGGACTGTATCCACTAGATTGTATAGGGAGGTTGTGACCGAGGTGGTGTATTATAGGATGCATTACCATCGTGATGTGCTAGTGCCACTGAGACAGCTTGATTATTTGCAGAGGAGCGATGCACGACCTAGGACTAAGGATCAGCCAGAGAGGCAAGGCGGAGAGGGGAGTAGCCATCAGGCTTGATTTTGTATAGACACTTTTTGACTTTGTTGCCCCATTCTTTCACACAGATATACATTCATCGGCTCCTCTTTGATAGCCTCGTGGATATTGTATTCATGATCGATATACATACATTAATCCAAATTTTGTACCATGAATTTCATTTTTTTGATATATATATGATATGGATATAGATTTTATATGATGTGTTCATCTTATTGCATGTTTATGATTGTATGATATGAGATGCTTATATTTGATCATGTATGGATGCAATTTATTTATGCCTATGTGATATGCAATGTTATGATATGTATAAATGCAATGTTATATTCTTTTTTAGTATATTTTCATGATATACTATGATATGTAGATGTTATGGATGCATTTATTTTTGTGTATTTTCTATGCAGTTTTATGAGATGATCATGTATGCATATAGATGTATGGATGGTTAATTCAGATGTTTACTTATGAGAATGCAATGCGATGTATGCTTATAATATGATATTTTATGCAACTTATGATATGTGATGCTACGATTAAAAACAAATCTATATTATTCAACACAACTCAAATGATAATGCATGATGTATGTTTAAGAGATGCATGTATGTTGATGATTTGTGGATGCAGGATGGATGCATTGATGATGTTTTTGTTGACTGTCATGATACCAAATTAGCACAGAGAGAAGATAGTAGAATAAAGAATGAATGACTATTGATTTTGATGATTTCTCCAAAAGATCCAACAAGTCTATGATCCACCGAGAATTTATTAGAGATGATGACGAGACATGCATGATGAGGATGAATGCAGGATGATGAGTTGCTCACATTTTGGGATTGGTATTTTTCATCATTCCTTATTGTTTGATATAACACATAGACAAGATGCATCAAGGTATTAATAACTAGGATGACATTGTATCTAGTGTAATGGACTTTGACTCTGTAAATAGATAGGATAGTTCATGTTCACATCTTGACATACGGAAACCTTGTTGGAATGTAAGTTAGAAACTTAGAATATATTGGACCAAAGCATACACAATAGTCAACAACATACTCCAAACAACCTTCCTACACACAACTAAGCAAGTATGCACCAAGATTATTTTACAAGAGTATTCACAAGCACAACAAATGAAAGATCATGATCGATGCCCCATTCCTTTCTGTCTAAATTGTTTTGATAGACATCCTTGAGAGGTCCTGGGAATGGGTCATAAAGATACATCACAAAAAAAGATTAAAGACAAACAATAAATGTTATCTATATCTCTTGTCTGTTTAATTTAGCTAAGGTGATGCCTGATACTGATGTCCATTGTAGGAAGGATACATCCTAGGACACGTTGATTAGGTAGTTTTTTGATGTTAGGATGATGACGAGCTTTATGATAAGTTGTTGATATAAAATTCACTGACACATTTACCTATGATCTACACTCTAGATTTTGACACTTAGGCTCTCACTTTACAACTTGCTATACTTGTTTTCTATTAGTTTTTCCAAAGGGTGAAGGTGAAGATTGATTTATTATGTGTGAAGGTTTATTACGGGTGAAAGCAAATGGGATGGTTGGGTTTTGGATTTTTTGGAATATTTCAATGTTTTTGGTATTTTGAAATGCTTTGAGGCTATTTTTGGTCTTTTTGAAAGTTTATGCGAATGTTTTTGATTTTTGGTTATTTGAGGTTGTTTAGGTTTTTTTGAATGTTTTCTAATATTTTTGAATTTTCAATTTTCTAATGTTTTTGTGTTTTCTGAATATTTGGATGTTTTTTGAGTTTTTGAATATTTGGATTTTTTGGGGTTTTCTGAGTTTTACAAATGTTTAGGGATTTTCAAAGTTATCTACATGTTTTGGGAATTTTTTGAGTTTTCCAACCAAGAACCTAACCTAAAGACCTATCCTAGGGGTCTCGAGGGTTGATCAAAGATAAGCCTTGCCTACGTTATACACACAAAGACCACGTAGTTCAACTGACTCGACTTATTGACAAGATGAAGATATGAACAGTTGAGAGAATGTCAGTTTATTATGACGGACTCCTAAAAGATTGACCTAGGGTGTCTTAGGGCTACATCAATGATGGACTTTCCTACGTTCAAGCTCAGAGACAATGTATTTCGACAACAAGTACTACTTTTTTTTTATGTTCAACCTCTTTAGGGTTTTGATGTGTTTTGGATGTTTTGGATTTTGCCTTTACAATTTTATGAATGTTTTTGGATTTTCTGATGAATGTTTTTGGTATTTTTGATGAGATTTTATGGATGTTTTTGGTATTTTTTGATGAAATTTTATGAATGTTTTTGGTATTTTCGATGACCTTAAGATATACAAGAGCCCAATATGATCCACAATGAAGTGCCCCCAACATGACATGTTAGACTACTTTGATAAAGGCAGGACACTGACCTTTGGAATATGCCAAGTAGTACTAAAGGGATCGCGATACTTCACAACATCAAGCTATGATAAGGACACAAATAGGTGATGGATAAATGGTGGTGCAAAGAATGATAGGACGAAAGAGCCAAAGAATAGATGGAGGTGCTTTATTTACGCAAGGCACCTGTTTGCCAAGTTTTCACCAAGGTACTTGCCCAAAGCACCACCAAAGTGGTTTTTATTAGAGGATGGTTTTTTTTCTTTACTTTTTCAATCATTTTTCTCATTTTTTTGGATTTTGATTATTTTTGGATTTTTTTGTATTTCCAGATTTACACCCTTCAAGACTAGGCATAAAACATTTTAAGATGCAAGTTGTTAGTTGGTTCCTTCAAGGGTTCACCTTCAGGCATTGAAAATTGGTACGCTCCTGATCCGTACCTTGTTGTGATGACGAAAGGACCCAACCAATTAGGCTCAAACTTCCCTTTGCTATCTTGATCTGGAAGGTTCTTTTGATTCTACTTTAAGACAAGATCCCCTACCTAGAAATATCGACATTTGATCCTCTTGTTATAGCTTTATTTTAGTAGGTTTTTATATACTTGCAAGTGATTGAGGGCATCACGATGATGCTCATCCAGGAATTCTAGCTCATTTAGCCGAGACACTATGTATTCTTCATTAGTGATCAAGTTCTATAGTGACACTCGCAATGATGGGAGCTCAACCTCAATAGGAAAGATGGCTTTTGATCCGAAGGCCAAGGAAAATAGGTTTGCACCTATAGGCATGCAAATACTGGTTCAATAGGCCCAAAGAGTTTGGATTTAGCTACAAATGCTAGTCACGACCAGCTTCATTGACTATTTTCTTCAGGATTTTCAAGATAGTTTTGTTCGTAGCCTCAGCTTGGCCATTGCCCTGGGGATAATATGGGGTAGAGAATCAGTGTTGGATGTTGAATCTTTGGCACAACTCTTTCACATTCTGATTCTTAAAGGGTGTTTTGTTGTCTGAGATTAAGGTTCGTGGAACACCATAGTGGCAAATTAGATAGTTTATGATAAACTTGGCAATTTGTTTCCCCATTATGTAAGTCATAGGAATGGGTTCAACCCACTTAGTAAATTACTATGTGGCAGTTATGATAAACTTGTGGCCATTGGATGAGGTTGGCATGATTTTTCCTATGAGGTCAAGCCCCCACTGCAAAAAAGGTCAGGGTGTGATCATGGGTTGTAACTATTGAACCAAAGCATGAACTAGATCTCCATGATGTTGACATTGGACACACTTCTACACGTATTGATGAGCTTCCTTTTCCATGGTTGGCCAATAGTACCCCATCCTCAACAATTTCTTAGCTAACGTCATACCGCTAGAATGGGACCCACATATGCCATCGTGTACCTTTGTTAAAGTAGTCAAGGCTTCCTCTTGGTTAAGACATTATAGCAATGCCCCTTCGATGCTTCAACGATAAATGGTATCACCTAAAATCATGAATTGGGATGCCTTTTTAACAAAGGTTTTTTAAGGTTCGAGGTGATATCATATGGGAGGTTTCCTCTACTTAGGTAGGTAAAGATGTCATGGTACCACATGAATATAGGACCAACAATGACACATGTGAACTCTGATTTAGGGATCTCAAAAGTTGGTATGAGAAGTTGTTCTACCAAGAATTCACATTGGAGGATGTTGTTCGGCATTTCTAGTAGTGATCCGATCATTGCAATGACATCTACTACTTTGTTGTTCATGCGAGGAATCTATTCAAAAGTTATGTCTATAAAAACATCCTTGATATTTTCCACCATCTTTTTGTAAGGAGTGAGCTTGTCATCCTTAGTTTGATAGTCGTTGTTGACTTGGTTGATAACTAGCTATGAGTCTCCATAGACTTTCATTTCTTGTATCTACCATTGAACTGCTATCCTTAGACATGTGATTAGGGCTTCGTACTCAACAATGTTGTTAGTACACAGGAATGACAGTCAATATGACTTTGGAATGCAATCACCTTGAGGGGTGATGAAAATAATGCCTATTCCTGATCCATGTTGAGTGAATGATGCATCCAAATACATCTTCCACTGACTTGTGAGATTGATAAGGAACACTGATTCATCAGGGAAGTCAGATATCAAAGGGTTTTCAGTATAGATAGGTGCTTCTAATAGTTGGTCTACAACCACTTGTCCTTTGATTGCCTTGTGCTCTACATACTCTATGTCAAACTTCATTAAGATCATCACCCATTTGGCCATTCATCCTGTGAGAGTTGCTTTGGATAACAGGTATTTTAATGGGTCAATCTTTGTAATGAGCTTGATTTGATGTGACAACATGTAGTGTCTGAATTTTGTGAAGCAAAGACCACTACTAGGCATGCCTTCTCAATGGGTGAATAGTTTATTTCATAGCCCACCAAAGTTCTGCTAATGTAGTAAATAGCTCTTTCCTTTTTGTTTTCATCATGTTGTGCCAATAGAGCTCCTAGTACTACTGGTGTTGCTGAGATATACAGGATCAGTGGTTTGTTCGGTATTGGTGGCATAAGCACTGGAGGTGTTAGTAGGTATTCTTTGATATGTTGGAAAGCTTTATCGCACTTCTTATCCCACTTGTAAGTTATTCCTTTATGAAGAAGATGTGAAAAGGGGTGGATTTTATCTAATAGTTGCACTACGAACCTTATGATGGACTGCAATCTTCCTTGTAATCCTCTAATCTACTTTAGTGTTTGTGGTGGTTCTATGTGTAGGATGGATTTTACCTTTGCTGGATCAATTTCTATCCCTTTTTATGATACGATGAAGCCCATAAGTTTCCTTGATGTGACCCCAAAGACACTTTTTTGGATTTAGCCTTACTTTGTATTCTTCCACCCTATCAAAGCACTAGTAGAATTTGGAAAATAAATGACTACGTGACTAAAAATTTTAGTCACGTGACTAACACTAGTAGTATTTAGAAAATAAATGACTAATTTGGTCATTTATAAGTGACTAATTTGGTCATTGAGTGAAATCACAACTAAATGACTAATATCAAATAAATAAAAATGACTAAATAAATGACTAATATCAGACAAATAAAAATGACTAAATAAATAACTAAATAAATGTGCTCATTATTAAAATCTTGGCCATAATTTTTATTTTAATAAACATACTCTAAAACCTTCATCAAGACCTTATTTTCAATAGTAGCCCACCATAATTAATAATAAAATATTAAAAATAAAATTACTAATATTTTTTTTTGTGGAATAAATATTTTGTTTTGTGGTGTCATCATATGAACACCAAAGTTTCTTCTAAATTGACGAAAAACCACCAAATTATAAAAATTAACGAAAACCATAAGAGAACCTAAAAAACTAAAACCCAAAAACCTTGAAAAACAAAAAAATAGCAAAAGGAAGAGAAAAAACAAAAGATAAGAATAAGCAACCAAATAATCTAAGAGGAAAAAGGACCAAATTTTTTTTAATAAGCATAATTTTCATTTTAATAAACATACTCTAAAACCTTCGTGACGACCTTATTTTCAATGTAGCCTGCCAAAATGGAGCAGTGAGTCAAAACCTTATTTTCAAGGTAGCCCACCAAAAATGGAGAAGTAAAGCACGACGCCTAAATTTGGATTGCAACCTCTACCCATTTTTCCGCATCGGACACGATTTGTGCAGAATATTGTGGTAAGTCACTTTCCATGGTTTTAGTTAATTTTACTTTTCAAATTTGTACGCGGTCAAGCCATATGATCCATATGATCAATTCTTTTTAATAATTTTACTATCTGGTTGTTGACTAACAGTGATTATGTTCTTCTTTAGGCTAATTATGGAAAAGAAGATCCATCTTGTGTGGCAGAAGTTAAGGATTTCTATAGAGAACTTGGAATCGAGGTTTGTTTATTCTTTTCGTTTCCATTATGAGATGTTAAAAGTGATCTTTTCTTTTCGAAGTTTCCATTATCAAATTGCATAGTTCACAGAACTTAATTTTATCTATAAAAATGATATTAAGGGACATGTAGATTGAGTTGTCTATAGAAATTTTAGAATTTGAACTCTTAAAATTAGCTTCCACTTTCTGAGGGGGCATGCAAATCACTTTTGAAGTTGAGTGTAAAAAATAGAGTATCACGTAAATAAAAAGGATGAACAATAATAAAGTGAAAAGTGGCTCTTCTATCAACCATGTAGAATACAATTAATTAAAGGAGTGCAGGGATAGTAGGGGTTTAACGTTTACAGTGTAGTGGAATAGTAGTTCAGTTGTACAATAGATGTCATCCTACTTTTTTTGAGAACTCTTACTGAATTCCCAAAAATAGGAGTTCCCAAATGACGCCAATAGATATTATAAATAGAAAACAAACAACAATATTTTCATATAAAAACAACAAGGGCTGATTCATAGGCCCTATGAAAATCTCTAACTTTTTGGCTCCCCTTTGATACTTTTATGCATACTTATAGATTACATCCCCATGATTAATATGGACTGGAAGGGTCAAAAGGGCACATGTTAGTCTTTTCCATTTATTGGGAAATAAAGAGTTTGAAGTGACTGAAAGAATCAAATGTAGCTCTTTACTCTAGATGCTTTATTCTCATTCGGTTATTAATATATCCAAATATAAACCATGATGACTTAAATCAGAACTAGAAGAAATCTCATGAAAACTACAAGAAGAGATTAGTGATTAGATGAATCATGGAAATGAAACCAACTCCATAAGCCACAACAAACAAAATATGCAATGCAAATGAGAATGAAGGCCTTCAAAGGAGTTGTCATGGATAAAGAATCATCCTCCCTTAGATCTCTTATGAGAATGCTTGAAAGCTCTTCAGTTATCCACAATATCCACGTGCTATGAGCTCTGATATAAAGATTGCACATAGTTCTTCTCAGTTTATTCAATTTGGTGCTATTATTTTTATCCTGTGATTTAGGCTTCAAACCAACCCCTCTCATTAGTATTTGTCTTCCAGAACTATCTAGAAGAGGGTAACCAAAATCAGTACTAGAATATCTAAAAGTTGAAGATCCTTTCCCTCAAACTGAAGCTTTGTTCTCGACAAACCAGAGCTGAGACAAGCCAAGAACTAGTGGAAGGGAAGTTGAATGAAAACTGAGAAAAACTAAAAGCCTTCCTAAGAAAAGTTCCCTTTCCACTATAACTGTCAGTTCTAGTGTCTCCTTGTTCATTTTTTCTGGCATCTCCTCTTTTTTCATTTCTTGATAGAGAGCCTCTGAAAGATGTGCAAGATGTTCTTCAATCTCAACAATCAATGTAAAGATAAAATGGAAGCATTGCTCTTGCAAATAAGGTGCTAAATCATTTATCCTTGAAGGAAATTTATGTGCATGAAGAAACCTTAGGAGCTCTTCGAGAATATTCTTGGACCCCTCATGTATGGTATCTTTTATTTGACTAACCTCAGTTCCAAAATAAGCATTAAGGTGACCAAACCAATCTTCACCATTTCTCATCATAAATCTAAAACTCAACCCAGGTAAATTGACACTTTTTAGGTCCCCTCTATTGACAAGCCAACCCTCACTAGTAGTTAATTTGTGCAAATGGGTTTCAACATATTTGTAACTTTCCAGAGATTTAACTATGGCTTCAAGGCATTTACCAACCTTAACTCTCTCACACAAATCTACAAATCCATCAGCTATTATTTGTTTCATCCAACTAATAAACAAGCTTTCAAAAAATTCATCCCACAGACTCTTTGAGTGCTTCAAAACAATATCACAAACACATTGCCATGGAAACTCAACATTTTAACCAAAAACCATTTTTAGCCACTCTGAGATCCCTTCAAATGCATCCAAACTATCTAATGTTTCTCTAATCAATGTCTCATTCTTTGCAAGTTCCTTGTCACTTTTCAAAAGATCAAGCAAATACTTTCCCCCAAGCCTATATGTAGGGAGAATATCATCTGCACATGTCTTAAGCCACACTAAGCAATACTTTGATATAAATTCACTCAGCAAAATCATCATGGTAGCTTGTAGCTTCTCTCTATGATATTTCCATGACTGCACCTCATTTTCTGGGTTTGGAATCCCACCAAACAACTGTGATTCAGTAAATGACAACAAAAAATTGTAGAGATAGCCATGCTTCTTCATTCTTCCAACACACTCCACATCCAGTTTGAGCATAATCCTGTTATGCCCTGAATAACCACCCCATTTTATTATGGAACAAAATGGATCCCCCTTTCTTTTGCTTTTGTTTATTTGCTTTGTGCTTGGGAGTTTTTCTGTCTTCTTCTTGAGTTGTCTGCTAGGTCTGTTAAATTTTGGTTCTGTCTCAGCTTAAGCTGGTTCCCCTCTTGCTAAGTATTCAATGAAATAATCACAAGCAAAAGTGTATCTTATGGTAATATATCTTATGTCCTTCTGATGACTAATGGTGACTTTGTTTTGCAGGATTAAATCACGCACATGATGATATTTGTCAAGGGAGCTCAGTTGGAATACATTCCTCAATCCAGTTGGTCATAATTTTCCTCTATGAAGAAAGTTGGCAAGACCTTGTAGGTGTCTTGTTGACTACTAGTGCATTTTGTTAAATATGCGTCTGTGTTGCCTATCGACAAGACCCCAGAGATGTCACGGCAAGTGGAATTCACATACAGGCATCTATCGGCATGAAGGTCTCCTTCAGAGAAAGGTCTCGGCGAGATCTTTATGTCTCACCGACCGACGACAGGGAGAACACATTTCGGCATGAATATTTGACTTCGGGAAGAAGTCTCGGCGACTTCTTCATGTCTCACCAACTAGCCCAAATAAGCATGCACTTCGGCGGGAGCTATTATCTTCGGTATGTGGTCTCACCGAACGCCTGCGGTCTTGCCGACTGCCGATAAGAACATACATTAGGGAGAGGGGTTCACCTTCAGCATGAAGTCTAGCCAAAGTGCTAGGGTCTTGGTGACATAGAAGGGATGTCGCCATAAGTCTGCCCGAAAGAAGAGGGTCCCACCGAAGGTTTCAGTTTGGCAATAATTTTTCCTTTGGTAGGAGGTCTGGCCGATAAGCATGGCATCTCGCCGAGGGATATGGGGATTCGATATGATGTCTCCCCGAAGTGCTCAAGGTCTCAGCATAGGCTTTCACCGAAGGATCTAAGTTCACCATGATGTCTTGGCGAGTGCTTTGGGTCTTGCCGATATGAAATAAAGGCTTCGGTGAGAGGGATTTTGCTTCGGGGTGATGTCTCTTCGACGGTTGAAGGTTTCGCCGAAGGGTTTCCCTTTCGATTATAAAGTCTCAGTGAAAAGGAAAGGTCTCGCTGACATGAAATGGTGGTCCCACCCGGTGGAGTGTCAGTGAAAATCTGAGTTCGGCGAGATGTTCCACCGACCAAGCAGGCTCTTTCCGAAAGGAAGCTGAGCTTGAGAATGAAGGGGAGTTCGCTAAAGTTCACACCGACAGCGATGGATTTCCCAATGAAAGAGACATCGATCTAACCGAGGGGAACTCACCATAGCCTCTGGCCGACATTGAGGAGTCTTGCCGATGCGGAAATGAGCTCAGGGAGAATGGCCGGCTTCGCCATAGTGTCACACCAACTCGTGATGGTCGCACCAAAGCAAAAGGGCTCGAGCTTGGGGAAATAGAAAGAACTTAGGGAGACTCTAAACGAATGGAATGGGTTCGGTAAGATGTCTTGCCGACCCAAAGATGTCTTAGCAATGGGAGAATGCTATCGGGGGAGCTCGTCGGGAAAGGTTAACTCTCGGCAACAGGTCTCCCGACCATGTGATGTACTGCCGACAGGAAGGGAACCCCACCAAAGGAAATGAAGCTCAGAAAAAGGGTCATGCCTTCGCCGTAAGGTCTTGGCGAAGAAAGGAAGTCACACCGAAAGGAAGGAGGACTCGAAGAAAGGGAAGTAAGGATGGACTCAGGGAGATGTCTCCCCGAAGGCGATGGTCTCGCTGAGACAAAGGGGGCTTCAATGAAAGGTCTCAGGGAAATGTAGGAGTCTCGGCGTGAACTCAAGGGAGCTCGCCGGGAAAGGTTAACTCTTGACAAGAGGTCTCTCGACCATGTGACATCCCCTTGACATGAAGAGGTCTCCCCGACCTAGGAATGTGATTGCTGAGAGAACGACTTTGCCATGTGGTCTTGCCGAAAGCATGTTGTCTTGCCGATGGTTTTCACGAGCTCGATATGACTTTTTTAGCTCGCCGAAACGTCTTTCCAACTGTCTAATGTCATGCTGATAGTTGATAAAAGCGATATAATCACATCAGGGAGACACGATGAGTGTCTCACCAACATGTGATGCCATTCGAACCACCTTTGACCACCCAAGAAGCTCGTGTGGCGTATGTCTGACCAATCATAAGAGGCTAAGAGGGATGACTAGCGACAGTTTGACCGATTAACTGTTCCCGCGAGGGAAGACCAATAGAATGCAAGCGAGATGGATTCCTTCTGAGATCCAAAGGCAATGGATCGACTCGGGTGAAATATTCAAATCTATAGGGAGGCCCGATGATGCTTCCAGAGGATGGTCAACGAGCAGAGAAGTCTAAAACATGAATGAGAACATGAAGAAGGGCGAAGAAACTATGAGTCACAGGGACAGCTGTAGTGATCACTAGCAGAGGTAGGCCAGTATTAATGGTGATACTTTGGAGCATTCAAGGAAGCTCTATGAAGGAGTTCAAAGATGGACACGGAGACAGAAGAGTTAATGCTATAGCCACAAAAGATCTATAGATCATTCCCAGAACAAGTCATCATCAACATGGATAGCAAGGTTTCACATTGAATGTAGTTTTGACTCTCCTCAGAAAGATCTGAGGGTCGAACCTCCTGCAAGCAGTAGATATTTTTGTAAAAACCCTAAAGCAGTAGCCAACGCATTCCTTTTAACATTCTATATATGCCATTTTGGCCTCTTTGTGGATGTTAGAACTTATTAGACAGTTAGAGGTAGAGAGAACTAAGGGAGACAATAGAAGATACGGTGTTAGAACAGATAATCAGAAGAAAATCTAGGAGTTAGTCAGTTAACAGAAGGAGATAGAGTTGCATCTTGATTCTTAGTAATGAGAGCTTCTTTTGTCTTCTTGTCTAGTAGTAAAGTTCAGTATTGGCTATAATGTAGTTTCCAAGTTCTCTTAGTGTAGTTGGAAACAATCTAGAATCGCAGATTCTTTGTACACTGGTGATTGTGCCAGCCTTGTAAATATTGCTTATTTGTTTCACTAATAATAGAAGCAATCAGAGTTTAATCTAGTTCATATTGTGTTCTTGAATGATATTTGTTTTAAGTTAATCATTTGATTTGAGAATCTTTCAAGGATTGAAGTCTTATTTTATATTTTGTTTAAATGGTAACTTAAAATCTGTTATTTGAATTAGCACTGTGAATGAAAGAGGTTGTGTGTCAATCACAAGTTTACTTTGTTCTGTAGTTTTAGTCAACAAACTCCTTGAAAGGTAGCAAGTCTGGTTAAGTTAGAAGAATTGTCATTCTTTTTTGTTCCAAAGCTCTGACCTATCTTTTGTTGTTTCTTTAAAAACCCCAGTTAAGTTAGGTTTTAGTTCATGCTTGATTTTAGAATGATCCAGAAGCTCAACACCAGCAGGCCCCTTGAATATTACTGTCATATTGACCAATTGAGCAACATTAGCATAGTTGAGAACCAACTATAAAGACCTTGGGAGCTAAGATATCCATGTGTTGTCTTTCTCTTTCAGGAGAAACAGGATAGCAATATTCTGTTTGCATGTTGTTGTGCCACTTGGACCATCAACAGAGACTGGCGCTAGAAGGAGGGCCTAGAAGGGAAAACTAGATAAAGCTGGATTTTCCTCCCCAGAAAGGTCCCATAGAGTTCTTCGATCAGCTGAAAATCCACCACCTTTGATAGAACTCTAGACCCCAATAAGGGACAAGAGTCATAGGACTGGGGCAACCATCATTCCACCCTTGTCAGCACCGCTCACCCCACCAGGATTTTCACCAATACCCCAGTGGATACCCATCAATACACCATCCAATCCATCTCAATTGTCATCACAGCTAGTTCAACCCATACAACAGCTGGCTCAACAACCACCACCACCACTAATGGCATTCTTTCAGAATAATCCCTCTCCCTTGGGGACTATTCCTAGAGGTTTTCATGACCTGCCTAAGAACCCTGAGAAATTTTTTCCTAAGTACATTCATGGTGAATCAAGGAGTGCTAAAGAGCACATACAAGCTTTTAAGGATGCTTGTACTAGAGCTCAAATAGCCCACCATGATGTAGTTTGTAGGTTGTTTCCTTATTCCTTAGGGGATATGGCTTACAACTGGTATTTGAATCTCCCTCAGCATTCTATCCTAGGCTGGACAGACCTGGAAAATTCTTTCATTAATCAATTCAGAATCTATGTGAATCCAGCTCTTTTATATCACCAATTTGCTACCATCAGGAAGGAACTAGGTGAACCCTTGCCTTTATTCAATACCAGGTTCCAACGAATGTATAGGAGATTGCAAGATCCCTATCTAGTCACTGAGAATAGTGCCATTCAAGCTTACTTTAGGGTTATAGACCCCTTGCTTGGCTTGTTCTTGCAAAGGACCTATCAACCAGCTGATATTGACTCTCTATCCAAAGTCTATCATCTAGCTATCAAGCTGCAGCAACAAATCAGTTCTCAACAAGGAGGCCTGGGAGGAGGTTTCCCTTCAATAGGATATCAGATGCATAACCCAACCCCTCTATTCAATATTGTCTTGGGAATGTCTCCTTCCCATTATGGACCTATGCCTGAATTGCAAACTCAACCACCTATTCCATTCTTTGCTAATGGAACTCCTAACTTCTCCAAGCCACCACAGGTTCCTCCAAGTTCCCATGGCTATCATAACCAAATTGGAACACCAAATCATGGTGTTTATCCACCTATTGACAAGGTTGTTGAAAATGAAAAGATAGTTCAGCTTACAAATGAGGTAGAGACCTTAAAGAAAACACTGTCTCAAGTTACCAATGACATGGCTCAGCTTTGATTGAACCCCTCCCAAAACCAAGGTAACTACCCTAATCAAAACAACAACAATCAGGGTACTTATCAGAATAACAACAATTATAACCAAAGGGGTTATCAAGGCCAAAATTCCTCTAACCAAGGTTATCAAAGTCAAAATAGAGGATATAACCAAAGGCCAAATAACAACAGGAAATGGAATATAGGGCCCAATAATGGTGGAGTTTCTCATAACTATCAATCAAATGAGGAGAGATCACATATTGCAAATGTGGCCGACCTTAATTTCATGACTAACTGGTGCAGGCTGCATGATACTGCGACCCATTCTGAGGTAAATTGTCCTCAAATAAAGAAAGTTGTCAAGATGGCACATGAAGATGCCCACACATTCCAAGGGAATTCAAACAAAGGAGAGGACTCAGTGGATATTGCAATGGCTTATGACCTCTTTGAAGAAGAGCCCTCATTCCCAAGGCAAGAGGAGAATGAACTGGAGGAAGATTCATATGATGCCCAAGCCTTTCAGACGAAAGGAGGACACTTCCTGAGAAATCAGAATAAGGGTCCATTCACTACATCAACACCCCTTAATCACATGGTGCCTACAAATCAAAGTGCTGATAATAACCCTCCTCCACCAAAAGGTCCGCTTGACCTCCACAACAAAGGTAATTCCTCTGCTATTTTCAAAAGCAATATAAGCTATAACTCAGAATTTGATATTGTTTCTGAGATGCAGAGACATAAAACTTCTTTGTCATACTTTGAAATCTTGAAGTGGTGCCCTACCCAATGGGAAATAGTGCTGAAAGATTTGGAGCAAGCTGACAAATCGAAAGGAAAAAACAAGGTCGCACCCGTTGGGGACATGAATGCAGCCTTGTACAGAAACAGGGTAAGTACTCCGCCATTTCTCTTGAGTTTAAGAATTTGTGGGAAGAACCTACATAATTGTTTGTTAGATTTAGGGGCTTCAGGCAATGTTATGCCATTTTACATATGTAAGAAGTTGGGATTGAACCCTATACAAACGAATAAGAAGGTCATTCAACTTGACAAGACGGAGGTTAACGTAGTTGGAGAATTGAAAAACATACATGTCCAAGTAGGGTCAGACCCTAGGATTCAAACCAACATAAATATTCAAGTAGCAGACATTCCTGAGACCTATGGTATGCTGCTGAGTAGAGATTTCATGAAAAGTATAGGGGGATATTTTTCCCTTGACTTTTAACACATGTGGCTACCATGGAGAGGGATCCCAAATCAGATTAGGATTGAAAGTGAGCCCTGCCTCAAGCATATCATCACGGAATATGATTGCCCCAATGAGGTAGCCTATTTCAAAATTGGGATAGGTGTTTCTAAAAGAGAAGAAATTTTAACCTTTTCTGTTCTTGATCCTAAAGAATTGCCAATACGAAAGAACCCTGATTCTATGATTAATGAAAACCAACAAGCATTGGCCAATAAGCTACAATAGGATCAACTGGTCTTGGGAGAAGGTACCGACTTGCAAAGTCTTCTACTCCCTAATTGGTGTAGGGTACACTACCAAAATCATTCTGAATTGACTTGTCAACCCTGCATTGACATTTTAGATCATGTTTCCAAAGCTGAGGAAGCTAGCACAAGCCACCCTGAGACCATTGCAGACCGCTTCTCATTTGAAGCCAAAGAAGCAACAATGCTAACCAGGGATAGGATACTTCCAAAAGAGATTCCTTCCCAAGTTGAACTGGCCTCAGTCACATGTCTTAACTAGCATACTCATGTGGAACAACCCCAAGGCTTGCTCGACATTCCTGCACTCACAAATGTACCAAATCCTAGGGGGTTAACCAAAAGCATAAGTGACTGTCAAAAGGATAGCCATAAGTTATGTGATATAACTAAGCAAGAATTGGAAAGTATACCTAAAGAACTCACAGGGCATCATTTCCCTATACCTGATGCCAAAGATCAACGAGCCCCACCTCTGGCTAACCCTGTCCAAATGCCTACAAAAACTCTAAGAGGACCAACCCCGACTCATAATCAGATATGGACCCTCACATTTAATGGATCTAAATCCAAAACAAGCTGTGGTGTTGGGATTGAGCTAACCAGCCCGAAAGGGAAAACCTTCTTTGCTTCTTACAGGTTGCAATTTGGATGCACTAATAATGTAGCAGAATATGAATCTCTAGCTCAAGGGTTGATGTTTGTACATAAGAAGAAAGTCACAGCCTTGATGGTCAAGGGAGATTCAGAAATCGTTATCAAGCAAGTGTGTAGCCAATACACATGTCACAACAGAAGGTTGGCAGCTTATAGAAATCGGGTATGGAACCTGATTGAGGACTTTGATGCCTTTGGGATTAGCTTAATCCCTAGAGAAGAAAATCAGGTAGCTGATTCATTGGCTGTTGCTGCAAGCACCCTGGAACCTATGCAAGGCTCCAAGCTCACGAAATTCTCCATGGAATTAATTTCCACCCCTGTAGTTCTTGATAATATTAAGAACTTTCAAGTCTTTGATGATGATCGACATATTCTTGCTTTCTTAGCAAGCTCAGATGTTTTTGAGGAGAAAATTATTGATGAGTCCAACAGAGATCAAGGAGATTGGAGCCCTGAAGATGGTGATACAGAGGGGGTCCTTAATTTGAAGAATAATAACATTCCCAAGGGGATGGTGGCCCTAGAAAGGATTTTTGATTCAGACCTCAGGGCTCAAGAGAAGATATTAGCTGAAGATAAAGGAGGAAAATATGAAACAGTTAACCTAGCCGATTCTGGCCTCGAAAGGAATGTCTACATAGGGAAGGCCTGCCCTGAAGCAATCAGGAAAGACATATTGAAGGCACTTAAGAAAGATATTTTTGCAATTTCTTGGGGATATGAAGACCTAAAGACATTTGATGCTACTGTAATGACTCATACTATTCCCCTGAAGCCTGAAGCTAAGCCATTTCGACAAAAACAGTGCCTTGTCAATGCTTTGATTGAGCCGATGATCCTTAAGGAAGTTCATAAATTACTTTCTGCAAGGATAATCTTCCCTGTGCGCCATTCAACCTGGGTGGCTAACTTAGTCCCAGTTTGTAAGAAAAACGGGGAGATCAGGCTGTGCGTCGACTTCAGAAATTTGAATAGAGCCTCAGAAAAGGATAACTACCTACTTCCTTTTGTGGATGAAGTCTTACAGACTGTCAATGGATCTCAAATGATATCATTCCTGGACGGTTACTCTGGATATAATCAGGTAATGGTCGACTGTGAAGACAGAATGAAGACAACCTTCACTACAAATTGGGGAACATTCGCTTATAGGAGGATGCCATTCGGTCTGATAAACGCTAGGGCAACCTTTCAGTGTGCCATGGACATAGCTTTCAAGGATCTAACTGGTAAATGCATTATATTTTACATGGACGACCTGACAGTGTTCTCCAAAGATCGACTGAACCATGCTGCAGACTTGGCCAAAGTTCTTGAGAGATGCATCCGATATGCAGTCTCCCTGAATCCCAACAAGTGCGTGTTTGGAGTTTCTGAAGGAAAGCTCTTGGGACACATAATTTCTGAAAGAGGGATTTCAATCGACCCAGATCGAGTCGAGTCCATTCTGAAAATCACCCATCCAGGAAGCAAGAAAGAAATGAGGTCTTTCTTTAGGAAAATTAACTTTGTGAGGAAGTTCATCACGGGCTTTGTTGAAATTGTGAAACCACTAAATGAAATGATGAAGAAGGACGCTAAAACATAATGGACTGAGGAGGCAAAGGATGCATTTTCACAAGTCAAGCGATCCATTTCAGAAGTGCCTGTTCTCACCAGCCCTGACTATCTGAGACCATTTTATATCTATTCCTTTGCTTCTAAACATTCTTGCGCAGCAGTATTAACTCAACGGAGAGAAGAGGCAGAGGAGAGACCGATTGCTTTCATGAGCTCCCCATTCAAAAATGTGGAAATCAAATACCCACCTTTGGAGAAGCAAGCTTTTGCGCTGGTTCAGGCTATCAAGAAGTTCCGACATTACATTCTCCGAAGCCAAATCGTTGTTGTAGTTCTTGATGCAGCTGTGAAGTCCCTACTCATGTAGAGCGAGCTGGGAGAAAGGAGAGGCAAATTGATGGCCATCCTGCAAGAATTCGATTTGGAAATACACCCCATGAGACTAGTCAGGGGCACAAGTTTGTCCAAGTCCATGGCGAACGCTGGCGACAACATCATCTGTCAGCAATACACAACCCAGTCTTTCTCTAACGACCCTTGGTATGCTAATATAGTTTACTATATGCTCAACAATCGATGTCCGGAAGGGATGAATGCAACCCAAAGGAGAGCGCTAAGAATGAAGATTTCTCATTACATGCTCAAAGGAGGGTTGCTATACAGGAAGAATTTCAAAGGAGTATACCTGTGATGCCTTGATCAACAAGAGGCCAAACATTTGATCTCTGAGTTTCATGGGAAACATGGCACAGGTCATGGGTCTGCAGATTCTTTGGCACACCAGATCCTCAGATCTGGTTATTACTAGCCCTGTGTATTCAAAGATGCCCATCAGCATTGGAGGACATGTCACATCTGTCAGATTTTGCACCAAGGGAACGCCATTCAGCCATGCCATTGCAACCTATCTATGAGGTAAGGCCATTTTCCCAATGGGGACTGGACTTTATTGGGGTAATCAACCCAAACTCTTCTGCAGGACACAAATTCATCTTGACTGCCACTGACTACTACACAAGATGGAAAGAGGCTATACCCTGCAAGAACAACACAACAGAGGTAGTGATCAAGTTCCTCACCAAATGCATCACTACAAGGTTTGGGGTACCCTTCACCTTGGTATGTGACAATGGCTCTTCCTTTTCTTCTGCTGAATTCATTTCTTAGGCATATGATCATAGAATTGCTTTGAAATATTCTTCAAATTATTACCCACAAGGAAATGGAGTTGCAGAGTCAACCAATAAGAATGTCTTAGGGGTAATTAAGAAACTGTTAGAGCATAACCCTAGAGACTGGCATACCCAGCTGAGATTCACATTATGGTCAGATAGGACTAGGATTAAGGCTGCCTTAAACACCTCACCATTCAAGTTGGTATATGGCCAAGAGCTTGTCTTTCCTATCCTTCTGCAAATACTTATCCTTGAGTTCATGTAGAAATTCTACTCTAGTGACAATAGGATAGAAGTAAGATTAGCTGCTTTGTTGAAATTAGAAGAACAATGGGATGCCGCATTGCAACAATTCTTCAGGCACCAGGCGGTTGTCAAACATTGGTTTGACAAAAGAGCCAAAATCAAAGCTTTTAGGATATCAGACCTTGTGCTAATATGGGATAAAGCTAGTGAAAAAAAAAAGGCAGTCACCAAAAGTTTGAGAAACTCTAGCTAGGTCCTTATCAAATTGTTGAGATCCTAGGATAAAATGCTTTCTGATTGAGTAGCTTAACTGGAGAACCTGCTCCTTTGCCTGTCAATGGGCAGTTTCTCAAGCACTATTTTGAGTCATAAAGCTTGTTAATTTTTGTTATGCATGTAAGTAATTTGTCGTTCTTTATGTAAGTAATTTGTTTGTCTCCTGTTTGTGGCCGGTTTGCATTTATGTAAATGGATTTTGTGCTTCTGTGTGTAACTAACTCTTTCCTTTATGTGAATAATTTTCTGCTCTTTGTGTAAGTAATTTGCTCTTTGTTTGTAAATAGTTTTCTAATTATTTTCTCTTTTGTTTTGTTCTTTGGGGGTTTATCTATTTCTTTCCATCTTGAAATGGTGGCTGCCTTATGTGAGGCATACTTTGGTCATTAAGAGAGAAGTGGTTTAGATATTTTCAAGTCTGTTGATTGGGTGATTTTTTCCTAAACTCTTTGCTTTATTCTCATTTTCCAATAAGAGTTGTGGGAGGTCTTGAAAACAAGGTGCAAAGTAAGTAACCTTCATTAGCTCCTCTGAATCTGTCACAAATTATTAAGATCATCTCCTCTTGTAAGGGTATATTTGTCTTAGGATAATAGTGTCGTAAGATTTGAGTGAAAAATCCAATTTTCCAAGTGTTGTTATGAGGTCCATGGTAGTTTTCAACCCAAATCAGATGATAAACATCTGACATATTGAAAAAGGATTTAAATATCTGAAACTCTATGAGAAAACACAAAAAAAAAGAGAAAAGAAAAGAAATATCTAAAGAAAAAAAAGATTCAATATGAATGGGTGATTCCAGTATCTCTACCGGGGCTATGGACGCCTGGCTGACAGTAGAGCAATGCTGCGAAAAAACTAGAGGTATCTCTGTTGGGGCTATGGACGCCTAACTGGTAGCAGAGCAATGCCCAAGATATCATTGCACGACAACTAAAGGGAATCAACTCATGTAGCTCAAATCTTGCACATTATTGTTCGAAAGATGAGGAAAACTTTGTGAAAGGATGATGCACCATTAAGCACACACATAGATTCAAGGCTAGTTACTGTTGGCTTACATTTGAGATTTTAGCTCAACCTTGCTTGTTAAAATTGACCCAAATGGAGTTGTGATGTTCATGAACCAGGAGTTCTGGGTAGCTGAATCCTTCAGCTTCTTGAAAATGGTTAAACCATTTTCCCAACCAAGTCACCATTTGTTATGCCCTGCATAACCACCCCATTTTATTCTGGAACAAAATGGGTATCCCTTTCTTTTGCTTTTGTTGCTTTTGTTTATTTGCTTTGTTCTTGGGAGTTTTTTTGTCTTCTTCTTGAGTTGTCTGCTGGGTCTGTTAAATTTTGGTTTTGTCTCAGCTTGAGCTGGTTCCCCTCTTGCTAAGTATTCAATGAAATAATCACAAGCAAAAATGTATCTTATGGTAATATATTTTATGTCCTTCTGATGAGTAATGGGGACTCTATTTTGAAGGATTAAATCACGCACATGATGATATTTGTCAAGGGAGCTCAGTTGGAATACATTCCTCAATCCAGTTGGTCATAATTTTCCTCTAAGAAGAAAGTCGGCAAGACCTTGTAGGTGTCTTGCCAACTACCATTGCATTCTATTAAATACGTGTTTGTGTTGCCTATTGGAAAGACCCCAGAGATGTCACAACGAGTGGAATTCACATACAGGCATCTATCAGCATGAAGGTCTCCTTCGGAGAAAGGTCTCGGTCAGATCTTTATGTCTCACCAACTAGCGACAGGGAGAGCTTATTTCAGCATGAAGATTTGACTTCGGGAAGAAGTCTCGATGACTTCTTCATGTCTCACAGACTAGCCCAAACAAGCATGCACTTCGGCAGGAGCTATTATCTTCGGTGTGTGGTCTCGCCGAACGCCTGCGGTCTTGCCGACTGCCGATAAGAACATACATCGGGGAGAGGGGTTCACATTCAGCATGAAGTCTGGCCAAAGTGCTAGGGTCTCAGTGACATAGAAGGGATGTCGCCATAAGTCTGCCTAAAAGAAGAGGGTCCCACCGAAGGTTTCAGTTTGGCGATAATTTTTCCTTCGGCAGGAGGTCTGGCCGATAAGCATGGCATCTCGCCAAGGGATATGGGGATTCGATATGATGTCTCCCCGAAGTGCTCAAGGTCTCAACATAGGCTTTCACCGAAGGATCTAAGTTCGCCATGATGTCTTGGCGAGTGCTTTGGGTCTTGCCGATATGAAATAAAGGCTTCAGTGAGAGGGATTTTGCTTCGGGGTGATGTCTCGCCGATGGTTGAAGGCTTCGCCAAAGGGTTTCCCTTTCGATATAAAGTCTCAGTGAAGAGGAAAGGTCTCACCGACATGAAATGGTGGTCCCACCCGGTGGAGTCTCGGTGAAAATTTGAGTTTGGCGAGATGTCCCGCCGACCAAGCAGGCTCTTTCCAAAAGGAAGCTGAGCTTGAGAATGAAGGGGAGTTCGCTAAAGGTCACACCGACAGCGATGGATTTCCCAATGAAAGAGACATCGGTCTAACCGAGGGGAACTCACCATAGCCTCTGGCCTAAATTGAGGAGTCTTTCTGATGCGGAAAAGAGCTCGGGGAGAATGGTCGGCTTCACCATAGTGTCATACCAACTCGTGATGGTCGCCCCGAAGCAAAAGGGCCCGAGCTCAGGGAAATAGAAAGAACTCGGGGAGACTCTGAACGAATGGAACGGGTTCGGTAAGATGTCTTTCCAACCTAAAGATGTCTCAGCAACGGGAGAATGCTATCGAGGGAGCTCGCTGGGAAAGGTTAACTCTGGGCAAGAGGTCTCCCGACCATGTGATGTCCTGCTGATAGGAAGGGAACCCCACCGAAGGAAATGAAGCTCGACAAAAGGGTCATGCCTTCGCCGTAAGGTATTGGTGAAGAAAGGAAGTCACATCGAAAGGAAGGAGGACTCCAAGAAAGGGAAGTAAGGATGGACTTGGGGAGATGTCTCCCCGAACGTGATGGTCTCGCTGAGACAGAGGGGGCTTCGATGAAAGGTCTCAGTGAAACGTAGGAGTCTCGGCAACAGGGCGTGAACTCGGGGGAGCTCGCCGGGAAAGGTTAACTCTCGGCAAGAGGTCTCCCGACCATGTGACATCCCCCCGACATGAAGAGGTCTCCCCGACCTAGGAATGTGCTCGCCGAGAGGAGGACTTCGCCATGTGGTCTTGCCGATGGTTTTCACGAGCTCGATATGACTTTTTCAGCTTGCCGAAACATCTTGACGACTATCTAATGTCATGTCGATAATTGATAAAAGCGATATAATCACGTCGGGGAGACACGATGAGTGTCTCACGGACATGCGATGCCATTCGAACCACCTTTGACCGCCCGAGAAGCTCGCGTGGCGTATGTCTGACCAATCAGAAGAGGCTAAGAGGACTGATTGGTGACAGTTTGACCGATTAACTGTTCCCGCGAGGGAAGACAAACAAAATGCAAGCGAGATGGATTCCTTCTGAGATCCAAAGGAAATGGATCGACTCGGGTGAAATGTTCAAATCTACATGGAGGCCCGATGATGCTTCCAGAGGATGGTCAATGAGCAGAGAAGTCCAAAACATGAATGAGAACATGAAAAAGGGTGAAGAAACTATGAGTCACAGGGACAGCTATAGTGATCACTAGCAGAGGCAGGCCAGTATTAATGGTGATACTTTGGAGCATTCAAGGAAGCTCTGTGAAGGAGTTCAAAGATGGAGATGGAGATAGAAGAGTTAATGCTGCAGCCACAAAAGATCTACAGATCATTCCCAGAACAAGTTGTCATCAGCATGGACAGCAGGGTTTCACATTGAATGCAGTTTTGACTCTCCTCGGAAAGATCTGAGGGTCGACCCTCCTGCAGGCAGTAGATATTTTTGTAAAAACCCTAAAGCAGTAGCCGGTGCATTCCTTTTAACATTCTATATATGCCATTCTGGCCTCTTTGTGGAGGTTAGAACTTTTTAGACAGTTAGAGGCAGAGAGAACTAAGGGGGAAAATAGAAGATACGGTTTTAGAATAAATAGTCGGAAGAAAATCTAGGAGTTAGTCAGTTAACAGAAGGAGATAGAGTTGCATCTTGATTCTTAGTAATGAGAGCTTCTTTTGTCTTCTTGTCTAGTAGTAAAGTTCAGTATTGGCTGTAATGTATTTTCCAAGTTCTCTTAGTGTAGTTGGAAACAACCTGTAATCGTAGATTCTTTGTACACTAGTGATTTTGCCAGCCTTGTAAATATTGCTTATCTATTTCACTAACAGTAGAAGCAATCAGAGTTTAATCTAGTTCATATTGTGTTCCTGAATGATATTTGTTTTAAGTTAATCATTTGATTTGAGAATCTTTCAAGGATTGAAGTCTTATTTTATATTTTGTTTAAATGGTAACTTAAAATCTGTTATTTGAATTAGCACTGTGAATGAAAGAGGTTGTGTGTCAATCACAAGTTTACTTTGTTCTGAAGTTTTAGTTAACAAACTCCTTGAAAGGTAGCAAGTCTGGTTAAGTTAGAAGAATTGTCATTCTTTTTTGTTCCAAAGCTCTGACCTATCTTTTGTTGTTTCTTTAAAAACCCTAGTTAAATTAGGTTTTAGTTCATGCTTGATTTTAGAACGATCCAGAAGCTCAACACCAGCAGGCCCATTGAATATTACTGTCATATTGACCAATTGAGCAACATTAGCACAGTTGAGAACCAACTATAAAGACCTTGGGAGCTAAGATATCCATGTGTTGTCTTTCTCTTTCAGAAGAAACAGGATAGCAATATTCTGTTTGCATGTTGTTGTGCCACTTGGACCATCAACAAATCCCACAATGCGATTTATGTAAATGTATTGTTTAGTTAGATTCAATTTGAATTGCTTTGTTCTTTCATGCTAATTGAATTCTAATTGCTCTTTTATGAACAATTTCATTGGATTTTGTAGTTAATTGATCATTTACATAGCTTTAGAGTTCAATTTGATGCTATTGATGAGTTGATTTTATACATTCACAATTCTTAACTTTGAGTCTTCTAATATAGCATATAGACACGAAGTGACAACCAAAATAGGGGTGCACTATGAAATGGGTATGGTTTGTGTCAGGTGAGTTTTTTTCTATATTAATATATATTCCATCACCTTAGGAAAACCCCATTGTTATTTTAGAGCTAGAAGTTAAGGAGGTCTTACCCGCCTCAACAATTAGTCATAAGCTTCCCAAACTGAATATAGGTTTGTCGTAATATTACTAGGTTTGAAACCTCTTGCACTTGGGAGATTATTAGACCTTAGGGATTTGGGGTCTACAACTTATTTCACAAACAAGAGTGTTAATGTTAAGCTAAATGGATATATTCTAGAGGCTTTTATGGTATTTCAAAATATCAAATCATCTACTAGGAATAAAGTGGCACCAACAAACTAGCTTGTGTACCACTACTATAATATATAATCATCATTGAGATAGTTAAGCTCATGGTATTTTGTTTTCCATGACTCAATTACCTCTTAAGGTTGGACCCAAAAAATTAACTATATTGTGTGATGCCATCCCTACTTATAATAAGTTCAACATACTATTGGGTAGACCTTGGGAAAAACATATGAAAGTTATACCTTCATTTTTCACTAATGCTTAAATTTTTTGCATTTAAAGGTATAATGGAACTTTTGATTAAGATATATTTATAGTAGCCTCTTATAGAGTTAGGTAATTTCACTTAGATACTTATCTTGTCACTCCCAAGGAGCCTCATTATCATAGTGGAAAATATTTACATGATCTATATCAAAAAATAAAAGAACAAAGTAAAGAAAAGGAAAAGATAAAAACTAAGGAAATCTTTTATAAATTTAGACATGATTGACCACCACACCAACCAGGGAACAAAAAAGGGCCTATATTGCAACAATTGATATTTCTTGCCACAAAACTTCATGGATTCCAAAGAAAATTGTTGTGTAGCAAAAAACGTAAAATTTGCATGCACAACCAGACCCAAAAATATATCAAAATGGGTAAATAAATGCATACCTCACAAGAAGAAAAAATTTGCATCAAGATGAAACACATGACTAGAAAAATAAAGTGATGAAGAAGAAAATGACATATCGAAAGAGAAAGAATAGAATGAAAAATTTTAGGAAGAAGAAAATATGTTAGAGGATCCTCCCACATTTGTTCCTTGATTCATGAGTACACTTCTATAAGACTATATATTTATATTTCTATATTTTTTAGTTTTCAATTTGCTTTATGATTGTTTCCATTTTAGACTTTTTTATTTTTCTTTGTTGTGCTCTCATTTCACCTTTTATATTTAGAATCATGCTTTATTGTCCTACATTGTGTACATATTTAATGTGCCACTTTTCACCTTAACACTTCTACTTTCTTTGTGTTATATATTTTTTCTTAGCTTCTATACATGCTTGAATTTTTTTACTCTTTGCTTATGCTTTATCTTTTCCACTTTAATTTTTCTATCATTTCTTATTTATATATACTTTCACAATCTATGTTCCTTATTCTAAACACTTGTAAAGTCTACCACATGCTCTGATGACCTATGTTTACTTACCTCATTCCTATCATGCCTATATTCTTATGACTCAATCACTACAACAAATCCCTATGATTAGCTCCCTTTTTTGCTCCTTTTTTGCTTCCACCCACTATTTTAATGTATTTTTCTCCATTTTTTGGGAAAATTTGGTGCTATTTTTGGCATTTTTTCTGCCAACCAGAACAAGTCGGCACGAACTCGAACGCAAATTTGTGCTGACAATAGCACCGCAATGAGCACCAAGATTAGTGTCACCATTAACACCCACTATAATGTCGTTATTAACACCTAGACTACCACCAAGATTAGCACCAAAAACGCCTATCGTAACATATAGATTTTCCTAAATTAGCAACCAGATTTGCGCCAACTAGAACAGGCTAGCGCTAAATTAGGTGCAAAATAGCGCCAACATTAGCACCGCAGTAAGTGCCAAGATTAGAGCCACTATGAATGCCTATTGTAAATCCCTTATTAACACCTAGATTAACGCTAAGATTACCGCCAAAACAACACCTATTGTGACGCCCAAATTAGCACTTAAATTAGCAACCAGATTACCATCTACATTAGTGCCCATATTAGCACCTTAAGTAGCGCCTATTTTAGTGCCTACTTTAGAGCCTTTTTTGGTGCCTAATTTAGTGCCTGATGTAGTGCCTAGTTTAGCACCTAATTGTTCTGATCTAACAAGGATTAAGGGCGTTAGAACAAAAAATCCTTCCCCAATATTCACTAGCCTTCAGTTGCTTGCCTACATTTCATTTGCATCAAAAGATCTACTGCCTTTTATTTTTCATTGTATTTAACATGAAATGCAACAATTTGTGTGACAAGATCCATACTGTCACCAACATTCCCCATTTATTCCTCCAGATAATCATAAACAAAGCAAATTTTGCCTTTATTGCAATACTTTGTGTAGATTAAGGGTTGAGGGTTGAGAATTGAGGGTTAAGGGTGGTTTAATGTATAGGGTAGAGGGTTGAGGGACGTATATGGTTCAAGGATTAGGGTTGAGGGCCCAATGTATAGGTTTGAGGGTATAGGGTTTAATGAGGGATTAGGGTTTAAGGGTACTTGAGGGTTGAGGGTAGAGAGTAGAGGGTACTTGAGGGTTTAAGGGTTCAACTTAACTCAAACAATTGAGCACTCTGAATGTTTGCACCTTGTGCAAATATGCAAGTATGTCAGCTATTGGGTTCTTCTTAGAAATCCTAGTGATATCCCCTTATGCTACTGTGAAGTTGTGAAAGGATTTAATTCATATGTGAAAGGAAAAAAATTAAGACAATCTATTCAAAAGGACTTTAATCCAAATAGGAAGCTATCAAATTTGATTTCTTAAAAGCAACTTTAATTCTTTTGCACACTGAAACCAGTCAACAACATCATACAATTACAACAAATGTGTATTGAAAAATTAAATGTATTTTCACACACTCAATTTGAAAAACATAAATAGCTGCTTCAAAGACATCCAAATAACATATAAGCATATAAATCCACACAACAGTTGAACAATTGAAAGAAAATTAACAATTATGCATAACCTTCTCCATTATATTTATCATTGAATAATATGCATTATAACAGTAGTTTCTGATATGAGATGGATGGGAAAATTGGTGCAATCTATCTTCTTACTAATGCCTACCCTAAATGGAAATGATGTGATGATGATCTATTCAGATCTTGGTCTCTTATATATATATATGAGAGGCAACAAGCTACAGACCCATTACAAAAAGTCATGTTGTTTGATAACTAAACATAATTAAGAAAACAAAATATTGCAGCAAATGAATGCACCAATCCGTTAATCTCCAAGCAGAAGCCCATGACCACCTAAGATACGTTCAAAGCTTCTACTCCATGAAAGGGTTCTCATGTTGTCTGTTTAGTCCTTTCATCTTGATGGTTGTCCCGTTGTGTCTGGTATATCCATAGTTTGGTTAAGGAACAACTTAAATGCTAAGAGATGATGAATTTACTCTTATTCATCACAAGTATCTGTATTAGAGATCACTTCCCTCATATAAAATTCCCTATACATCATCTTCTTGAGTTTCTTGTGAGTATTTTGTAAAATTATGTCCTCATCATTGATTTCATGTAGTGCACCAGTCAAAAGTGCATCAAATTGTTCCTTCCAATCATCATACTCTCAAGGATTTCCCATATCATCATAAAGTGTTGGAGTAAAATTGAAGTAGTCGAGATCTTCCATGAGCTTGTTATGATATCCATTATGTGATTCCACCAATTTGTTATGTGTCTGCATTATTTGTCCTTTCAGGATTTGCTTGTCTCGAAGCTCCTCTCTCTTTTCAATTATTCTCCCCTCTAGTTGTTCATTCTCCTCTATTGCTGAGTATACCTACTTAAATTGTCTCCAATATTCATTAGCACATTTCATCATCTTATTGAATCTCCCCTTGATCATTTCAAATGCAGTATTATTCTTGATGGTTTTGACTTCTTTCTCCAATTCTTTACATTTTTGCTGAGATTTGAAGTGGCAATTTTTCCAATAAGTTGTTTTAGCCATTGCATCGAATACTCTCTTATCCTTTTCAAGCCATGGGGAATACAACTTTGGTGTGGAAGAGGAAGATTATCTTTCCCTTTGATGTGCTAATTCCTTCTTCAACCTATCATTTTCTTTAACCAGCATATCAATCTATGCTTTGGTGAATTTCACCACATTGACATTCAATTCTGCTGTCTCCATGGGATTGGTATCCCCTACTCTTTGGACCAAGATATGTCCAAACATTTGGTTTGTATTATCAATCATAGCTGTTCTTTTTTCATGGGGGTACAATGACCAAATAAGCAAGGTGGCCTTATCTGGATTGTATCTAGATCCTAAATACATCTTATCACTTGCTTCCTCTGTTAAGTTCATTGTTTTGTCCCCTCTCTTTCTGAAACTATCAAACAAAATTACAAAGCTTATATCCCACCCAGGAAAAAGCAATAGTCCAGATTCTTGAAGTAACTCTCTCCCTCTCTCAAAAGTGATGGACTCCAACACTTTGTCTATTTCTTTTTTCAATTCTTCCAAAGCAGCAGCCTCTTGTTCAGGAGTGACATCTTGAATCTTTTGTCTCATTTTCTTGCCTTTATATTCATAAACAAATGATTTAAACTCGGAAGACTTAACAAAATCTTCATAAAAAATGAACTCATGTCTAGCCTTGACCCTAACATCATTAGATAATTCATCTGATGCTTCAAATCTTACAACATTATGTTCTCGAGGAGGATCATATTGTGCAATTACAGGAGCACTTATTTGTTGTACTTTCTCATCTTCCTCATCTTCACTTATATCAGTATCTACAGAAAAAATCACCTCAGGAGTTGGCTGTGAAGGAATATAATCTAAGAGCTCTATATCTTCAGCCTGCACTCCTGAATAGGTTGCATGAGTGGCATCAAAGACAAATGAAGGCACATCCTTTACCAATTCATTCACATGAGCAATGAGTTGCTCAATCCTTTCTAGAGGATCCTGTATTTCACCAAATGCCCTCGAATAAGATGGGACATTTCTTCTTTTACATTGCTCTACAAGCATAACCCTATTATATGTAGTCATTTTGTCAGTGGTAGAGGCTTCATCATGGTTTTTGATCACATCTTCATCTGAGAACACATGCTTATATCCTGATAACCCCTGTGATAGCCTTGATTTGTGAATAAATCCTTTTGCATTAAAATTTTCCCTTTTATTACCTAAATGGAGGTTATACTGTTCTAATTTAGGATCAATTTCCTCATATCCCTCATTTACAACCACTGTAAAGTCTCAAAAAAATAAAGTGATGGGCATAATTGATTTTTTGTTGTGTCCTTTGAGTTGTATGGTATTAGATTTTTCCAATTGCCTCACAATTTCTAAGTAGGCAATTCTATCAGGAACTACTCGTGGCAGCAAGTGTGGAGTTCCTTCAAACCCATAAACCCTGATCACTGTGCAGTCAAGAAAGTATACCAGTCTCCCCAGTTATGATTCAACTTATTCCTTGGTTCATTTTCCTTTGGTCTTAGAAACTTTTGTACTTCTAGGGATAAGTTATAATCACGTGGATATCCCAACAACTTCATTAATGGTTTCACAAAAAAATCCTCAAAATAAAGATAATGAGATCTACCAAATCTACTATCCCACAATGAAGTCCACATCTGTACAAGTTTGAGGTTTCCATTTTCATCTGTATCTCTTATTCTTAATTCTTCACTCCAGACCCTTCTAACATGTCCCTCGTGCATGAGCAAATGCATGAACAAAGAATAATGCTTGAAATGAATATATTCACTATTTTTTTTAATCTTTTCAAGTTCCTAGTTTAGGGCATTGGCCAAGTATCTAGCATAATTGAATGATCTGGCACTAGTGCTTTGTATGTCTATAGCTAAACCATTGGGGCAATAGACATGAAAGGTGGGACCTTTACCCTCAAGACCTGACTAGTTGAATAATAAGTGTATCTGAAATATTCTTCAAACAAGTCCTCATGAAAAGGAGGGATTTCATTGCTTGAAAACCTCCTGAGTTGGCCTCCTTCATTCTTGGGCCTATGCAAGGGTAGTTTTCATCATTTGTAGCTGGTATCCATATGGTGATACTCTATCAAGAGTTCTCTAACTGTGAATGGAAAGTTCATAGGACACTCCAACTGAAACACATTAGAAATTAAATCCTCATAAATAACAAGCAAGTCAGCCCCATTATGTGATTGAATAGTTCTCCTCTTAGGGTCGTATCTGCTGGCCAGAGCTTTAATTATTTCTACATTTACGAACACATTGGGCACCATGAGTTTTCCCAAGTTCAACCTCCACAGGTTCCAGACTGGTTGAAACCTAAATTGTTTTCTATAATGATACATGAAGAGTTCATACCTGTCTCGTGGTGTCCAAATATCTCCCAAGCCCTTATGTTTATCTAATAATCTATCCATTGAAGGATTCATTTGAGCACTCCTCCTAGGTCTTGGCCCCAACCCAGGGCATTGATCTATCAGGTCTTGATTTAGGAGTCTCTTCTCAGTTTTTTGTTTCTTACCTTTGGGTTTTGTTGTGTTTTCCTCCATTGTTTGAATTCTTAATCTTTTGAAAAAATACAACTTCTCAGCTGGGATTGGTGTACTTACTTGGGTCTCACCTCCACTAGTTTTTGCTATGTAAGAACTCCTAGCTTTTCCTTTCTGCTTCTGTCCTCAACTAAATCTTCCAGATTATGCGACAATTATGCGATCAACTTGTGCTTCAATTCTGGCTCATAATACACCACCTGTTTCAGTCTTGTCATCAAAGGGAAGCATTTATTTTTAAATATCTTGACGATGCCTTGATATGTCACATCAGTTAGTACAATCATCATCGTTGTATCAACGAAACTGCGATCCTTCTTCCATTGATAGCTACCTTCTCCACCGATGAACAACTTTCCTTCGGTCTATCAACGGGATGCCAAAATAAATTACCCTGATACACATTAATTCACCCGATATATTTTAATTCTCGATAATCTATGATTATATCAGTCCATCGGGGGAAAGCAAACATTTGTTCCACCAATGTTCATGAGTTACAATGATGTGCTTACTTTTATTGAATCTATCAGTCTATTGGGGAGAACGCCTTAGGAGTCAACCTGATAGGGTATTGTTACACCAATACTAGGTTATGAACTAATTTCATCGATCCATTGGCGAGGCTATGATGGGGGCTTTTCTGATGATGCATTGTTAGGGTGATAGTGCTAATTTTTATTTAGGAATGGGGAAAGATTATGGAGTCTCAAATTCATTTATGGGTGTGTCAATTTGGCAATGTGGGCTACAAAATGGATCTTGTCACACAAATTTCAACAATTTGTGTTGATCATAAAATTAAAATGTGATGAATTTTTGTGAAATGTGGAGGATAGGTGGGTGGAGGCTACTGGAAATTTTGAGATTTTTTAGTTCTAACAGGATTAAGGGTTTAGGGTTGAGGGATCAGGGTAGAGAGTTTACTTGGGTTTAAGGGTTTAAGGGTTGAGGGATTACTAGGGTCAATTAGGGTAGAGGGTATTGGGACGTTGTGGGTAGAGGGACGTAGAGAGTTTAACAGTTTAGGGTTTAGGGTATTGGGTTGAGGTTATAGGGTTGAGGGATTAAGGTTGAGAGATTAGGGTAGAGAGGGAGGGATGGATTAAGGGTTGAGGGTTGAGAAATGAGGGTTAGAGTGGTGTAATGTATAGGGTAGAGGGTTAATTAAGGTTGAGGGTAGAGGGTTGAGGGATGTATATAGTTCAAGGATTAGTGCTGAGGGTCCATTAATGTATAGGGTAGAGGGTATAGGGGTTAATGAGGGATTAGGGTTTAAGGGTACTTGAGGGTTTAAGGTTTGAGGGTTGAGGGATTAGGGTAGAGAGTTTACTTGGGTTTAAGGGTTTAAGGGTTGAAGGATTAGGGCTGAGGGATCACTAGGGTTGACTAGGGTAGAGAGTATTGGGATGTTGAGGGTAGAGGGACGTTGATGGTTTAACAATTTAGGGTTTACGGTATTGGGTTGAGGGTATAGGGTTGAGGGATTAGGGTTGAGGGTATAGGGTTGAGAGATTAGGCTAGAGAGGGAGAGATGGATTAAGGGTTGAGGTATTAAGGGTTGAGGGTAGAGGGTATAGGGGTTTACTAAGGTTTAGGGTTTAAGGGTTGAGGGTAGAGGGTATAGGGGTTTACTAAGGTTTAGGGTTTAAGGGTTGAGGGTTGAGGGATTAAGGGTTGAGGGTTGAGGTTTTAATGTATAGGGTAGATGAGAGGGTAGAGGGTAGAGGGTTTAAGGGCCAAGGCTTGAGGGTTTAATGTATAGGGTAGATCAGAGGGTAGACTAGAATTGACGGTTAAGGGTGGTTTAATGTATATGGTAGAGGGTTGAGGGTTTAAGGTTGAGGGTAGAGGGTTGAGGGAGGTATATGGTTCAAGGATTAGGGTTGAGGGTCCAATGTATAGGGTAGAGGGTATAGAGGTTAATGAGGGATTAGGGTTTAAGGGTACTTGAGGGTTGAGGGTAGAGGGTAGAGGGTACTTGAGGGTTTAAGGGTTGAGGGTTGAGGGATCAGGGTAGAGATTTTACTTGGGTTTAAGGGTTTAAGGGTTGATGGATTACTAGGGTTGACTAGGGTAGAGGGTATTGGGATGTTGAGGGTAGAGGGACATAGAGGGTTTAACGGTTTAGGGTTTAGGGTATTGGGTTGAGGGTATAGGGTTGAGGGATTAGGGTTGAGGGTATAGGTTTGAGGGATTAGGGTAGAGAGGGAGGGATGGATTAAAGTTTGTGGTATTAAGGGTTGAGGGTTGAGGGTAGCTAGAGGGTATACTAGGGGTTTACTAGGGTTTAGGGTTTAAGGGTTGAGGGATTAAGGGTTGAAGGTTGAGAATTGAGGGTTGAGGGTTTAATGTATAGGGTAGATGAGAGGGTAGAGGGTAAAGGGTTGAAGGATTGAGGCTTGAGGGTTTAAGGTATAGGGTAGTTCAGAGGGTAGACTAGAATTGAGGGTTAAGGACGGTTAAATGTATAGGGTAGAGGGTTAAGGGTTTAAGGTTGAGGGTAGAAGGTTAAGGGATGTATATGGTTCAAGGATTAGGGTTGAGGGTCCAATGTATAGGGTAGAGGGTATAGGGGTTAATGATGGATTAGGGTTTAACAGTACTTGAGGGTTGATGGTAGAGGGTAGAGGGTACTTGAGGGTTTAAGGGTTGAGGGATTAAGGGTTGAGGGTAGAGGGATCAAGGTGGAGAGTTTACTTGGGTTTAAGGGTTTAAGGGTCGAGGGATTAGGGTTGAGGGATTACTAGGGTCGACTAGGGTAGAGGGTATTGGGATGTTGAGGGTAGAGGGACATAGAGGGTTTAACAGTTTACGTTTTAGGGTATTGGGTTGAGAGATTAGGGTAGAGAGGGAGGGATGGATTAAAGGTTGTGGTATTAAGGGTTTAGGGTTGAGGGTAGCTAGAGGGTATACTAGGGGTTTACTAGGATTTATGGTTTAAGGGTTGAGGGATTAAGGGTTGAGGGTTGATAATTGAGGGTTGAGGGTTTAATGTATAGGGTAGATGAGAGGGTAGAGGGTATAGGGTTTAAGGGTTGAGGCTTGATGGTTTAAGGAATAGGGTAGATCAAAGGGTAGACTAGATTTGAGGGTTAAGGGTGGTTTAATGTACATGGTAGATGGTTTAAGGTTGAGGGTAGAGGGTAGAGGGACGTATATGGTTCAAGGATTAGGGTTGAGGGTCCAATGTATAGGGTAGAGGGTATAGGGGTTAATGATGGATTAGGGTTTGAGGGTACTTGAGGGTTGAGGGTAAAGGGTAGATGGTACTTGAGGGTTTAAGGGTTGAGGGATTAATGGTTGAGGGTAGAGGGATCAGGGTGGAGAGTTTACTTGGGTTTAAGGGTTTAAGGGTTGAGGGATTACTAGGGTCGACTAGGGTAGAGGGTATTGGGACGTTGAGGGTAGAGGGACATAGAGGGTTTAACAGTTTAGTATTGGTTTGAGGGATTAGGGTAGAGAGGGAGGGATGGATTAAAGGTTTTGGTATTAAGGGTTTAGGGTTGAGGGTAGCTAGAGGTTATACTAGGGGTTTACTAGGGTTTAGGGTTTAAGGGTTGAAAGATTAAGGGTTGAGGGTTGAGAATTGAGGGTTGAGGGTTTAATGTATAGGGTAGATGAGAGGGTAGAGGGTAGAGGGTTTAAGGGTTGATGCTTGAGGGTTTAAGGTATAGGGTAGATCAGAGGGTAGACTAGAATTGAGGGTTAAGGGTGGTTTAATGTACATGGTAGAGGGTTGAGGGTTTAATGTTGAGGGTTGAGGGTTTAAGGTTGAGGGTAGAGGGTTGAGGGACATATATGGTTCAAGGATTAGGATTGAGGGTCCAATGTATAGGTTAGAGGGTATAGGGGTTAATGAGGGATTAGGGTTTAAGGGTACTTGAGGGTTGAGGGTAGAGGGTAGAGGGTACTTGAGGGTTTAAGGGTTGAGGGTTGAGAGATCAGGGTAGAGAGTTTACTTGGGTTTAAGGGTTTAAGGGTTGAAGGGTTAGGGTTGAGGGATTACTAGGGTCGACTAGGGTAGAGGGTATTGGGACATTGAGGGTAGAGGTTCGTAGAGGGTTTAATGATTTAGGGTTTAGGGTATTGGGTTGAGGGTATAAGGTTGATGGATTAGGGTTGAGGGTATATAGGGTTGAGGGATTAGGGTAGAGAGGGAGGGATGGATTAAAGGTTGAGGTATTAAGGGTTTAGGGTTGAGGGTATAGGGGTTTACTAGGGTTTAGGGTTTAAGGTTTTAGGGATTAAGGGTTGAGGGTTGAGAATTGAGGGTTGAGGGTTTAATGTATAGGGTAGATGAGAGGTTAGAGGGTATAGGGTTTAAGGGTTGAGACCTGAGGGTTTAAGCGGTATAGGGTAGATCAGAGGGTAGAATATAATTGAGGGTTAAGGGTGGTTTAATGTATAGGGTAGAGGTTTGAGCATTTAAAGTTGAGGGTAGAGGGTTGAGGGATGTATATGGTTCAAGGATTAGAGTTGAGGGTCCAATGTATAGGGTAGAGGGTATAGGGGTTAATGAGGGATTAGGGTTTAAGGGTACGTGAGGGTTAAGGGTAGAGGGTAGAGGGTACTTGAGGGTTTAAGGGTTGAGGGAATAAGGGTTGAGGGTTGAGGGATCAGGGTAGAGAGTTTACTTGGGTTTAAGGGTTTAAGGGTTGAGGGATTAGGGCTGAGGGATTACTAGGGTCGACTAAGGTAGAGGGTATTAGGACGTTGAGGGTAGAGGGACGTAGAGGGTTTAACAGTTTAGGGTTTAGGGTTGAGGGTTGAGGGATTAGGATAGAGAGGGAGGGATGGATTAAGGGTTGAGTTATTAAGAGTTGAGGGTAGAGGGTTGAGGGTGGTTTAATGTATACTAGGGTAGGTGGTAGAGTTGGTAGAGGGTGTGTGTAAGGGTTTAGGGTTTAACTAGGGTTGAGGGTAGAGAGTTGAGGGTATATGGTTCAAGGATTAGGGTTGAGGGTCCAATGTATAGGGTAGAGGGTATAGGGGTTGAGGGATTAGGGTTAATTAAGGGTATTTGAGGGTTGAGGGTAGAGGGTAGAGGGTCGAAGGTTTAAGGGTTGAGGGATTAGGGTCAAGGGTATAAGAGGGTACGTATTGGCCGGTTGAGGGTAGAGGGTAGGGGTTTAGGTTACTCGAGGTTTTAAGGGTTGAGGGTTGAGGGATTAACTAGGATTGAGGGTTGAGAATTTAGGGTTTAATGTATAGGGTAGATCAAAGGGACGTAGAGGGTATAAGAGGTTTTAAGGGTTGAGGCTTGAGGGTTTAAGGTTGAGGGTATATGTAGGTTGAGGGATTACTAGGGTTGAGGGTCCAATGTATAGGGTAGAGGGTATAGGGGTTGAGGGATTAAGGGTTGAGGGTTGAGGGATTAGGGTAGAGAGTTTAGTAATTGGGTTTAAGGGTTTAACTAGAGTTGAGGGATTAGCATTAAGGGATTAGGGTCGAGGGTAGAGGGTATAATAAGGTTCAAGGATTAGGGTTTAAGGTTGAGGGTTGAGGGTTGAGGGTATATGGTTAAAGTATTTTTTATTCTACTTTTTTATAGGCATGTAAATATTATTTATTTTGCGAGCCCTAAATTACCAAGCGCTTGACGAAATTATTTTTTATTCTACTAAATTGACTATTCTATTTTTTTACTCCTTGCTTGGTATAAATTTACAAACCACTTGGTTAACAAAATACTCTATGCATATACATATTTCTTTTTTTAAGTATTTAATTATAAGGATTGTACTATTTTTTTTGGTATTTAATTATAAGGATTTGTCTTCTTTTTATTTTCTTTTCCATTCTAAAATTTTGAACAGGTAAACTAAACATTTAGTAATTATGATTTTTTTTAGATAATATTAGTTGAGTTTTTTAAAAAAATTAAAACTATTTAAATACCTAATATAAATAAAAATTATACTTACTAATTCTAAAGTTTAAATGGAAAAGAAAATAAAAATAATACAAATCCTTATAAAACTAAATATTAAACAAAAACACATCGAACTTCACCCTCATTTATACTAGGGGGTACGACATTCCTGGCTGGTGGTCTCAACAAGACTTTTCAGTCACTCAAAGGGTGGCACATACGCATTAAAATGAATGCTAGAAAGGATGGCATTAAAATAAATGTCATGAAAGGGTGGCATTCATTTTAATCCAGCGAAGGTGGTGATCTCCACATTCTGCATTTTCTAGAGTTTTCGTTCCAGAGGCTTCGCTTGGGTGAGAAAGAATAATGGAGAAGGATGTGAAGTATATAGTGTTTAAATTGGTCAAGGACTTATCTAGATTTGGGCTCCACACTCCTATTTTCCTGGATTGTTGTGTGAGTCAGGGGGTTTTAAAAAAATCATGACCTAGAGGCTCAAGCAGATTCTTCTAGAGTATGATCCCTTGAAGGTGGCTGCAATGAAAATGGTTTTGGGCCAAGAGCATGTGGCCTACAGTGAAACGGTTCGAGTTAATTCCCACATAGTCTCTCATTTTCTGGCATCTTTGCTTGATCAAAGCACCCCCAAAAACCTTGTTCGGGAAATGATGAGGAAGCTCTTCAATGCTAATCTCCTGGGCGACATGGATGAGGTTATTTTGGCCTCTATTCTTGGCTTTGGGGTGTCGCGTTCCAAATACTTGGAAATGCTCAAATTTTTTGGAGTGGTGGTCCAATTTTATCCACTTCTATTGGAGCCAAAAGGAATGGTGTTGGTCAAGAATCAAATGGTGGTTGTGGTTGGGGTGGAGTATTTGAAAAAATCTCTTCAGCTAGTGGAGACTGAGGGTCTAGAGTGGTTGTTGGAATACAATAACTTCACCCATCTCAATGGCTTCCTGTGACCTCGGGCTCATGGTGGGATGGTGCTAGTTTTTTTGGCTTTTGCGATCGTTGATGGCTCTTGGTGGTGGTTCGGTGGCTCCTGGTGGTGGTGGCTCAAAATTCGGGTTGTCATGGTGCTAGGTTTGGTTAGTTTTTTGGGGATGTTTTGGTGGTTGTCTTGGCCTCTGGTGAGGCTCAAAATTAGGGTTTCATGAATATTCTTGCATTGGCAGACAATCTATAATTTTTTGAATTTTGATTAATACAATCTCCTGTTGTTTTTGGTGGTTGTAAGTGACTGTATTGTTGGTTGCGAGCCTGGTTGTAATCTTTTTCTCTCTTTTGACAGCCTTTGTTGCCTCCTTTTTGTATTATTTGCATTGTTTCACTCCTCTTGCTCTCTTGTTTTGAACACGATCTAATCCATAAGAATTTGACAATAATTTTCATCGATTGTGGAAATCTCTTCTCACTAATGTACATTATAATTCCCATTCTCAATATATTAGTTGATTTTTAAATTTTATTTTTAAACTATTTAATTATGAGAATTATTTTTCCTGTTATTGGGAATTATAATGTACATTATTTATTTTACATTATAATTTTATTTGAAAATAATATATATGAGATTATTTGAAATTATTTTTTACAAATTACAAATGAATAAAATAAAATAAAATAAGGGATTTTTTATAAGTATGAGCATTAATGACGGCATTGTTGGAGCATAAGGAGATAAAATTTCCATAATGTGAGCTTTTTTATAAGTACGAGCATTAATTTCCATAGCTAAAATTTCCCGCACACCTCCATTTTCATTTATCCTCCCATATCCACCATATGCTCCATTTTCATAATAATTTTGTGTTGACCTATTGCATCTGGTTATCGGTCGTTTAAGTCATGAGTTGAGCCATTAAAATCATTCTTTGTATCGACCCCAAGTTTTAAGTTAGTAGGTCATCACGTATGGTTAATCATTTAAATGCTCCTTATAGTCGGGCCATAATATTTTTCAATTGCTTTACGTTTAAGCCATCCTGTATAAGGCGATTCAAAGGAGTGCAGTAAGGTAGTAAACAATAAGAAGATAAGGCATACGCCGCTATACCGTCAGGAGGGTGAGCAACATATGTGATAGAGCGGTGTACACCGCAACCCTGCAACAAGAAGTCTTGAGCAAGGCGGTAGAGCAGTGAGCATAGAAGAAAAGTGGACACTGTAGTACTGCATGAGGTGGATAATATGGCTGCGGTAGAGTGGTATACACCACAACCCCATAGTAAGAAATCTTAAGCAATGTGGTAGTGCGGTAAACATCAGAATGGAAAGGGAAAAACACTGCCATACCGCAATGGGTATAATAAGAGACGGAGGCAGTGCAATAATCGTGGCATCATTACAATTTACAGCAATAAATTCCCTCAAACATGCTTCAAAATTAATTTCAAGGATTTGAGCTTGTTGGGAAACTATCTGGTGAAGTATTGGCATTAATACTGATATGACTAAATACTGGGCCTTCAAAAGCAAGTGAATTTTCCTAAGACTATTCTCATAATTGGTAATCTATTTTGGTGTTCAATTGTTGTGTTAAATTTCATGCTTATCTATTACTGTGTTGTCTCCAAAGTGGTTTCTTCAAGTTATTTAAATTCATAAGATTTATTAGGGCACATTTGTTGTTACTGTGTGATTATTTTGAGCTTATGAATGAAATAGAACTATAGACAAATAAAAATGTCCTCATAATCATTTTATCCATTGCATATTTCATTTAATCATCCACATAATCATATCGTCATATTCATAAAATCATTTAAATCATTTATCATTTATCCATTAAATCATTTATAAGCATTCATTCATATCATTTAATCATTTAAATCATTTATTGTTTATCCATTAAATCATTTATAAGCATTCATTCATATCATTTAATCATTTAAATCATTTATCATTTATCCATTAAATCATTTATAAGCATTATTTCATATCATTTAATCATTTAAATCATTTATCATTTATCCATTAAAATATTATAAGCATTTATTCATAACCATAATCGATTTACATAATCAAATATGGCTTAAAAAATATAAATATAAATTGTATGAACATATATACATAAATTGAATAATGGAACATTATTTTATAGACTACCTTTTTATACAATAATTTAAATAAAACACAATTTTGACAACATAGTTTATAAGACATCAGTCCACACTCATTTATTATTCTTTGGTTTTCTGCCCTTAAGAACATCCTTTGGGAGACTTTGTTCTTCCCTTTTCTTTCACACAGGAGTGCATTTTAAGAAGGGGTAATCAATCAATAACTCACCCCAAATGGTAAGGTCCTTAATAGCCTCAACCATTATCAATCTACCAACCTCTCTTTCCATATCTCCATCTTTATCATTTATCACCTCAACAAATTGACAATTCGGTCTTACATTAGGGTCCCTTCCCTTACTACTATTTATAAATCCTGCAATATTTTTGTGTGTATGCACATCCATCTATATACATAAGACAACCTCTATTAATTTCTTTTCCACTTTCCAATTGGAGACGATGTGTATACATATTCGAATTTAGACCATATGCTGACATGCTAGGCTTATATTTTGCTAGCCTTCTCCATTCACCACTGTAATATGATGGACCATAATATGGCATTAATCTCCTGGTGGTTTGTTTTGAATTTTTTCTATGTTTAGATCCCACATGCACATTTTGGAAAATAAAGAGGCCTAGATTCGCTCCATGAATATTGGAGGGTCGTATCATGTAGCTGTATCCCCAAAATTGAAACACCTCATACACTTTAGGTAGTTGTTGATCACTAGGCCAAGCACAATATAGTCGACGATCAAATGTAGCTTTGTAAATTTATCTCAAACTCAAGGGTAAGTCATCATCTCCATCACATTCATTCTCATAGGGTATGTAGTCCACCTTCCCCCTATCTTTAAGCAAATTATGCATCTTTAAACTGGTTCTTGTTTTGTGACTTGTTTTCATCAATTCCTCATCTTCTGAGCTGGTATATTGGCACATATTTAAATGTTAGATGTATCATCTGATAAATGATCATTGCTCTCTAGGCTAGAAGTCGGTGATCTAGGAAACTTTAAACCAAGAACTTTATCCTGCAAGTATCCATTGAGAAAAAAATTAGTTATTTAAATAATATAAAACAATGTTTAAACGAAGTATACATGTTATTTATATCAAATTGGAAAATTCCTTACCACAATTCCTATTGGATTTGAATCGGTTTTAGGGGGCATACTACCGACTAGAAGCTCATCATATATGTAATGTCTTTGTACAATTGCTCATTTGAATTTTTTCTTTCCACGACATACAAAACATCCACAAACAACAATTTTCTCAAAGTATTCATCCCATGTACTATATTCCTAACAAACCTCTTGTTCAGTGCAATCATCTGTTGTGTTTGGAAGATCCATTGTCATATCCTCTTCCACCCACTGTCATCTATGTGATTTAACAGTTTTAGGTCCACGTCCACGTACATATCTTCTTCTTTTTCTAGTTGAACGCTTAGGCTTTGCATTTTCTCCAATCTCCATCTAAAATAATCAACAACATGCATTAATTTATGTCAAGATTGGATAATACATTATAAATTTCAATAATATTGTAAAAAAAGATGGACGTATCATAAAATTCCATCAGATCATTTTTTCCTAAGTTAAGCAAAAATTTGAGTACCTGATGTCCCACTTCATCCATTCTATCCTCATTTGATATGACACGATCTATTGCCATGGGCTCGTCTCACCCCTATAATACACAACATAGTAAATAATGTTTACTACACCAATTATATCATTTCAACGAATATGTTATCCAACACAAAACCTCATTTTAGTCATATATTTTCTCAAAGTATTCATCCCATGTACTATAGTCCTGATCAACCTCTTGTTCAGTGCAATCATTTGTTGTGTCTGCAAGATCCATTGTCATATCCTCGAACACACATTGTTTTCTACGTGATTTAACAGTTTTAGGTCCACATCCATGTCCACGTCCTCTTTTGCTAGTTGAATTCTTAGGCTCTACATTTGCTCCAATATCCATCTAAAATAATCAACAACATGCATTAATTTATGTCAAGATTGGATAATACATTATAAATTTCAATAATACTGTGAAAAAAGATGGATGTATCACAAAATGCCATCAGATCATTTTTTCCTAAGTTAAGTCAAAATTTGAGTACCTGATGTCCTGCTTTAGCCGTTGTGTCCTCATTTGACATGGCACAATCTATTGCCATGGCCTCGTCTCGCCCCTATAATACACAACATAGCAAATAATGTTTAGTACATCAATTATATCATTTCAATGAATATGCTATCCAACACAAAACCTCACTTTAGACATATAATTGACATATATATATTTCACACTTTAGATGACTCATCTAGTTGTATAGGGATCATTTTTTAGTTCACAAATCTAACCTCTATTAGTTTTGCACCCACAAAATTGACATGGGATAAGGAATAGATATAATAGGGAACTATGATTGCTCCCTTGGTACATATGAAGATAAAGTCAATTTAGGATCAATTTATTTATCAACTTCCAAGCAAAATGCATCATTTTGCATTGCTAGGCACTAAATTAGGCGCACTTGGTGCCGCCTTTAGGCATCCCAAACACAACACATTTTTTTTTGTTGGAAGGCGGTGCTAAATTAGGCACACTTTGTGCCACCTTTTGCTTCCCAAATAGATAACATTTTTTTGGTTGGAAGATGACTCTAAATTAGGCGCACTTTGCTACGTCGACTATAGCGTCGACTACTAAATCAAGAACAAAAATTTAAAACTTCCTGCATCAAGAAGGAAGAGATGACAGGAGAAAAAAGCCACATGAAGGAAGAGAGGAGGAAAATAGGGGAAAATGGAATGAAGGAGAGCTACAAGCAAGTAGATCAGAAATTCGATTTAGTTTGTGACACCATAGGTAAGGTTACAATTTGTTTTTTTTGTTCCCACAAATATTTTTGTTTGGATTAAATGGAGAGGATTGTGAAGAAATGGTAGTGAATATTGTTTTGCTTACATGTGAATCATTCAAGTCTCATGCGGTTGCAAAGGAGGAGGGTAAAATTGTAGACATTGCATTATTTCCTTCGCATCTGAGAGTAGTATGCATTTTTGAAACCCCAATGCCTAGTTCGCTTATCATTCCCATCCCAAGCTTTCAGTTTTCGGTTCAATTTCTCAGACCTTCCTTCCATAAAAAAATAGTTGAGTGCTTTCAAGACAAGTCGTTAAACTACATCTGCCCCATTGCAGCCAGGTCCCGTGGGAATAGAGGTTGGTTGAGACAATACAAGGAGATAAGACTTTTTAGATGACAGCTGAATAATAAATCATTTCCTCAAATTTGTGAGACCTTCGGGCTTAAATTAACTATTACTAATTTTCACTTATTCTTTTACAGAACAATGAGCTCGTGGTTTCAAATTGATTGTGCACACACATTCATTTTCTTTTTAATCAGTAGATGCGACTCGAGCATGTGACCTATCTGTGTTAACTCTCAATAAAACCACACTTCGCGCCCCTTTTATCCCCCAAAGATTACCATTCCATATAGGTGCACAAGCGTTGATTTTTTTTACAATACATTTGTTTCATTTTGGATATATTTATATCCTTTCAAACATATTTATATTTTATACAGTGCACAAGCAATTGATTCATAGGCATTTAAATCCAAAAAAAGATTCATTCAAGGTAGAACTTTCATACCACAAACTAGATGAAAACTTTTATACCTGACAGTGTGTAATTCATTTGCCTCCATAGACTGGACAAAAATAATTTTCCCTAGGTCACCTCAAAATGTTAAGAGATAGAGGGAAGAGAACAAAGGGAGAAAACTCTAGCCACAATGAGGTAATTAATTGTCAATTTATAGATTTGTAAATGTGTCCCTTGTTTCTTTCATTTTTAATTTTTACTTTTTAATTTTTAAATTTAAAAGAAGAAATTATATATAGGGACATGTGACTAAAAAAGATAAAGAGGCATTGGTTTCCATATTGAGGGCAGAGGTAGTGAACAATTTGGATGATGTGCACTAGAAAATGCTTGCCAAATACATAGAAAAACAATCTAGTGAAGCCCCTCAAACATTGTAACCAAATCTACCGTGTCAAAGGGAATCAATTGATTCCCTAAGCAGTTCTGGATTGAGCAGAAGATCTAGGAGGAAATTAGTAATAGTAAACTCTAAGAGTGTAGAACATGGAGCAGAGGCTTCCACTGTCCCACCCACTCCTGGGACACAGACTTCTTCCACCACACCAAGTTTTCATTCTTGCATTGGTACCTACAATACCAAGATAGAATACAATGTGGTTTCAAGGGAAGTTTGAACGACATATGCTGGAAAAAGGTTTATGAATAGGTTGAAGGAAGCATGCATTCAACAATTCAAAGACCATCTACATTTTCCATTCTCAAAGATACCCATACACCTGCAAAAAGAAGTTATCAATGACATGGAGACTGAATTTGGCATAGGTTGGTCTATGAAGAAGGTAAAGCTATAAATGTCTCAAAATTGCAAGAGAATTTGGTGCAACCAAACAAAGAAGATAAAAAAATCCCTCTCGAGCTAAGGCTCAAAAAAAGGCCACTTGATGTAAGTGTCAAAGTATGGAAAGATCTTGTAAGAGAATATGAGAAGTCTGAAGCACGGAGGAAGTTTGGTGAGGAGAGTACGTAGGTATTTGAATTTGCTCATAAAATTATATCAAATTTATTAAACGATTTTTAAATTTTATTTGTGCATAGTTAAATTGAATTAGTATATGTTTTAGGACAAGGCCTCCAAGGCTAGGCTTCAAAAAATTTCTGCCACACATCATTGTGGCCAGAAAGGTTTACAGGCCTTGATTTGTAAATTTGTAAGTATATTTAATATGTTAAATGATATGTTTTTTTAATTCCCTAGGAAAAATTAAATGATTGCATATTAATTAGTTTAACTAGTCCATGTGCTATGTTTTGACAAGAGGAGAAATATGGCCGGCATCCAAAGCAATTTGAAAAGGAAAAGTTACAAAGAAAAAAGTGGGCTGATTTTTTAATCTGGATGGAGAATGAGGTATCAATAGTTCACTTTCAATAACTTAGTTCAATATTGTTGTGTTAATATGTCAATTTTCATTTCTTGTGTTGAGTTGTTTATTAATACATAGGATGAGTTCTAAAGTGCTTCTCTGTTGGCCCTAGATCCCACTCAATTGTCCCATTATTTCATGTTGAGGAAAAAAATATTGTTTGCCTTAAAGGGTAGTGGGTGGCATTCATGCCTTATTTTCATCGCATCTTTTAATTAATGACCATTGTCTTTTAATATCTCTTAAGTGTCCTCAATTAAGCTATGAGTTGTATCATTTGAGTAACTTAGTCCCATGTTGATTTGATTTATCTTCTTTTCTCTCAAACATGGTATCTCAAGGAGTGCTTCCTTGAATTCATGTTGCCATTCTACTAAGTGATCCACGTGCATCTTTTCCATCCTTCCTCACAATGCTACCATTCTTTTAACATGTAAGAATTTTTTGATGCATCCTTGTAGACATCCTATAGATCTAACACATCCTTCTAGTCTACATCACTTGGCGTAGCTAACCAACCACTTAATTTTTCCATCTAATTTAAAAAAAGGCAGTAAATTCCTATCTTCCAAGTTAAAAAACTCCATGAATAAAGAAATCAAAAGTGAAAAACCTGCAACCTAATCTGATCAACATAGATAAGCGTGAAATACTAGACTTCTTAACATTCAAAAGATAAATGGATTGTCCTTAACACCAAGTAGAGCTATCCAAAAAATCTAACTAAAAACACAAATGTGCTCCCACACAGAATGGCCTAATGGTTGGTTGTCATAGAAGTCAAACTACCGAAGTAACATCACTGATCAAGTTAACATATATGCATCATTTGCATAGACAGCTAAACCATTTATGTGCATGAATAAATAGTAGAAGGATGTAGACGAACTCAATTCATCTGACTTTATGCCTCTTGGCAAGAATTCCTCTTGAATCTCTAATATCAGGTGCCTGAGACTTCCCTGTAGATTTTACCTTTCGTTGCCTCCTTTCCTCTTCACTGTCAAACTCGTCTCCTTTTTCCTTATCTGCATTTATGGATTTGGCTTCTAATTCATCCCATGTCTTACCTTCCTCCCCTTCAGAATCTTCTGCTTCTTCTTCATCCTAATCTAACTCCACAAGAGATTCATCTTCTGAACCTTCCTCATATGATTTTGATTCCTCTTCTACATCAAAGGGTTCATATCCTTGATCTGACTCTTCTAAATTATCAGAATCAGAATCACTAGCTTTCATATTCAAAAATTCCCAACCACCATCTTCAATAAATTTGTCTGGATCATCAGTAATAGTCTTAAAATTTGGCTGCCAGTTCAAGTTCATTATGCTTTCATAATACTTTATATCCATAGAGTTCAGCCATTCCTTGATGCCATCAAGCGAAGATTGAGGAATGGCGTCAATGCGGAGTATATCTCGCTTGAAGTCTTTGAAAACAATAGCCATATCAAATTCCTTTTTCCCAAGTCCTACTCTCTCAAGGTTAACAATCTCAATCTTACTAATAGTGATTACTAAGAAAGGTAATTCCAACAACTCTACCAAACAGTTTACCGTAGGAACAATAAAAGCAGAGGATTTGAAAGGAACTCCATGAAAACCAAGCTCTCTAAATGGTACATCAAACTCTAGTTCAAAATCTTTTAGATGAGGCTGCTCCCATAGCTCTCTTACTGGCTTGACAAATCCTTGAAACTCTACATTGATACTATTTTTCCTGTCCCTCTCTTGCTGTTCTTCCTCAATTTCATTAGTATCATACATTGACCTTCTTTCCCCTCCTAAATTTTGGACCACATCCATTACCTCCACATAAAACTGGACATCCTTGGTCTTCTTGGTCCCCACGACATGATATGGTTATGCAAATGAAAATGAAGCAAAGTAATCATCTCCTTCTCTGCTGGTTGGAAGAATGCATGTTTAATGTTTTGATACATGATATCAGCTCTCTCTTATGTTCTCATGGTTGAATACCAAAATCCATTATGGTGGGCCTCCAGAGTTCCAATCATCTTTCTTCCTCTTCCACCAAATGCTAGCCTAATCCACAAGTCTTCCAGCCTAATTGTCTTTGTTTTTGAAAGCTGAAGTTTATCCTGAGTCACCAATGTAGCTCTCTCTTCCTTTTCAGACTCTTTCATTGCTACAGGAAATTAGCACCTAATTTATTAACAATCTCAATCTCACTAATAGTGATTACTAAGAAAGGTAATTCCACCAACTCTACCAAACAATTTACTGTAGGAACAATAAAAGCAGAGGCTTTGAAAGGAACTCCATGAAAACCAATCTCTCTAAATGGTACATCAAACTCTAGTTCAAAATCTTTTAGATGAGGCTGCTCCCATAGCTCTCTTACTCGCTTGACAAATCCTTGAAACTCTACATTGATTTTATTTTTCCTATCCCTATCTTGTTGTTCTTCCTCAATTTCATCAGGATCATACATTGACCTTCTTGCCCCTCCTAAAGTTTGGACCACATCCATTACCTCCACATAAAACTGGACATCCTTGGTCTTCTTGGTTCCCACACCATGATATGGTTATGCAAATGAAAATGAAGCAAAGTAATCATCTCCTTCTCTGTTGGCTGGAAGAATGCATGCTTAATGTTTTGATACATGATATTAGCTCTCTCTACTCTCATGGTTGAATATCTAAATCCATTATGGTGGGCCTCCAGAGTTCTAGTCATCTTTCTTCCCCTTCCACCAAATGTTGGCCTGATCCACAAGTCTCCCAGCCTAATTGCCTTTGTTTTTGAAAGCTGAAGTTTCTCCTAAGTCACCAGTGTAGCTCTCTCTACCTTTTCAGACTCTTTCATTGCTACAGATCGTTTGTGGTATTTAATCATTTGTACCACATGGTTGATGTGCTTTGAATCCTTGGATCTAAAGGAAATTTCCTTAACATAAATACTGCTAGGGAATTTCAATGTTGGCATGTAGTTGGCATTAAAGCCGGTACCTAGAACATTGAAAATTATCCTTATATAAGAATTCCCTCCATCTTGTTGGCTTGTAACACTCTTGATGGTGGCTACATGAAATGGAACCATGATGCCATATATGGGTACCAAAACAACATTATTTTTTGTATCAACCTAAATCATGAGCTCTCTAGAAACGAGGATATCTTCCACATTTTTGTATGAAACCATCTCAGTGGATGGCTTGGAAGAGCTATGTCCATCTCCTGTACCAATTCCCCCTACAGCCAATCTTCTTACAGTCTCCTCATTCTTTTGTAAAGGGTTGTCACTTAAGGTTATGCAATAGAATTTACAGTTGATAGTTAAATTGTATAAAAAAAAAAATTATGATCTTTACTAATGTTTATTAGAATTGTTGCATGTTTTACATCATTGGAATCACATATTAGTTGTAACTTTTTTGAAATTTTATTATGGTATGTGCACTTTGATATGATGTAATATGATTATGGTTTCATCTCATATGTTTCAATATTAGATATATAACAGAAAAATAAATTATTGCATGAAATAAATAATAACTTTTCATTTTAAATGGTTTTTTTTGCAAAACATGGGTCTTCCAGAAGATAAAGATGATCCTCATCATGATATAGATACAGAAAATATTGGTTCTTCCGGTACAGATCACATGGAAAAGGATGATGATGATGCAGATACGGAATACACCGAGGCTAATGATAATGATGATGATGATGATGATGATGATGATGATGATGATGATGATGATGATGATGATGATGATGATGATGATGATGATGATGATGACGATGGTGATGATGATGATGATGAGGCAGTTTTTGGTAGTACCCAACGATATTCATGATCATATAGTCTACATCATGGATCATTGTTGATATATCGTTATGATGATGATGATCACGATGGTGGTGATGATGATGAGGTAGTTGTTGGTAGTACCCAATGACATTCATGATCATATAGGTTGCATCATGGATCATTTTTGATATATCATTATGATGCCTCTTTTCATGGTTACTGTCATATGTATTATTTTCATGGCCTACAATACCATATTATTGAGTTGTATCATATTGACATTTATCATTTTCACTTATATCATTTGGACATGCATCATCTTGACTTGTATCAATTTGAGTTAAATAATTTATCATTTGTACATGTATCATTTTGACTTATGTTGACTGTTGGACATGTATCATTTTGACATGTTATTGATCTATTGGCATATTTTACTTTCACTTATTTCAGTTATATGATGATGATCTTATCAGTATTGACTTGTCAATTTATATATTTTAAAAGTGGTCAATGATTTTTGGATGGATATTTATTACGTATGATGATTTTAATTTACTGCTCAGGATGGATGTTGTCAAATTCAATTAAATTATAGATATTTGACACACTTGTTTTAATTATATAGATGATGATCATGTTATAATAATTATCTTGTTATTTAATCATATGAGTTAAATAATTAAATTACTTACTCTATAATCATATGATTTATTTAAGAGGTGTCATATTTTTAGCTAATTAAATTGGAATAAAACATATTAAATTAATAAAAGGAAGCAAAACAAGAAGCATTTTTAGAAGCAAAAAAGGAAGCAACAATGGAAGTCAAACTAGAAACAAAGCAGAAGCAATCTTGGAAGCAAAACCAGAATAAAACCTGGAAGCAAAACCGGAAGCAAACCTGGAAGCAAAAATGGAAGCAAAACCGGAAGCAACAATGGAAGCCAAACTAGAAGCAAACCAGAAGCAATCTTGGAAGCAAAAATGAAAGAAAAACAAAAGCAAAATTGGAAGGAACGCGAGAAGCAAAACTGGAAGCAAATTTGCAAGAAAAATCAGAAGCAAACCTGGAAGAAAAATCAGAAGCAAAACTGGAAGCAAATCTAGAAGGAAAACTGGAAGCAAAATTAGAAGAAAAATTTGACGCACTATTGGAAGCAAAATTGGAAGCAAAACTGGAAGCAATCCTGGAAGCAAAACCATAAGCGAATGTGGAAGGAAACCTGGAAGCAAAATTGGAAGCAAAATTGGAAGCACAATTGGAAGCAAAACTAGAAGCACAACCGGAAGCAAACATGGAAGCAAAACCGGAAGCAAAACTGGAAGCAAAAATGGAAGCAACATTGGAAGCAAAACAGGAAGCAAACCTGGAAGCAAAACTGGAAGAAAAACTAGGAGAAAAACTAGGAGCAAAACTAGAAGCAAAAATGGGAGTAACATTGGAAGCAAAAGTGGAAGCAAACCTAAAAGCAAAACTAGAAGCAAAATTAGGAGCAAAACTAGAAGCAAAAATGGGAGCAAACATGGAAGCAAAACTAGACGCAAGATTGGGCACCAATTTAGGCACTATTCCTGATGTTAATTTTTGGCGCTATTTTCGACGCTATTGTTGGCGCCAAATTTTCAGCACAAAATCCAACACACAAGTAGGCACTAAAGATGACACAAAATTCAACGCAAAAGTAGGTGATGAAACGAAGAAACTGATTTGCACTTAGTTTTGCGCTATCAAATGGCTCCAAATGATGGACTAAAATACACTAAAATCTTACGCAAAAGTCGGCGATAATTACCTATTGTGTTGTTGTGAATATTCATTAATTTATGCTTAGCATGCCTATGTTACTACATTTATGAGACTTAACATACCTATATATTATGAACCTTATCCTATTTTTATGCTTTAAATCATTGCATGTTCTTGTATGCCTTCCCCTTACCTATTTGTGCCTACATGCCTATCCTTCACTTTCATATTTGATGCATGTTTATGATTTTTATCTAGCCTTTGTGTCATCATTTCCTTTATGATTTTCCTATAGTAGGGGCAACCTCTCATTAATAATTTTTTCCAACCCATGTGCTTACATGCTTACATAATTTGTGTTCTTGCATGCCCATGATTCGATAATCATCACATGCTCATCATATGATGATCTTATGACATTCACCATATTATTTTACACCATTACTCTATGATGGAGAATTCCAAGATCAAGAGCATCAAACAAACTTCCACAAGTGAACAAAAATAAGAAAAATAGTATGTCTATCAATATAAAAATAAATTATGTGTAAATAAAATGATCAAGCCTTGCATATATAGGCAATAATGAGGAGATGAGAAGGTAGAAGTGAAACTCTGACTACCCATGCATAAGTGGGACACTTATTTGCCCAATTTGATCAATTTGAGAGAATCTTGTGAGTCATTTTACTTCATTTCTATCTTTAATTTCTTTGCAATATCATGGATTTTGTTTGAATCAAGAGCACTATGTTAAAAGGCGCAGGACAATTAAGAGGGGGGTGAATTAGTTGTCACCAAATTTAAACTCAAAACTTTAACATGTATGAATTCCACAACCACATTGTTCTATTATTAAGTATGAACATGAAATGCAGATAACAGAAAGTAAAATCAACATAATGAACACCATATTTTACGTGGAAAACCCAATGAGGGAAAAACCACGGTGAGGATTAACTCACAATATAAAGTAGTTCCAAAACCGAATATATAAGGCTCACTATCCGGATACAAAAGCTCACTACTTACAAGGAGGCTCACTACCTACAAAAGATTACAAAACAAAATTGGCTTCACAGCCAAAATGAACTGAAGAGAGTGCACCTAACAAGTGTTGATATAGCTCCAGTGATGCTCAATAAATAGACTTAATGTACTTCATCATCTTCGCACTTTTCGCATTCACAGCTTCACAATCACTACTACTTCTTCATCACCATGTTGCAATCTTTAAAAACTATTCAACATATATACTCGATCCATCTGTAAGTATCAATTAGGTTGGCCTAATTAGATGCATTTCCTTGTTTACCAAAAATACCAACTGTCAGCTTCAAGGATTTGAAAATTCTTTCCAACCAATGAATTCAAATGTGTAGCATACTTTATCGTGTCCGCATAGACCTAGGATAGGTTGCACATATATCTGCATAACAAAAAATGATTCACCATATCACAACTTATTCATGAAGTTGGCCAGGAATAGACTTAATTGTAAAAAGTAATCAACAGAATAATGCCAATATGTCATACAAGAACCGGAGCATGAGATATTCTAAACATACATGCTTCCAACAACCATAAACTATTTCCCAAATCCGCAAGAAGCAACTATCAACTGCGGAGGATTGCAGACTAAAATACAGAAGGGTGTAGCTTGTATACTAGTTCAGATACTGGACCAAAATACCAGATCAAGCACTGAATTAGACTTGCAATCACAACCCGTATAACATGGTGACATCAATGACAACACAAAACTATATATATATATATCCATTTTTCTTCATTCTTCCAACAATCTCCCCCTTTTTCATTGATGGCAACATGTTCCAAAATTTGCAAAATGCAACATTCTCTCCTCCTATCACCTTAGTTGTTCTCCACATAACTTTCTCCACTCACAAGACTCTCTCCCCCTTTGACATCAATGGAAAAGGGCGACCAAAAGGTAGGATGTAAATGTATGTATATGATGACCTTGTATATACACATAAATTCCAGCTTCATATTTCAAACATTCAAATGAGGATGACACTTTTTACATGAAATATTTTCTTGTGCCTCTCTCTTATGATCAGAAGAATCCTTTCCAAGCAAGCACAGTTGAATTCATTCTTGCACTCATACCCTCCAATAAAGATAATTGTATAAAGGAGGATGTATGATCATAAGACAAACACAGAGATTCACAATTTTCTACTCTAGAGAGAATTCCAGAGAGATGATCCAACTGGACCTCAACAACTTCCTTAACCAACCAGAAGGTTTTAACCATATCTTCTATTTGCCTCTGAGTATTCATAAATTCCACTTGTAATTCACCAACTCTTATTCTTTACTTTCCATCCCTGTCTTTGAAGAAATCAAAGTTCTTTCCAATACTGTTGATCTCAGATTTAATGGCTTCAATTCTACTTCTGAAATTGTCAACAGCTGTCGACCACCAGAGATAATACCTGTAAATGTTAGATATTTCTTTGATGCATTATTTTGTCTCATTCATGTGTTTAGATAACACTTGTTTTGCTTTGTTACATCTTCTTTCAAGCATAGCTTTGAACTTATGACCTTCAGGTCCTTCCAAGAATGTTCTCTCTTAAATATTATCTACTAGATCATATGGCAAAGAGTCTGACACATCTGAGACTGAGATACCCTTATTGAGAAAATATTTAACCAGTACATCATCAATTTTAAGTTTCTCAATCGAATAGCATGCATTCCACATTTCACCAATCTTCTTCATTTCACTCTTGTCTAGTAGCGTTTGTATATCCTTTGGATCAAAGGAGTCGGATCTAGACAAAAATTCTTCTTCACAATACATCCTCGTGCCAACCTTTGACACACCATTCATCTAAGGGGTTTTTACAATTTTATGATAATGCTCCCCCTAAGAACATGCTCGATCTAGTTCCCTGAGGAATTGTCCGTATTGGATGAGGGTACAAACACATCAGTAGTTTCAGGTTCTTCTTTCTTCTTCCATATCTTATTCATCTATTGCTTCATCTCTTCTTTGTCAATTTTCTTTACTGGTTCATTCTTTTCCACCAGAGTAGACTACTTTCCCTTCTTACTTTTGCAAACCTTTGAGATATGTCTAGGTTTGTTACAATTATAGCAGACAACACTTTTTTGGTTAGTCTTTCCTTCATTATTTCTCAATCTACATTGATTTACTCTGTGTCTAAATTTGTTGCAGGTATAGCAGCAACCATTAAAAGATTGATTCATTATGCCTCCATTAAACCTATTCATTGTTACCCGACTGATCATTCTTACCTGAGATCTACATTCAGTAGCTTTATGTCCAATTTTCTTCCATGAAAAACATTTTCCAGAGAAAGAACCAGGAAGTTGATTCATCCTACTCCTATATTTTGTTTCCTTGTGACCATATTTATTACATAAAAAGAAAATACCATTGAAAGATGGATACCTTTGTGCATTAGGTTGTCTCACAGGCGATCTCTTTGCAAAATTTCATGAATTTATTTTCTGCTTCCCTTTGTCTTGAGTCGTTTGATTGTCCTTTGAAGTTTCACCTATTTCATTTCCCAAGCCACCTTTGTCTTTACTTGATTTTTGTCCAGCAAGCAATTCTTCAACCTTGTCAGAGCTAGATTTGAAATTGTTCTCACAAATTTTTACCTTCTCCAGTTCTACTGTCAAGTTTACTATCTCATATTCAATTTTAGAGCATTCATCATATTTATTTTGCACCATTGTATTTAGACATTCTTCAATTCTTTTTTTTCTTCTACAAGCACTTTTAGTCCAATTATCTCTTATTTTTGCTACTCACTCACTTCTTTGTGTCTTTCCTTGAATCTCTTTAATTGTTCTTTCACTTTTTGGAAACATTCATTTGCATCTTCAAGATTTTATTTTAGATCTTTGTTTTCATTTTCAACTTTGTCAAGATCCTCAAGTGTAGCCCAGAGTTCTTCCTTATTATCCATCTAATCAACCTTCAGGATCTTCCTCAGGTGGTTAAGCTTTATACTAAGGAACCAAAACTCTGATACAAATTGTTAAAAGGTGTAGGACAACTGAGAGGGGATGGGGTGAATTAGTTGTCACCAAATTTAAACTCAAAACTTTAACACTTATCAATTCCACAACCACATTGTTCTGTTATTAAGTATGAACATGAAATGCAAATAACAAAAAGAAAAATAAACACAATGAACACCATATTTTACATGGAAAATCCAATGAGGGAAAAACCACGTTGAGGATTAACTCACAATATAAAGTAGTTCCAAAACTGAATATATAAGGCTCACTGCTAAGGGCTCACTGCCCTGAATAGGACTCACTGTCTGGATACAAAGCTCACTGCTTACAAGGAGGCTCATTGCCTACAAAAGATTACAAAAAAAATTTGGCTTCACAACCAAAATGAACTGAAGAGAGTGAACCTAACAAGTGTTGATACAGTTCCAGTGATGCTCAATAAACAGTCCTAATGCACTTCATCATCTTCCCACTTTTTGCATTCACAGCTTCACAATCACACTACTTCTTCATCACCATGCTGCAATCTTCAAAAACTGTTCAACATATATACTCAATCCATCTGTAAGTATCAATTAGGTTAGCCTAATTAGATGCATTTCCTTGTTTACCAAAAATACCAACTATCGGCTTCAAGTATTTGCAAATTCTTTCCAACCAATGAATCAAAACATGTAGCATAATTTATCATGTCAGCATAGACCTAGGATAGGTTGTACATATATCCACATAATGAAAATTGATTAACCATATCACAATTTATTCATGAAGTCGGCTAGGAATAGACTTAATTGCAAAAATTAATCAACAAAATAATGCCAATATGCCATACGAGCACCAGAGCATGAGACATTATGAACATACATGCTTTTAGCAACCATAAAATATTTCCCAAATCCGCAAGTAGCAACTATCAACCATGGCACTGCCAACACAATCTTATAAAAAAGAGGCAAATCATTTAGAACCTCCAAGAAGAGTTACCCAGCTTGACATAGCATTACCTGTATGACTCTTACCACATTACATAAAATGGAACTGAACTGCCCCCACCTTATCAGTCTATCAGTCGGACATGTCTTTTGGTTCCAACGATGCGTCGACGGTTTTTTTTTTTCATCAGCGTGAGGATCTTCTATCGACAGGATGAGGTCTCCTATTCCTGCAATGGTCTGATGGGGATGTCATCGGTGGAGTTCCACTGACGACATCCCCATTGGACCAATTCCACGATGACATCCCCATTGGACCATTGCGGGAATAGGAGACCTCCTCCCGCCGATAGAAGATCCTCACGTCGATCCACTGACGACATCCCCATCGGACCATTGCGGGAATAGGAGACCTTGTCCCACCGATAGAAGATCCTCACACTGATGAAAAAATAGGTTCCAACAATGGGCACAAACTCCATCGATGACATCCCCATCAGACCATCACAGGAACAGGAGACCTCATCTCGCTAATAGAACCCTTGGTGTGTGAAGTCTTCTAGCCATTTCTGTTAGAATGAAGCAGATGGAGTTTAGGGGTTTTGTTTCAGATGATATGGAAAATTTTGTTTGGAACCAAATAGAGTTGAATGGGTGTTTCAAACTCAATAAAATCTTGTTTAAAACAACCCAACATGAAGACAAGTGTACTTAGAAGATTGGGATTTCTTTTCTGATCATCATGATTTGGTTTAGAGCCAGGAAATTGAAGCAAAATGGTGATAAAGAACAATAGGCCATGGGCAGAAAATGTGTCAGGCTATTTTGGGAAAAACGTGCCTTAAACATTAGAGATCTTCAAATTTGAGCAAAGATTTTGAGAGGTTCCTTGCAAAATCCATTTTGTGCACATTCTACAATCAATCATTTCATTCCATGAGATGACATCTCTTTGAGGAATTTTGTCAAACAATTCAGGTGTTTTGTCTACAATTCCACATCTTGCATATATGTCTACCAGAGCATATCCAAATATAACATCCAGGTATCTTTTTAATTCCTCTATCTTTCATCAATCTCTTTACTATTTGAACCTCGTACAGATGTTTTAGAGAACATAAGTTGCAGCATTTTTAGGATCCAACTAAAAATATGAATGGTTGATCAACCATGCACACCTAATGATCAACTATATATGTAAATTGTAATGCAATAAGGGTTACTGACGTGTGAAGTATGTGCAACCCTCATCCACTAAACTTGCATGACTGCATGCACCTAGAACCCAAGAAAAGCTTACAATGTTAGGATGTGTTCCAGAGTGCTTCATTAATTCAAATATTTTGAGAGGTTCCTTACAAAATCCATTTTGTGCACATTCTGCAATCAATCATTTCATTCCATGAGATGACATCTCTTTGAGGCATTCTGTCAAACAATTCAGGTGTTTTGACTACGATTCCACATCTTGCATATATGTCTACCAGAGCATATCCAACTATAACATCCAGGTATCTTTTTAATTCCTATATATCAATCTCTTTACTATTTAAACCTTGTACAAATGTTTTAGAGAAGAACATAAGTTGCAGCATTTTTAGGATCCAACTAAAAATATGAATGGTTGATCAACCATGCACACCTAATGATCAACTATATATGTAAATTGTAATGCAATAAGGGTTACTGACGTGTGAAGTATGTGCAGCCCTCATCCACTAAACTTTCATGACTGCATGCACCTAGAACCCAAGCAAAGGTTACAATGTTAGGATGTGTTCCAGAGTGCTTCATTAATTCAAAGAATTTGAGAGGTTCCTTACAAAATCTATTTTGTGCACATTCTACAATCAATCATTTCATTCCATGAGATGGCATCTCTTTGAGGAATTTTTTCAAACAATTTAGGTGTTTTGTCTACGATTCCACATCTTGCATATATGTCTACCAGAGCATATTCAACTATAACATCCAGGTATCTTTTTAATTCCTCTATATCAATCTCTTTACTATTTAAACCTTGTATAGATGTTTTAAAGAAGAACATAAGTTGCAGCATTTTTAGGATCCAACTAAAAATATGAATGGTTGATCAACCATGCACACCTAATGATCAACTATATATGTAAATTGTAATGCAATAAGGGTTACTGACGTGTGAAGTATGTGCAGCCCGCATCCACTTAAATTTCATGGCTGCATGCACCTAGAACCCAAGCAAAGGTTACAATGTTAGGATGTGTTCTAGAGTGCTTCATTAATTCAAAGATTTTGAGAGGTTCCTTACAAAATCTATTTTGTGCACATTCTACAATCAATCATTTCATTCCATGAGATGACATCTCTTTGAGGCATTATGTCAAACAATTTAGGTGTTTTGTCTACGATTCCACATCTTTCATATATGTCTACTAGAGCATATCCAACTATAACATCCAGGTATCTTTTTAATTCCTCTATCTTTCATCAATCTCTTTACTATTTGAACCTTGTATAGATGTTTTAGAGAAGAACATAAGTTGCAGCATTTTTAGGATCCAACTAAAAATATGAATGGTTGATCAACCATGCACACCTAATGATCAACTATATATGTAAATTGTAATGCAATAAGGGTTACTGATGTGTGAAGTATGTGCAGCCCTCATCCACTAGACCTGCATGACTGCATGCACCTATAACCCAAGAAAAGCTTACAATGTTAGGATGTGTTCCAAAGTGCTTCATTAATTCAAATATTTTGAGAGGTTCCTTGCAAAATCCATTTTGTGCACATTCTGCAATCAATCATTTCATTCCATGAGATGACATCTCTTTGAGGCATTTTGTCAAACAATTCAAGTGTTTTGTCTACGATTCCACATCTTCCATATATATCTACTAGAGCATATCCAACTATAACATCCAAGTATCTTTTTAATTCCTCTATCTTTCATCAATCTCTTTACTATTTGAACCTTGTATAGATGTTTTAGAGAAGAACATAAGTTGCAACATTTTTAGGATCCAACTAAAAATATGAATGGTTGATCAACCATGCACACCTAATGATCAACTATATATGTAAATTGTAATGCAATAAGGGTTACTGATGTGTGAAGTATGTGTAGCCCTCATCCACTAAACCTGCATGACTGCATGCACCTAGAACCCAAGCAAAGGTTACAATGTTAGGATGTGTTCTAGAGTGCTTCATTAATTCAAAGATTTTGAGAGGTTCCTTGCAAAATCCATTTTGTGCACATTCTGCAATCAATCATTTCATTCCATGAGATGACATCTCTTTGAGGCATTTTGTCAAACAATTCAAGTGTTTTGTCTACGATTCCACATCTTGCATATATTGTCTACTTAAGCTAGTTTTGCTTATAGTTGTTATTTGGTGTTTTCAATGTTGTAGAGTTAGATTTTCTTGTATGCCTGAATGTCTTTTTTTGTAAAACTAAGTTTATACTACGCTCCCCCAAGTTTCGAGGATGGGGACGACAGGGGATGGTGGGACGTTTTTTTGGTACATGCATACTTTTGGGTCATTTTTTAGGGGATGGTAGGGGACGACTATAAAAAATAGGAATTTTTTTTAAAATATAGAGAACTTTAAAATATTCATATCAAAACATTGATAAAGCATTCATCATAGGCATTGTAGAAGATTAATACATAACATTAGACTTGAATTGAGATTTCATATAAGAATTGACAAAAAAAGTAACAAAATTCAAATTCTTTTATTGTCAATGTGCATACATATTAAATAAGAATAATAAGAAAATTCCCAAAGGCTTCAAGTTTCAACTATAAAATGACCAAAACATAGAAAATATATGGTTGTCCCTAATTAACAGATGCAAAGGCAAGGGGAATTTTTTGGTCCCCCAAGTCCCCAAAACATTTATGGGATGGGGGCAGGGGTACCAAGGTAGGGAACGGGTCTCCGTGGAGCACTGAGTTTATATGGTTTGGGGTTTCAAAGTGGGGTTTTACTTGACCACAGAAACCCTCTGTGGTTGGGATAGAGGTATACACCCCTCTTGCTGATTACACTTATCATCTGCTAGAGACCTCTGGGTGACTCCTAGCAATGGTACTATGATGGATTGAGTGGGAAAATAGTAATAGATATCATTGTGACAGTAAAGTGGAGGTTGGTATGTACACTATTTAAGTATTGTAAGATTCTAACCTGGAATCTAGAGGCATCAATTAAGAAAACCCTAGTCTGAGCCTTCATAAAAGAATTTTCAATACCAATACATAAATGTAAAAATTATTTTATTTTGACTTGTATATCTGAATAGCTCTATTTCTTCTTGAATTAAACATTTAAAAACTACTGGAGGAGCACCAAGGTATTTGTGAAATGTTGATTCATGGAGGTTCTTAGGTCAGTTTGAGTTTTGAGTCTAGAAGTCATTAATAAGGTAATGATTGACCAATTCATATTGTAATCATGTTTAGGCATAATAAAGAGTGTTGGAGGTGGTGGCAGGGCTGTGAGAGGTTGGTAATGTCATTTTTCAATAAACCCTACCCCAAACTAGTGTAAAGTGATGTTTTTTAGTTACAAAGGTTAGATGAGAGTTTTCCCATCTAAAAATTGTTGATTAGGGCCTATGTTGACTGGTAAGAAGATTTGAGTGGTTGTTTGGAGTTAGAGGAAAGAATTTGAGGTACCTCCTTTGAAACAGAGACCTAATTGATCTATTACGATAACATTGTTTCTAGGTTTTGCGTGAGATGGTCCAAAGTGACCCATGATGGTTTTGAAGGTAAGTTATAGTTTTCCTTAAAGGGTGTCTAAAAGAGTAGATAGATTGATTGTTGAGTGGTTCATTGTGAGATAAAGTCAAAAATATGGGTCTGCAGACCTACTAGATGAGTTGAAGAGTTTTTGCAAAGGAGTGATTTGGAAGAGTTTTGTGAATCAATTGGTTGTTTGAATCAGCTTGTTTTGTGATGATTTGTTCAAAGCCAAATTGCTTTGCATCAAAAACTTTCCATCATATTGAAGCTTGATGGGAAGAAGGGTCCATTGAGAGAACTCAAGGGGTGTTACTTGCAAGGAGGAGAGAGGTTTTGGAGTACTTGTTGGCTTGAACAAGTGATTGAGCTCACCTTCCTTGTATTGAAGAGGATGTACTGAGTATGTATTTCCTCAGTCAAGATTAAATTATAACTGATGGTTTTATGATGAGATGGTGTTGATGACAAATCATATAACTATAATAGTTGAAATTATTTTGGTCATATGACATTCTTTTTTAGAACATTTATAAAGAAAGTATCAATTAAAGTTTGTTGTACAGAAGTAGTGAGTAGGCTACATTCCTCCGCTTGCCTCAAATCTTGATTTGGGTGATGAGGATAGAGGTATAATGCCTTCTGTTACCTCACACTTGTTCCATTCATGTAATCACCTTGATGACTGTTACCTCACACATGTTTCAGTCATGTGTTTACCTTAATGACTGACTGACTTGTTTTTAGGGCTTACAACTTACAAGAAAATGAAGGCCCTTTGACCTTTTAGATCATCTATGATAATTTAATTACATCAATAAAAAACCATGGAAGGATTTAAGTACTTAGGGTTTTGTTGAAGATATCACTGTACTATTTGAAGATTTTGGTTTGTACCTATTTTAAGCCAGATGTTATGCTTTTGGCCTTGAGATTGAGTGGGACTCTCAAAACTTACATTTTTTGGTCCTGACAACAGACTTTTAGTATGATATGGTTAAGATGGTTTGATTGAGAATTTGAGAACAACAAAGGATAAGCCTCAATATTTTTTCATTTAAAGATTGGAATAAAGATTATTGGGCAGGACAACTTAAGACCTTAGATTTGCACCAATTATATATCAGCTAGAGACCTGGCCTATACCTCATGTAACTCTCCATGACTGTAAATATCTTCAAATTAGAAATATATACATTCTACGCAAGATTTATTTTTTTAGTAGATACGTAGGGAATGTGTAAACATGATAGTGAATACCTTGAACTAGTTAGCTTTATCTACTAGTTACTTATGATCAACTAAGGACATTTATATTTCAATTTTAAATAAAATTTCAATATTGAACTTCAAAATTTAGACAATTTCCACCTACACTGCACATAAATGGAGGCGCCCTTTTAACACATTTCTTTGATTATGCTTTCATCTCCTTTCACATTTGAGTATAATAACTTATTTTGAAAAATAAATTGATTTTAGTGTTCTATCCCATGGCTCGGTTCTTGTTTTTGTTTTGAACAAAAATCAAACACTAAGCTTTAGTGCCATGTTGGATTGTCAGAAAGCTACAATATGAAAATAGCTTCTTTAGAGTCTTCATTCTATTCTATCTTTGCAACTCTGTTCTTTCCAAATTTATTTTTACATACTAACAGTGACCATGAAAAAATTATTGCAGGAGTGGGAGGTTATTCTTACCTATTGAGCCACTTTGGTGTGCAGGCATGATTACTAGTAAGTGCTTATTACTTATTAAATCAAGTTTAGGTGACAACTGGAGAATATTAATGTTTGAAAATTGACATAGATTACTTACATTCAAATTATTAATTTCCTTATTTACAATATTTTTTGAGATTATAGTTATATGACTGGAGAGTTTATATATTCATTGTTTTCAAAATTTACAGTTTATCTATAGTGACTTCACTGCTAGTCCTTAACAACTATTTGAGAATCAAAATTTTCACTAAAAATTACATTCACCATCTTTTACAAATAACGACTAACTACCTTGAAAACCAAAAACTCCTTTTCATTGCCCACACTTTTGTAAAACCTCCAAAAACTAACTACAGACAGCCAAAAAACTCAAATTCATGGAAAAGGATTATGTTAACTATAGAGCTGCAAATGAGCTACTCGCCACAATTTCCATAGAGGTCCCGTTCTTCTTCTTCCTCTGAGGTCACTACTCCAACTTCTCCAGCTGCTCCAACTTCTTCAGCCGCTTCGCTTCAGCCTTTGCCTTAACTATCACTGCCTTAACCTCTATTAATTCCACAATCAATTTCAGAGCCTCCCACTCATGTGTTGCTCCCTCTCTCCATCTAGCTTTACGTTTTCCTTCTGGCCATTTCACAAAGGGTATGCATTTAATTATTTCTTCATCCTCTTCGCTTTCAATTCCCTCATCGATATCCATCCCAACTCCCAAAATCGTCCATTCCAATGGTGAGTCCATGTTCTTCAGATAATCCTTATGCACCGGTGCCTTCATCACCTTTTTCACAATCTCAATCGGCTATCCCAAATCTAATCCCCAAGCCATTATGAGTGAATAAATGTCCAAATTAGTTTTGCACCTGTGTGTGAGCTGGTTGAATCCTCTTCCCTGAATTAGTTGCACTGACTGCACTAATCGTTCATCGTTGTACAAGAAACACCCCATTAGTCTCTTTACCAATGGTTCTCCATAAAACTATGAGAGTTGTTTCTTTGTTTTAAGCGTGAAACTAGCCTCCATCACCTTTGCAGCGATTGAGCCACCACCTCTTGTATATTGTTTTCACACCTATTGTTCGCCACAGTAGAGGAGCATTGAGAAAGTAATGCCTCAAGAATTTAATAACTTCATTCACATTCCTTTCCATAAATTCTCGGCATACGTCAGCCATCACCGCCACCTGACTGCACACACTTCTCTCATTCACTTCAAGAATTAAAACCTGCAATTACTCCATTTTAGAGCTCCCTAAATGCACCACCCATTTCAGTCTTGTCATCAAGGGAGAACATTAATTAAATATCTCGACGATGCCTCAGGATGTCACATCAGTTAGAATAATCATTATCGCTATATCGGTGAGACTATGATTCTTCTTCCACCGATATCCACCTTCTCCACCAATGAACAACTTTCCTTAGGTCTTTCGACGGGATGCCAGATAACGTCACCCCGATGCACCCCAACTCCACCGATATACATTACGCACTTGATAATCCATGGTTATATCAGGCCATCAGGGGAATGCAAACATTTGTTCCATCGATGTTCATGTGTCACAGTGATATGCTTACTTTTGTTGACTGTGTCAGTCTATCAGGGTGAGTGCCTTAGGAGTCATCCCAATAGGGTATTGTTACACCGATACTAGGTTATGAGATACTTTCATCGGGCCATCAGCGAGGCTATAATGGGGGTTCTGTCGATGAGGCATTGTTAGGCCGATAGTGCTAATTTTTATTTAGGGACAGGGAAAGATTTATGGAGCCTCATACTATTATGGTCTCATGCTTACTATTATGCTTTTGATAGATTTTTTCCAAGGCAGTGAATTGTTTGACAAAATTCTTTGGTAGACATGTATGGAAAATGTGGTAGCATAGACAAGGAAGTGAACTGTTTGAAAAAATCCCTCAAAGAAATGCGGTCTCATAGAATGCCATGACAAGCAAATGCAATTGGCAGCTGCTCCTAGTTATTAGTTATGCAATGTGAAGTAATGCTTTGAGTTTGAAAGGTGTGCAATGCAATGTAATCAAAGATATGAATATAAATTACATAAATCTATTTTTTACAATTCATTAGTTAAACTCTTTATTTTATTTGTTCTCTATATCTCTAGGCTATGGAAATGCCTTTCAATTTCAAAATAAATAGTTTTTATCTCTTGTTCTACAATTTTTTACCTTTTTTTAAATCCGATTTTTTCCCAATCTATTTTTGTACATCCCAATGTATTTCACCTTTACCTTGCAGCAGTAGTAGTAGTGCTCTCATATTGTGTGCATGGTAATGTAGTATTTATATTTGTGGCCTTTGTATCTGATTAGCATGAAGCTAATAGTAACATTGTAAGCAGTGCAATGAGTGTTGGTTTTTTAGTAAATTAGATTGATCATTGCAATTATTTTTGAAATTTTCCTTTTGCAATTATTTTAACACACACATGCAAGTACTATTTAAGTAAGTAATGGTTGTTTTATTATGTAAACAAGGGTAACATTACCTATGTAATATAATGTGTTTTTCTTTTTCTTTTTGCAGAAATGTATTGATAAACTCAAATAAGGGGATAAAGTTAGGGAGTCAACTTGAAAGGAAAAGGAGATGCAAATGTAAACATTCTAAAGGTCACAAGTAACATACCCCTTGTTTATGAAGACAAAATAGATGGAGTTGTTCGTCTGAAAGAGAAAGAGGGAACCTTCACACGGTGGCCACTAAAATATTTGTAGAAAATGACATAGTTGAACATGTTTATCATGTACTAGTTAATGTTAGACATCTTGGCTCACTGCTTTATGTAGTATCTTGAATGTGTTGTTCAGGGATCTTAATTATCATGGTGTATTTGAAAGAGTTGGAAACTCTTAGAAAGCTTTGACATTTTTTATTATATTTACATATATACTCTTAGACAACTTTGACAGTTTTGACATCTTATAACTTGATATATATATATATATATATATTTGCATTAATTTATTGCGGATTACCTTTATTTATCATGATGTTGAATCAATCTTTTAATTCTAGCATGTTGTAACTTGTTCGTATATGTAATATTTTTATTTACTTTTATGTTTTAGTTCAAGTTTAATATTATGTTAGTTTTGCATTATAAAATTTATGGTACTTAATAAATTATTCATTTCATGACTATATTTACTACCAACTAATGGAAACCAGTAAATAAAAATGACTAAATATATTATTAAAGTAATGACTAAATTAATGACTAAATTGACTAACTAAATATATGACTAAATTAATGACTAAATATATGACTAAATATATGACTAAATTAATGACTAAATTAATGACTAAATTAATGATTAAATTAATGGCTAAATATATGACTAAATTAATGACTAAATATATGACTAAAGTAATGACTAAATTAATGACTAAATATATGACTAAATTAATGATTAAATATATGACTAAATATATGACTACTATGACCAAATAAATGACCAATTAAGAACAATCAATGACTATATATATGACTAAATTAATGACTAAATATATGAATAAATAAATGACTACCATAACTAAATAAATGACTAAATTAACGACTAAATCAATGACCAAATCAATGACCAAATCGATGACTAAAGATCAATGACTAAATAAATGACTAAAATAGTTTAGTCATAAATTTAGTGGTGTTATAAATGACTCCAAATAAACCACTAATAGTCACGTGACTAAACTTATTCATTTATATATAATTTTTAGTAGTTCATTTATATTGTTGTTTGTGTACTAGTGAAGATAGGTCCTAAGACTTGTATGTGCTCACTTATTTTCTTTGATTTTTCCAAAATATCGCCTACATAATTTTCAACTATTTTGTGGATCATGTTGTGAAACATGAGGGTCATTTCCCTTTGATAGGTTGCTCCTACATTCTTTAGTCCAAATTGCATTATGTTCCAACAATAGGTTCCCCACGGACAAGTGAACACAATTTTGTGTTGATCTTCCTTGGCGATTATGATTTGATTATAGCCTAAAAAACCATCTATGAGGGATAGAATTTCATGTCCAGTTGTTAATTCCACAATGAGGTTGATATTGGGGAGAGGGAAATCATCCTTCAGACATGCCTTGTTTAAGACTCTGAAATTAGTGCATATTTTGATGCCCCCAGTGGGTTTTGAGACTAATACTAGGTTTGAAACCCACTCAGGATAATCTATCGATCAAATGAATCCAACATCAAGAAGCTTTTGTAACTCTAGTTTCACCAATAGTGCTATCTGAGGGTGCATCTTCCTTAATTTTTTCTTTACAAATTTGTCTTTAGGATAAACTGCTAAATGATGCACAACTATTTCAAGATCAAGGCCTGGCATATCTGTGTATGATCATGCAAAGTTAGCTCTTCGCTCTTTTAGGAATGCTGCTAGGTTCTTTTGTTCTTCATCCAATAGGGATTCGGCATAAAAAGTGATCTTAGGTGCTTTTTTTGTTACCACGTTGACTAGTGTAGCCTTTTTTGCTAGCACTGTTGACTTTTCTGGATGCATTGCACTAAGGGGGAGATTGAATCCCTCATCCTTGGGTGCCTTAGAGAGGTTTTCATTGTTGGATGCGTCCTTTGTTTTTATTATTTTAGGATCAGAGAGTGCCACCATGTTGTTTTCACTCAAGGATTTGCATGTTAGTTGCATTTCATTAATTTTGTGACTAAAGGATTCAATTGTCTCCCAATAGTATGCCCCTGTATCTAGATCTATGTCAAAACCTACTTTGTGACTAAAGGATCTGCATGTTAGTTGTATTTCATTAATTTTGTGACTAAAGGATTCAATTGTCTCCCCATAGTATGCCCCTGTATCTAGATCTATGTCAAAACCTACTTTGTGATCTACCCATGGTAAGTTGTCATGGAGTCCCATGAATTCTGAGATCACTTCATCATTTTTGAATAAATCAAGAATTGGTGGTCCTTGTTGGTCCATGTCAATGAGTTGTGGGTAGACTAGGCGTATTTCAGTTGGTTAATTGTTTGGATTAAAGGATGTAACATATATCATGAAGAGAGTGTTGATCTCAAACAGATCAACAACATCAAGAGGGAAGTCATCTAAGGTTGTATCGCATGATGTAGGTAACCAAGAGGAAGCCTCAGCCCATTTAGAAGAAGTACCTTTGCCAATAAGGGTGATCTTGTTATTAGTACAACCTAAGCCAAGATTCTTTAGTCGTTTCTCAGGAACGATGGGTTCTAGCAAATCATTATCATTCTATTCTAGCTTCTCATTCTTGTTATATCCCCAATTTTGCATGAGTTGCAAGCCTTTGTTGTCATCTTCCATAGGAAGAATAGGGATGGGTTGTTCATCCTGATAGAGGATTTTAGAGACATCCTCCTCATTAACATCTTCTTGATTTAAATCTCCCCACTTGGTGAAGGTAGTAGTTGCCATCTTGATGGTTTCAAGCTCTTTGGTGCCAGATGTGGGTTTCCCATGAGATTGAGGAGAAGTTAGTTGTTCTCCTAAGAAAAAGGTGTTCTTCATTAGCTTGTAGTTACCATAACCATCATCTTGAATCACTGCTTTGATATTAGGTATTCTCTACACAATAGGTACCTTTGTTTTAGAAGTAGATGCAAGGGATGATGGGTCAACAAATGAGGTGGAAGGTGTAGGCCCTTCGTCATTCTTAGGTATTTGGGGGATTTTATAGAACTTGGCTTCAAGATTTTTGTAGTAGTAAAAAGGCTCATGAGGATCTCCATGGATAGTAATCTCTCTGCCCTCAGAAGGAAACTTCACACATTGATGATAAATCGAGGCTATAACTGTATGGATCTAAGGTCGACCAAGCAGTATGTTGTAGGGAAGATCAAGGTCCAACACTTGACATGTAGTTTCAACAATGAGAAGGCCTACTTGGATGGGAAGTGCAATGATACCTTGTGATACCCGTTCTTGGTCATCGTATGACTTGATGGTGGTACTCTTTCTCCTCTCAATAGTATTCTCTAAATAGCCCAGAATTTTTATCAGCTAAAGGGAGAAAATGTTCAATCCAACACCTCCATCTACTAAGACTCTTTTGACCTTGTTCTTATGAATGATAACATCAAGGTGTAAAGCACGGTTATGAGATGGTTGTGATGAAAAGTCTCGCTTGGAGAAGGTGAGAAGATGATTAGTGATATGGCCCACCATAGCTTGAAACTAATCGGTATCAATATTCTCAGGAAGGAATGACTTTATAAATATTTCTAAAGGATTTCCTTATGTGCAGGTGATAGCCTCAATAGTTCTATGATTGATATCTCTGCAGGAGTCTTTTTGAGTTGTTCCAAGAGATTGTACTTGTTGGTACTTGCTACTGGCGAAATAGGTTGTGCCCTAGATTGAGATGGGACTCCTTGGATGGTGACTTTACCACGTCATGTGGTGACTCTACACCCTGCATTATGCCATTTGATGGTGACGACAGTGATGATGTTATCATAGGAAGCAACTACAATGGAATAAGTATGTTGTACGTTCGTGTAATCCTTAGCCTTCCAATGCTATTTGATATGTTATGATCTGGCATAGGGTTCTTGTATATCTTAAGATCCTGGTTCCCAGATGGAACCTCAATAGATATGGTATCATTCTCTATGAGGTCTTAAATAATTTTTTTGAGCCTCATGCAGTTTGTCATTTTGTGTCCTTTGATTTTGTGAAAATCACAAAGGTCCTTCTCATTGTACTAGGATGGTTTCTCTTGTGGTTCTTGGTAGTTTTCAAAGTTAGTAAGTGTGATTAGGTTTGAATCTACCAATTTTTTTATGATAGTTTTGATGGGTTCAGATAAATGTGTGTACTTTCATTTAGGATAGTTGTTCTTGTTATTGGTTCGCCTTTGTATTTCAGTGTTGTTGATTTGATTATTTTGAGGAGGTGTTATTTGTTGCACAGTTGGTTGGATGTTAGAAACTTGGTTGTTGTTTGGCCTCAAAGCACTTAGGATTACCTTAGCATCTACCACACCATCATTTGTCACATTCTTGTTCTTAGCCCTGACACGAGGCTTGTCATTTCAACTAGTTGATGGGCGGTTGTCTTTGTAAGCTTGAGTATTTTCCTATGAGATTAGAGATCTCCCGATGTTAAGGGATCTAGGGACAAGCTCATCATAAGATGTGATGCACTACATTATCAAGTGGAAGGATAGATCTAGATCTAGATTGGCAATGATCATTCCCACTTGTTATTCATCAGGAAGAGGCCACTTGCTCTTACTAGCTCTCTGTCTCCACCGTTGTAAGAAATTAGCAAAATTTTCTCCTTTGTTTTTCCTAAGAGTGTACAATTCCTCTAGACTGACATCCATTGCAAGATTGGAGGAGAAATTATCGATAGATTTATCAGTTATTTCCTAGAAAGTTTTGATGCCAGGAGGTAGATGAGAAAACTAATCCTTGGCAGGACCTGTTCAACTTTGAGGGAAGAGGTGCATCAAATATGAGCCATTGTAAGCTACCTCCATGCACATGATGTTAAATTCTTTGATATGGTCCACATGACTTCCTCACCCTTTGTATTTATTGAATTTGGGGATTTCAAAACTAGGAGGGAATGGTACCATTGCAATGTTTCAGTCGAATGGATATGGACACAAATTCTTTGTATGGGGCTTCTTTGCCTTGCCCATGTGAAGGTCTTGCATTTCTTGTGAGAGCACCTTAAATTGTGAGGCTAGATAAACTTGCGGGTTGGGTGGAGTAACATACGGTGGGATGATGGATGAATTGTATGGGGAGTATGGTGGTGTAAGATTCAATGAAGGTGATTGGGGTATTGATGTATATGTTCCTAATGCATTTGGATTGTCGATGTTTGATTGAGGATTATAATATTAACCTTGTTGTTTTTGTTGGGAATATTGTTGAGCTAGTAAGGCTTGTTGTTGAGCTTGTTGTTGTTGTTGCGCCACTAGGGCTTGTTTTTGGGTTTGATGTTGTTGTTGCACCGCTAAAGTTACTTGATGGGCTTGATGTTGTTGTTGTTGTGCTAAGGTTGTTTATTGTATTGTTGAGGCTACTTGTTGTTGTTGTTGTGTTAAGGTTGCTTGTTGTGTCGCTAAGGCTGCTTCTTGTTGTTGTTGCTGCTATTGTGCCGCTAGGGCTGCTTGTTGTTGTTGCTATTGTTGTTGCTGCTATTGTGCCACTAGGGTTGCTTGTTGTTATTGATTTTGTTGTTGATGTTGATGTGTTGCTAGGGCTTGTTGATAGGCTTGTTGTGCTTGTTGTAAGGCTAAGGCATACACTTGCAATGAGTGATCAGGTGGTTGTTGGGACATCAGTGGAAGATTATGGATATTGATGTTTTGAATGGGTAATGGATTGGTGATGAGATGTTGGGGATTCCCTTGGTTCAACATTCCTTGTAAGATAGTAGATTGGGGTGGAGGAATGTATGTTTGAGATCCTGTTTGATTTGGCATAGTAAAGGGGACTGTGGGAAAAGATGAGGATGGTACCATTAGATTATGCAATGGAAATGACACACTAGGACCTTGAGTCCATTGATTAAAAAGGTTTCCTTGTCCCATGTCTGGATTATTCCCTTATGTTAGGGATGTAGATAATGTATTACCTGTGTTGATAGGATTTGTTACTAAGGAATTGGTTTGAGATGGGTTGATAATAGATGGTATGAACGTGTTTTGTGAAACCAATGGTATGGATGAACCAATTGGAGGATTGGGTAAGGATGCCCCTATTTTCTCTAAGGTTTGACTCTGTAGTATGGTATTTATATACCCTTGTGCATTGTTTTGAGATACTTGATATGTACTGCTTTGTGTGATGGTAGGCACACTTGTGGTACTCGTGGGTATGGATGAAGAAGTATGTCCCTGTGATATGGAAGTCATGGTGGAGTAATGAAGGTTGAGAGGTGTGTACGGCTATTTAGGATCTTCAAGAATGAGAGGAGCACCAAAGGTAGGTTTCCAAGTGGTTGTGTGAGATGGAGGATTGGTTTCAAGTGTACCCACAAGTGTGCTAATTTCAAATGAAAGAGCATGACCAAAGTCTTGAGCAAGGATTGTTGCAATATTGGGAATGTAGGTTTGATTTAGCCCTAGTGATGGAGTTGTGGATCCCTATGTCAAATTGTGTGCAACAAATGATGGCGAGATAGGAGCTACATTTTCAAAGGCTTGATGTTCCATGAGTTCTTCCCTACTGAGTTCAAATGGATTGTTTGTGATATCTTCTATCTCATATGTCTTTAATGGTGATGAAGGTTGTTGTGATGGGGTAACTTGACTTCTCGGATCAAATTCTAAAGGATTTGGATCACTTGAGGTAAATATAACTTTTGTTTTCTCCATGATTCTCTTGAGTTGTGATCTTTTCTTTAACATAAATTTTGTGTCACCTATGGGAGATTTGTGTTATGATTTCTGATGTTTGAACTCTCTAGTTGACTCAAATCTAGGTAAAAGGGACACTCTAAGTATTTTTGAAGCAATGATGATAATGGGGGATGAAAAGATGGGTGATGTGAGAAGTGATCTTTACAAACATTTTGGGACAACACTTTTGACTTGAGTTTGATGTTTTGATGTTGGGATAAAGGATGTTGATGAACTTGGAAATATTTAGGGTAGACTCATGACCTTCAAGATAAACTAGCTCAAAGATGATAACTAACTTTTCTAAATGCATAGAAAATGATATATTTCACATACAAAATAGCCAAGTTAGGGGGGTTGGTTTGATAGATGTTTAAGTCACAAAGTCTTGGTGTATTTGAAATTTTTGTAAAGATAGGTGAAGTGGAGGATGAAATTTTGATGAAGGGATCGATGTTTGAACCAATATTGACTTAAAGTGAACCTTTTTTTTGACAAGACCAAGGTAGTGGGAATAATTCTAGACCTCTAAAGTTTTCAAATCCTAAAGACTAATGTTGGTCTAAATGAGAGGATAGATGTGGGTATGTAAAGCTGTTCGGTTCCTCCTAGCTTGAGCATAATGGTTTCTTAACAAGAGGTTACAATTGTGATAAAGTATTAAGGCCCACTTCCTATTGAACTTGGAATTATGATACCTATGTCTATAATGGCGACTTGTAGATCTTCCCCTACAGATTTTGATTTTGTGATAGATCATTTAGGGGAGTTCAAGACCATGAAAAGAACCCAACATTCTAGATAGGTTGATTATCACGAAAAAGACCTGGGTTTTGACTCATAAAGAACATGTACATGTGTGCATGTTTCCTCAATGTGCGTTCATTAAAGTTTACTAACAACTTGTTTCTATTGAGGTAGAGTGTTGAAATGCGGTTTTGGATTGCCTTTGAACTAAGATTCTTGAGTTTAAAATGATGACCTGTAGACCTTTTGGGGATTCTGATTTTACGCGATTCTTTTAAGAAAGTCTAAGTATATGGAAGAAAGGAAGATATTTATTTCCACGCGATTGGTTGTAATATGGGCCTTCCAACCTCAATATCAGATTGTTCCTCTTCTTTGTATAAAATGGTTGTTGTGTTTCTCCACTGGGTAGGTGTTTCTTTGGTTTCAAAAGTGAAGCTTCTCAAACTGCTAATGAGATCAGTTTGTTCTTTGTTAATGAGTTCAAAGTTTGGTTGAATGATAGCACCTGGAAGATCAGGTTGTTCAATGGGAGAAATCAGTCTCCAAATAGTCATGTGGGGTTCATTTGTCAATTTATCTTGCTTAAGTGAATTTATTTTACCACAATCACTTGCCTTGAATAATTTTTCAAACTAAATGTTTATGTCCAAAACATCATAACTTTCACAATGTCCATTTTGTGAGAATCATCAGGTTGAAGCTATAATTTCCTATGTTGTCTTTGGAAAATTTGGATTTTGAGATATAAGTCAAGATATTTAGAAATCTCTAAGGATAGAATCCTTAGGATAAGTAGTAATATCAAGGCTTTTTCAAAAGATATCCATATGTAAACCAAAGTGTTTGAAATTTTGAGAAAGATAGTGAATGTTTTTGTATCGTTTTGGAACCAAGCAAAGTATTAAACTGACTATCTTTTTGGAACCAAGCAAAGTATTAAACTGACTCACAATCATTTACAACCCTAGGTTCGAAATGGCTATACTTGTTGAGTCCCCATTCAGATTTCTCCAAACACTAAGACATTGCCAATAGTTAGAGATTTAGCGACATTGGCTCCCCTCCATGGCACACACTTCTCGGGACCACCAAATCTCAAAATCCTTAAAATTCAGAGATCAAAAGGATTTTTTTGTTTCAACAATGAATATTACAAATGTGGGGCAGCTTTAGAACGACTGTTCTTGCACCAACAAGTATGAAGGATTTTGGCTTCTAAACAAGGGTTCGTAGTAAGGGCTTCCAGTTTAGGGGATACTATGATAAAATTCGTCAAGAGGTCTCTCAACCCTTAGAACAAGGGCTTTACACATCATAAAGATATTGGGGGAAAGATATCATGTACCACATCCCATTGATCGCAATTTTCATTGCAACCACACATTTATATAGTGGTTTGGAAAAACTTGGCTTTAGTTCATTACCGCTTGGGTCATTCCCTCCTTTCGAAGTGGGGAGGTAGGCCCTCTAAGGATAAACAATAGCGAGGAAGTACATTCGTAGTTCAATCATCTATGTTCGTATGAGCAAAGAGAGATTACACACTATGCTTTTTTCTCACACTCACAAGGGGTTCAGTTTTAATCCAAATTGAAAGATTTAGGTGATTATACAAAGTGTTAAGGAATTTTTCTATTTCTCAAGGTCACCAAATGGTGTGAGAGAATTGCATTCGCATTCAATAACAAAAGTGTAAATCACAAAGCATAGCAAACAATTGTAAATTTTAACCCCTAAGCTAAGATGACTTCATTTTATACACCAAACGAAATGTGAAGTTGCCTTGTTCAATTTTAAACACAAAAGACAATGATGAGATGACGGTTCAATTTTAGTCTCGTTTGAGCGTTCATTTTAAACCCAAATGAAATTTAGTGAGGTCCTAGAGCAAAAAGTAGAAAGCATAAAAATTTGAGTTATAATTGCCCTAAAAGCATCAAACGCTTGTTACAATCATAGAATTTCAAGATAAGAAGGATTTCTTCACTTTAGCTCCATGTCATCCAACCTACAAAACCTTGTTAGTCTAACAACTAGAACAATGTTAGAAGTGCACTAGTGATCTGATGAATCAAGAAAATTAAAGCACATGTCGAAAAAACATCATAAAACTTCTTACCCTAGTTGGGCGTCACTAAACATGATAATGTAGCAATTTGAAATCTAGGCGTCGCTCTGGTGAAATTGGGTGTTTCTCTGTAGCAAAAAAAGAGAGCATGATAGCATCACTATTTTATCGTGTGTCGCTCTGGTGAATTTGGGGGTGTCACCATTTAAAATCTTTGATACCTCTATATGAAATCAGCGTCGCCATTTCTTAAATTAGCGTCAATGCATTTTATTGGCATCGCAGTTTCAGAAGGAGATAGCATTGCTATATGGTGACACACTTCAAATGCGTCGGTGTATTTGATTTGAGCATTTTTGTATTCTACAAAAAAGTAAATGAACGGACTTCAAGATAGAAACTGGTTAAATTATCGGTTTTCCCTCCTTCTAGCACTAGAATGTGACCGAGGATTATCAGTGTGGGTCAATTACACTTGATCCATGATGAATCAAAGCATAATTTAGCCACTAAACCTCAATCTCAAACAAGATCATTCAAATTGAAAGTTAAACTAAGCATTTATTGAAACTAAAAAATTACAAACTACAAAAATAGTTAAATTCCTATTCTAACCCACTTGAAATTTATCCTGTTTTGGAATTGGTGTCGTGTTGATGTGGAACAATGACCCTTTCCCAATCTCATGATTAGTGAGCATGTTTTAATTGATTCTATTGAAGAGAATCAATGAAACCATTGTGATAAATTAATGAAAACATGATTTATGCTAATTGAACATGATGCAAGCTAAATTAACTTGATTTTATGCTAAAATTGATCTAAATATGCAATTGCTAAGATAATCTAAGATAATTCTAAGCTAAAAGATTGAAACCCTAATTGATAAACAAGCTAAGATGGATGCATGGAAGCCATTAATGGAAGCTTGAAGCTATTATGCAACTAAAAATGAACTAAAATAAGCTAAAAGTAGTAAAAAGTGAGTGTAAGTGAGAGTGAATTCAACAACATAAGTTTGCAATTGAAAGATGGATCCATTTGTCTCCAAACAGTGTTCTATTTATAGGAGAGAAAATGAGAAATGAAGGATTGAGATCAAAAAGATCAATCAATGGTCAAGGATGGAGGAAATAAAAGGCATGGATCATGGATTCTCATCAACGGGTGAGAATGCAAGATGATAATTAATCAAGGGCTCACATTTGTTCTAAAAAAACACACTTTTGAACTGCACACACAGGTCACTAGGTGACTTTCTCAATAGGTCACAAGTTTAACTTGTTCAAGAAGCCAAGTGAGATGATTGGAGGAAAGAGATGGGTGAGGATAAAGATATTTTGCAAATTAAAAGAAAGTTTTAATTATGCAAAAAAAAAGGATAAGGAATATTCCATGGGAATATTCCCTTTTTGGAGGAAAATTAGTTTAATTATTAATTAAACAAGTTTTAATCACACAATTAGGGGATTAGAAGAATTAAAGTGATATTAAATTAAATGATTTAATGAAAGGGGGAAAGGTGAGATGATATTTAATTACATAACTTAGGGTTATTTAAGTAAATAACAAGACTTAGGGAATTAAATTAAATATTAGGATTTATTTAATTTAATGAGACAAAATGTTAGCGTGAATGGGGGTGAATTAACCCGATTAAATGCATAGGTTAATAGACAAAAATGATGCAATTAATTAATTAGCTAGGCTAATTCAATTAATTAAGCAAAAAGAGGATGGGTTTGAAGAGGAAATGATGTTAGTAAATGTGATTCGAGTGTATGATATCATCTAGGACATTTTTCAGTGTCTACATATTCATTTCTTAGAACAAGTATAGAAAGGAAATGTTGAGTAAGTTCAAGATGGAAGAATACAAATTTCTAGGTATTGTAGACAACTAAAACTGTCCTGATTATATAACATACTTGATTTCTCGTACTAACACCATTCCTAGTCTATTTCACATAATTCATCCATTAAATTAAATAATGTCAATTATTTAGTTAAATTCACCTTTTAGAATATTAATTAAATAAATCAATTTTATTTAGTTAATTCACTTTTCTTCATACTAATTCCATTCTCATTTGATTAAATAATGTAAATTATTTAATTAAATGACATAATTCTACTTTGATATAATAATTCATGATTATTTAATTAAAGCCTCTAATTTCATCCACTTGCATAATTAAATAATTTTAATTAATTGTTTAATTAGCTAATTTCTTTTCAAATCCTCCAATTTCCTCAGCTTGCACAATAAATATTCCTATGGAATATTCCCTTTTTGAATTCAAATATTTCCCTCCAAATGGAAATATCTCCCAACATAATTCTTAAAATTTAGGGAATCGGTTAGTCTCTCATGAATCTTGAACCATTGATCTAATCCTTGATCAACGCCTCATGGATTATTAACTATTGGATTCATCCTTGATCCATGTTCATTCCTCTCATTCAATTTCATCCATTGATTAGCCTTTTTGATGTTCACCATTGATCATGATTTCAAAATTCTATAAATACCAAGCATTTTCCATAATAATTCATTCACAAGCATTGAGTAAACTTACTTGACAAGTTCGTGAGAAAATGTCAATATGTCTCAAGTGACCAAGACACATGTCTCAACCATATGAATTGATACAAAAGCAAAAGAAACCTAAGTAAACTTAAGCTATGTGTGTGAAAGGTCAATCCTAGAAAGGTGATTAGCTAACTAGGTAAATAATGACTCTATTTACACTAACACTCTCTTATATTCATCATTTACATTACCATGTTTCATTTCCCCCTCTCCTCCAATTACTTGAATACTATATATTGAGCTAATTAGAGGGGGACATATATTGTCACTAATATTCCTATGATTGATATTTCAAGTAGTAACTTATATTATATAGAGGCTCATCACCATACCAAGACAAACCTTGATACCATAACACACCCACAACCAAGTATAGTCTATTAATTATTACTAAAATTGAGTGGAGTCACATCACATGGTTAGACCATGCATGCCATTTCGCATCATAAAATTGAGCACAACATTTGATATCACATTTTTTATAGTATTTTTAATCTTTCTCTCTTTCTTAACATTTCCTTTATATAAACATATGAAACTACTTATCATTTACATGCCCATTTTAATTATGTGAAAAAATTCTACTCATTACATAGCTTTTCTCCATTTTAAAGATTCCTATAGAGCACTCATTCTAATGAAAATGACACAAGAAGAATCTAATAATAGTCCATTACTTTACATAGACCAAATATCCTATTGAAATTTTTGAATATTTATTTTTCATGTTGGTTGAGAATTGATCATATACTTTCAAATACATACTCATTGTATTCGCATGCACATCAAAGTGGGGGTAAAAATTTCATAGTGAAATTAGCCATACCCATTTCAATTCCCATTTAGTTTTGGTATATTTTGATGGAATGTCTCAATATAATTACATATTGACAAGTGGCATACTCTTGTGCTAAATTTGACTCACAACTCAATACCTTTATGTATGTGTTTCATTCTCATTTACACCCATCCCTATACATTTGACATTATTTCACCCTCTTTTCACACACTCCCACATATTTATTATTTATTTACAATTTATGTATCCCTATTTGCGCACAATTCTTCACATTTGATCCTTGCCTCGAGTTGATAATTTTCCTGAGATAGTTTACTTCCAAATACTTGATATCAAACTTGGTTCAATCCCAAGGCCTATAAGATTGAACTTTTTAAACTCAAATATTCAAAATAAAATTCTAAAAATTCATGCTCCTTTTCACTAGCCATTGTGAGCTGACTTGACACATGTTTTTACGAATTATTGTTGTGTCTTAGTATTTAAAGGCATTCATTTATGTAATTAAACATATCAAAAAATCATATGAGACTAAGGAGAAAGCATTAGAGCATGTTTTATTTTATAAGGGAAAAAGAATCTTAATCTACCTTAGAATCATATGGGACATCTACACTATTATGCATGGTGTTTTCAATAATTCAATTAGAACTATAAATCTAGTTTAAGCAAGGGATTTAATTAGGATAACTTGACCGTAGTGATTTGGAAATCTTCCATAAGGTGTTTGTAAACACTAGCTTGATAGTTTTAGACATAGAAAAGAAAAAGGTGAACAAATATTTGTCACTACTTTCTTTTAGTTCATCATTTACATTACCATGTTTCATTTTTGCCTCTCCTCCAATTACTTGAATACTGCATAGATCCAATTAGAGGGGGACATATATTGTCACTAATATTCCTATGATTGAGATTTCAAGTAGTAACTTTTATTATGTAGACGCTCGTCACCATATCAATACAAACCTTGATACCATAACACACTCACAACCAAGTATAGTCTATTAAATACTACTAAAATTTAGTGGAGTCACATCCCATGGTCATACCAAGCATTTCATTTCACATCATAACATTGAGGAAAACATTTTATATCACATTTTTATAGTATTTTTAATCTTTCTCTCTTTCTCAACCTTTCCTTTTCATAAACATATGAAACTACTTATCATTTACATACCTATTTTAATTGTGTGAAAAAATTATACTCATTACATAGCTTTTCTCCATTTTTTAGATTCCTATAGAGCACTCATTTTAATGAAAAGGACACAAGAAGAATCTAATAATATTCCATTACTTTGCATAGACCAAATATCCTATTGAGATGTTTGAATGTTTATTTTTCATGTTGGTTGAGAATTGATAATACACTTTCAAATACACACTCATATTAAATTCGCATGCACCTCAAAGTGGGGGTAAAATGTCAGTGAAATTAGCCAATACCCATTTCAATTCCCATTTAGTTTTGGTACATTTTGATGGAATGTCTCAATATAATTACATATTGAAAAGTGGCATAATCTTGCACTAAATTTGACTCACCACTCATGCTAGAAATATGTGTTGTCATTGATGTCAATTCAAGATTGGTTTTCATTGATTTCAAGTGTGTGTGTTGAAGATTGTATATACTCCGAAGATATTTGATATACAATGATATCAGCTAGTGCAAGTTAGCAGTGCAGCATGAGGAAGAATGGTGATCGGTCTAATGTCTAAGGTGGGTACACTTGTTCTAATATGTGTCATTCTTGCTTGCATTGATATCTTTCCAGTTTGGTGTACCACAATTAGAGATAAGTTGCAAAAGTTTTGTTAAGGCAATAACAGAAGATAGTGTCATGGTGTTTTGGTCTACATCATTATGTAGAGCAAGCTTTTGTCTTGTGGTTTAGAAGATAAGATGGTCAAGATTTGAAAGTTTTATATTCAATAATTTAATTCATTACACCTTTTGCAGTAAAATTTATGTGACAAAGTTCCAGTTTGTGCTCTAGCAGAGTAAAGTGTTGATGAAGGCCTATTGGAATGCTTTGTATTCCTTCGTAGTAGCATGTGTGGTTGTGCAGACTTGGGAATATGATTATAAAAGTGTATGGATTCATCCTTGCAAGTATTAGATGTTTTGGCGTACAAAAATGCAATATCCTAAGTTTTGAAGTGTTACAGTCTATCTAGGATGCTTTATTTTTATTAGCTCAATATGTTTCTTTTCTTGTGTTAGAACTTAATGATTAGATACTTCAAAAGAAGGTTGAAGATATATTATGCATAGACTACATTGTTCACATATAGGTCCATGTGATGGTTTTGGTTTCTCCCTAGTGGTGTAAAGATGCACAATTGGTAGCTTTCGTAGTGTTGATGTTGATTGGGCCGACAATCTTTTTTCCTTCATCTACGATTGATCCTGATTAATTAATTTTACTTTGGAGGATGTGTTGTGATGTATTTGTGGCTTGTTATGTCATGTATTTATCTACAACTCATTTTCTCTTCATAATGCACATGTGTGAAGCTAACTTATGTAGTATCATATGCTTTCATCTAAAGGTCACCTTGGAACCGACCTGATTGATGTTTTTGAGTTCTTGTAGAGGGTATTTATAAAAGAAAAAAATATATTATGAATTGAATGTGTTTGAGATTAAGCAGTATATTGAGGATGAAGTGTGCAAAGTTAGTATGATGGAGTAATTATAAAAAAATGGACTGCAACATCAACATATTTTAAATGCTTCTTTTCTAGTAGTTCATGTTCATGTTCTCATTTTAATTTTCATATATCCTACTATTGTTGGGATTATGGAGCCTTGCAACATGAGAATGAAGTATGGATGGTTTGTGATGGTTTTTTGTATGTTGTCATTGATGTCAACATGGTGATAACTCTATGAGAAGTCTACTTGGTTTACTAGAAGCTATTCTCTGTTGGTAATGGCCTTTTGTGATGGATCAATATGTTGGTATTTGAGTTCGAAATTCACTGCAAGATATGATATGACTCTAATCTCTTAACCATGTTATCATGATACATTCATACAACTATATCCTAGATCTTGAGACATTTTTGGTTTTGAGAAGAAATTTATCTCTGATAGAGTTCAACTCTGTATTCTACTGTTGTTCCTTACTCGGCATACTATGTGGGAGACTATGCATTTTATTAAGGTGAATATTCTTATGTTGTGGTTTTTTTGATAGTCTTTATGTTGGTGGTATGATGGGAATTCAATGTGTTCTCTAATTTGGAAGGTGTTTGCTCTGAGTATTATTTGTTGGTTTGATAGAATTGTGTTCTATTCTTGGCCGACTTAGCGTATGTAATACATTATGGAGACTAGTTATGTTTTATGGATGTTAGCCGACTTGGTACAATGCACTACATGGATAAAATGTTTTATGGTGCTGACAAAGGGAGTTTTGATTATTTTGTTTTCATATAATTAGGCCGACCTAATTGATGATTAAGATATACTTGTATATATATAAGATGTTTTGAGGAATGAGATAGAAAAAGAGAGAAAGTGTGGAAAGTGGAAAGAGGTGTGAGGTTTGAAGTGTAAGTGAAAGGTCCAAGCCTAAATGCTTTATCAGTTGTGGATCAGAGCATATTTGTTGAGCAACTATTGTGTGAGGAAGTACCTAATATTTTGAGCTTCACATTGAAGGTGTATCCTATCAGTTCAATCTCTTGGAAGTGAGCCACTATCTTTGTATCTTGATGGTCAACCATCTTTTGTATTTAGGAAGTGAATCCTGGCAGTGAGCCTTGTAATATTTTGTATCCGGATATAATATATTGTGAGTTAACCCTCACTATGGTTTTTCCCTTTTTGGGTATTCCACGTAAAAATCTTGGTGTTCATGTGTATGGTTGCATTGATTTGTTTCTATGTTCTCTCTTGTTGATTTAGTCAGAATTATGATAATGGTTAGTTGTATTTTATGTAAATAGTTTTATGGAATACTAATTCACCCCCCCCCTCTCAGTATTCTGGATGTTTAACAATTGGTATTAGAGCTTGGTTCCTCGGAAGAAGCCTAATAGCTTGAGGAAGGTCCTAGAATTTGAGTATAAGAATTTTTTTCCTCCAGAAGTGGTCTTTGCTGGATATTCGGAAGAAATAGAAGATCTAAAGGACAAGTTGATGAAATCGAATGAGTATATTGAAAAGATGCAAAGTAAAAGTGTTGAAGCATGCGATCTATTGGTTAAGGCAGATGAAATTGTCTTTAGCTTGTTGGAACAATTGGATGAAAAGAAAAGAACTAAAGAATGTCATGAAATTGAAATTCAAAGGAAGATGGATGAATGCATAAAGCTTGAGGAATAAATAGAAATATTGAGATCTAATCTGGAAAAGGAAAGAAGTTTTGAAGAAAAATTTAAGATAAGCTCAGCAATGCTTGATGAATTGATGACTTCTCAAAGATCAGCAATGGATAAGAGTGGTTTAGGGTTTGAGGAAGGTCAAAGTTCTAAAGTGAAGCAATCTAATGATAAGAAGACTCAATGCAAAGATGGACAAATCAAGGATCTAAGAAACAATTTTGGAAGAACTCTTGTCAAATGACATGATGTTAAAAGGTATTTATCTTTCAATGGTGTGTTATTCCTGCAAGAAATTTGGTCATAAGGAAAAGGAATGCAAAAGTAAAATGAATGATTCTTTATCATTCTTCAACAAATGTATTAAGTACAAGAAGATCGGATATAAAGTTATTATGTGTGAAGATAAGTTGAATAAAAGAGAGAATGGAAAGAAGAATGATGTTTGTTGTAAGTGCAACAATCCAGAACACCCTGTTAATAACTGCAGAAGAAGAAAAAATAATTATCCGGCAAAGAAGCATGATCAAATCATTGATCTGGAAGAAGCAAGAAAAGAAGTGAAAAGGATTTGGAGAAAGGAAGGAAAGCAAGTTGAATCATCAGTCTTATCTATGTCGACCTCTAGTACAAATACTCCCGTCAATTTCTAAGTAAAGCAATGGCTAAGCGGGAGCAATTATCAGAAAATCTAATGAACCCCCTCATCGATACTTGTGTCACATCATGTCAAAAGTATATTTAATGTGATAGGAAATTAAGGAATTTTTCTCACTCACATGTGTGAAGGATAAAGTCTACAAAATTTGAAAGAATGGAGGTGTACACAATTTTTGAGGAAATATACCTACAAGTTGAAGCATTTATTGCAAAATCATTTGGAATGGAAGAAATAAATTCAAATAATTCAAGAGGCTTATGTATTTTTGGAGAAGCATGCAAAGGAAGCTTAGAGAGAAATTTAGAGTTTCAGGGTTTGGAGAAAAGAACAAGTGGATTCGAAGTGAGCTCCGGAAGCAAGATATCTATACATTTCTTGTTCGAATTTATAGAGGTATTCCTGCTTGCACGATATTTCACTTTTATTGCTATTTATAATTCAAAGGTTGTGAATAGTGTGGATAAAGAGCAAGTTAATTTGAGAAGATATTTGAAGGATCTATCGGAAGAATTTGTTGGTGCATTCTCTCGTATCCCTCTGAGAGTGGTTCCCACAAAGGATATATATGCATTTGTTTACAGTAAAATAGAATAAATGTCATAATTTCAATTGAGCATGCTATGGGAAAGTGAATTGGAAGAGAACCATGATGCCTATAGAGTGTTAGTTGAGAAAAATTTGGATGTTTGGAGGAAATTCCCTTTGTTTGAATTTGAAAAGAAGTATATTCAATAGTCTTAATTAGAATTCATGATGAATCTTTGGGTATTGATGAAGCACATTTGATTACCCAAGAAGCTATCAAAGATGTAACTAGTTTGTGTTCCTTCGGACCAGTTCCCAAACGGAAGGCTATGGATGAGAAAGAGATAATTGAGGTTATCGGTGTGAATCTTGAAGGGAAAGAGAATGATTTGAGATCAATTGTTGATCAAGTAATAAGGTATGCTGCTATGGTCATCAGTCACAAAGTTTGTATCCCTAACAATGACCTCACAGTTTCTATTGTTGTTGTACATATATTGTTGAGATGGTTAAAAGAGGTATGGATTATGACTTATGTGAATTACTTCGTATACATCTTTTGAAGAATTTAAAGGAAATCAAGAAAAGTAAGAAGAATACATTCTAGTATGGAAATCTTGTTGTCTATTTGCTCTTTTACTTTTTGAGAGAATTACCGATAATAGGAAGGATAGAATGGTCAAATATAGAGCCTATTTCCCATCAAATCAGGAACTTCATGATAAATCTTGGTAGCTCAGATGCACAAGATATTTCCCTTGCTACATTCTTTGGAACATTTCAGATGAGGATGAACAAAAGGTTTAGGATTCCAGTAAGTGTTGTTGAAAGGTACTCTGGAAGCATCAATTTTCTTGTGTCTGATTTCCATCACATGGAAGCAATTGAATAAAGGTTGGCATGAATATCTGAATTAGATTATGAAGTGTCAGAGGCGGAAGTTGATAATTATGCTAAAATTCTTTTGGAAATCCCTAAGAATCTCAATGTAGAAGGTACCTCTGGTAGCAACCAGAACAGGGAAGAAAAGGAAGAGTGTTGTTAAGCAAGAAGTTGCAGAAGGAAGTGAGTTTGAACATGAGCATGAAAGAATAAACATTTAGAAAGCTTTGGAAGAATTGCACAAAGTTACTCTTGGTGCTAATTTTGATTCATCTATTTCTGTTGTGGAGAATCTCAAAGGCATGATTAATTCTTTGAAGGTCTACATCTCCGGACTTGAAGTACCTACTAAAATTAGGTTCGATGAAGGAAATTTGGAAGATATCAAAGAAAAATATGCAAATGCACACAGTCGGGTGATGAAGGAATTGGAGAGTGTACAAGGTTGTGAAGAAGAGGAATAGGAACTACTTTCTTTTTGCCTAGATTGGTCAGGTAGTACACTGAACATAAGAAATGAAATAAGGATGAGTGAATCCCGAATGAGCACTCAGGAAGATACATACAAGTTAGTAGAAGATAGAGATAATCAGAGGTGGTCCTACATTGTGTAGCTTCAGGATAATTTTTTTTCTCTACAAAATCAAAGGATAGAGGTTATCAAATTTTGTGGCACTCAGAGACATGGTTAAACTCAGACACTTTTGTTTCTAGTGCTCTTGGTTGTATTGGTGAATTATCAAAGATTAATCTTAATCCCAATACTCTAGCAGATGGTATAGAGTCCTTAACTAAACTTGGGCTATTACACAAGACTCTTATAAGTGCAAAAGATTCATGGGAAGAAGGAAAAGCATTGTGGAAGTTCATCCTGGAGAGTCTTAGAGGTTCTTCTTCAGGTTAATTTTGTGTTCATATATTTTTGGTCACATTTTGATTCATATATACATATATACCGAACCTCATCCTTTGTCATTGATGTCAAAGGGGGAGAGTTATAGAGATAGAGAGATAGAGAGATGAAGAGATGAAGGTTAACAAAGGAAAAACATTTTTGTGAAGAATAGTTTTGATAGGGGGAGTATTCGGAATATTCAGTTGCAATATATTAGAAAATGTTTTTTTCTTGCATGTTTCCATCAATTCCAAAGGGGAAGATTGTTGGGATTATGGAGCCTTGCAACGTGAGCATGAATTATGGATGGTTTGTGTTGGTTTTTCCTATGCTGTCATTGATGTCAACATGGTGATAACTCTATGAGAAGTCTACTTGGTTTACCAAAAGTTTTTCTTTGCCAGTAATGCCCTTTTATGATAGACCAGTATGTTGGTATTTGAGTCCGTAATTCACCGCAAGATTTGATATGACTCTAATCTCTTAACCATGTTATCATGACTCATTCAGATAGCTATATATTGGATCTTGAGATGTTTTTGGTTGTGAGCAGAAAGTCTCTGACAGAGTTCAACTCTGTATTCTACTATTGTTCCTTGCTCGACATACTGTGTGGGAGACTCTGCATTTTATTAAGGTGAATATTCTTATGCTGTGGTTTTGTTGATAATCTGTATGTTGGTGGTATGATGGGAAATTAATGTGTTCTCATATCCAAAAGGTATTTACTTTGAGGATTATTTGTTGCTTTGAGAGAATTGTGTTCTAGTCTTGGCCAACTTAGCGTATGTAATACATCATGGAGACTAGTTATGTTTTATGGATGTTAGCCAACTTGATACAATGCACTACATGGATATAATATTTTATGGTGCTAACAAAGAGATTTTTGATTATTTTGTTTTCATCTAACTAGGTTGACCTAATTGATGATTAAGATATACTTGTATATATATAAGATGTTTTGAGGAATGAGATAAAACAAGAGAGAAAGTATGGAAAGTGGAAAGAGGTGTGAAGTGTGAAGTGTAAGTGAAAGGTACGAGCCTAAATTCTTTATCAGTTGTGGATCATAATAGATTTTTTAAGTGACTATTATGTGAGGTAGTACTTCATATTTTGAGCTTCATTGGAACTGAATCCTGCACATTGAAGGTGTATCCTATCAGTTCAATCTCTTGGCAATGAGCCACAATCTTTGTATCTTGGCAGTCAACCATTTTTTGTATTTGGGCAATGAGCCTTTTTAAGGATAGTGAGTCTTGGAAGTGAGCCCTATAATATTTTGTATCCGGATATAATATATTGTGAGTTAATCCTCACCGTGGTTTTTCCATTTTTGGGTTTTCCACATAAAAATCCTAGTGTTCAAATGTATGGTTGCATTAATTTGTTTCGATGTTCTCTCTTGTTGATTCAATCAGAATTGTGATAATGGTTAGTTGGATTTTATGTGAATGGTTTTATGGAATACTGATTCAGCCCCGCTCTTAGTATTTCGGATGTTCAACAACTATCAGGTAGTGAGCCTCTTCAGTAGGTCCTTGTATCTTTCCTTGAGGTTGTTTGTTTAGCCTACAAGTCTTTAGGCAGTGAGCCTTAAACAACATTGTAAAATTTAATAAGCAGTAAGGTTCATATATTGTGAGTAAACTCTCATCATGGTTTTTCCCTCATTAGGTTTTCCATGTAAAATTATTGGTGTACTTGTGTGGTGATGTTTTCATTTCTATTCCTCTTTTAGTTAATGTGATTTAATGTTTAAACTGTAAATGGAGATATTTTAGTAGATATTGATTCACCCATACCCCTCAAAATTTTGGTGTGTTCAACAATTGGTATTAGAGCCAAGTTTCTTTAAGAAGCCTAATAGTTGAGGAAGATCCTACACTTGAACACATGGGATCTATAGCAAAGATCAATGATATGTGTATTCCTTAACCGGATCTAAAGTCAATGGAACCTGAAGGTTGGGACATCAAACCAAAAGATTGTGAAGTAGATTTTGAAGGAGAAGTTTGGTCTGCTCTTGAAGATCTGGATGAAGCAAGAACACTAGTTATGAAATATGAGTGCATTCTTGAAAAATAAAAAATAAAAAATTGTCAAACTGAAGGCACAAGATTGAGAATCCAAAGAAGAACTTGGAAAACTGAAAGCTCAAATGGAAGTAGGTAAAGAATGTGAGACTAAACTCAAGGAGGTAGAAGATGTGATCTATAATTTGAAAGTTAAGGCTGAAGAAGGAAAGAGGATTGAGGAATGATTGAATACCAAGATCAACGATAAAGCTATTGAACATTAAAAGCTTGTGGAAGAGATTGTCGCTCTGAGAAAAGAGCTAGAAAAAGCAAAAGAGAAATTTGACAAGGGCTTGAAATTGAAAGGACGTTTTGAAATTCTTGATGAATTGATGAACTCTCAAAAACCATCAAAAGAGAAATTTGGCCTTGGTTTTGAAAAAGGGAAAATTCCTATAACTAGTGCATCTACAAACTTATATGATAACTTTAAAGTAGAAGAAAAGTTTGATACAAAGGAGGAGAAAGCTTACACTAAAGATTCTAATAAGAATGCCTCTAGAGATGTAAAGACATATCAAGATAACAAGAAAGAAGGTGGATTCATTCCTATCCAAAACAAGAGGAATAATTTCAAAAAGCCTACTCCTAAACAAACCACTCCTATTAGGTTCAATGGTAATTTTTATGCTTGTAATAAGATTGGTCATAAGGCTATTGAATGTAGAAGCAAGATGAGTCAGAATTCACTTAGGCCTCCAAAGTATAATGATATGAACTATCAATCATTTCATGGTCAGTGCTATGCTTGCAATAATTTTTTTCATAAAGAAAATGAATGCAAAAGTAAAGTGATAAGGAATAGTAACCCCATGACTTCTCAATCCTTCTATGGTTATTGCTACACATGCAACAAGTTTGGTCATAGTGTACTAATTGAAAATCTAATGCGAAAAGAAGTAATTATGTTCCACAATCCAGTATCACCTACTATAATTGTAATAAATCAAGACATATTGCAAGGTTTTGGAAGGGAAATAATGTAAGGCCTTCTACTTCTCAAAAGAAGACTGACATTAATCAGCAAAAGATAGGTAATAAAAAGGTTTGGAAGGAAAAACAAGTTCAGGAAAGTGAGAATGATGATTATGCAATCGTGTATTCTACATAAGATCCTCAGACAAACTAAGATAGAGCATTATCTCAGAGGGAGCTATGATTTGCAAACCCTTTAGCCCCTGGAAAGGATAATATGTTGAATATTTCAGCATAGGAGAAGAATTGGAACAATTCCTCTGGCATGCAGATTTGTTGAAAAATATTGAATCTATTGATGATGGTTCATGAGCAAGAGAATATTTTGTGAAGGTGTGTTGAGCTTCATTTTATCCTTGTGATAACACATAGAAATCCGACAAAGGGTTTACCTAACAAAGTATGAATGCATTTATCGTAGAAAGTTAGGGCTTTTGAAAGGCCTTTTATGTGGTTTTTGGAACATTTCATTTGCAATCAAGAGCATTTGTGTTTGAAAGCAAAGAAGAGTGCTCAAGCTATTTGTGTGAAACCCTAGTTGTGGTGTTTGAAGATTTCTAAAGGAATACAAGTGGTGGCACCTTAGATAATTGATGTTGTTGAGAAACCCAAGACCAAATACAAGAAGTCTCCTTTCAAGGCAATGGAAGTGGAAAAATATGGCGCGTTCTCAAATGTTCCAGTGGATGTTGCATACTGTGAAGATATAAGGATAAATTTGCATCCATGCCCAATTGAATGAGATTGACCATACTTTATCCTTTGAAGTGGTTTGACATGAGATGTTGAATGAGAATGGAATATACAAGCCAAAGTATGCAAATGTGGTAGTAAAGGGTATGGACATTTGGAAAGATTTTCTAGACTTCTACAAATGAAATGAATGTGTAAGAATCTTTTTAAGTTGCATTCATGAAAATTTCATTTGGCTAGACAAACCCTACATGATCACAAATGAAGCTACTAGGGTAGTTACTGGTCTTTGTACCTCTAAACTAGTCCTGGTGGTAAATTCTGTAAAGAATGAAATAGTTATGGAGCTCACCGGTGCTAAATTTGATAAGAGAACCCTAATAGTAAAGGATATCATTGATCCTGGTGTCCGATATGCATCAATAGGGATTACATATAAGATTTACTTCACAAATAGAAAAGAGTCTGCTACTGCCACTACAATTTACACCGCACATTAAACCAATTATAACTTCAGGTTTGGTTCCTTGATTATATTCCTTACTTTATTCCTTCTGAATGAGTTACCTAGTTTTAAGGGTAAGATTTGGGACAAGTTCACTTCGATAGCAGCATAGATCAAACAACATATGAAAAGTTTTCAAAATAAGCAAACATATACCACTTTCTATTGGAGATTTTTCAAGAATTTGCAAATTGAGATGCATAGTAGCTATAGGATGGCATCTATTTTGGTCCAAAAGTATGAGAATGAAGTAAATTTTATGATAAACAAGGATCATTATTTCATGGAAGCAATGGAGCCCAAAACCTCATGAATTGTTGAGTTTCCTTATGAGGTTGAACATGAATTTATACAAGCTTATATAGATATTTTGTTTTCAAAATGTAAGGATCCCAAAGAAACAAAAATGGTACATATAAAGAAATCATGGATGAAATTTACCAGAAGAAGAGAGATGAAGTCAGTGAAAAGAAAGTGGAAAGGGTGCTTAAGGAGATGGGTGCTCCACGGTACTCAAAGATAAAAGATAAGGATAAGCTTCAAAATATATTGTGTAGTTCTTCAAAGACTATATCTAATGTTCCTACAAAGGTTTCCAAAGCTAATTTTTTTCCTCTGGAAGCTAGCCAAGGTTCAAGGAGATATGGTAGATCCTCTTCTATTGTTGCATCTACTCTGTAGCCCTCCAGATCAACTCAGTTATCTAGTGGAAGAAGAAAAGCTGCATCTATTACTCCACCACAGAAGGAAACCACAAGTATTTTACAACCAAGGCACATGAAAAAGGAAAAGAGAAAGAAGCCTGATGAGGAAGAACTAGAAGAGGAGGAAGAAATTGAAATTGAATACATCTCCTTAAAAAAAATAAAGGAAAGAAGATTAAAAAATAGGAAGTTGAGCAAACCCCTCCAATTACACATGAACCCCTTGAATATGGTGCCATCTTAAATAGAATTATTGAATATAGCCTATTGGATAGTACAATGGAGCTACATTTGGATGTCCCTTCAAAAGACAAGGATACAATTGAAAAGGTTGTTATTGAATATATGCACATGCAAAACATTCCCTTTAGAGACATTGTTGACAAATCTCCAGATAACCTTGTTGAGGCTTTCAGGTAGAGAAGAGAAGAATCAATCAAAGCTGATGAAGAACTGAAACAACAAGCAATTGACAAGTCTTAGATTTCTATTTCCTAGAAAGAAAAGGAAAAGATTATCTGGAGACAATCCAAATAGCTATGCACCAAAAGAAGAATAGATTTGTTGATGAGCATGGATGAAGATGTCAAAAGAAGATTCAAAGTGAAACTAAAGATGCTACAAAGAGAATCATTGATGAATTGCAAAGTGAATTTGATTCACAGATGCCTCTGAAAAATATAAGTGAGCAAGACTTATCTAGTAAGAAAGAAGGAGAAGATGTCTCTGGAATGCATGATAAGCATGAAGTCTCTGACATGGAGATAGAAAAAAAAAAAAAACAAAAGAAAATACTTCCAAGATTCTTGAAGAAATGAAGAAGGTTGAGGTGACTTCTAAGGATCAAGTTCCTCCAGTTGATACTATCCTGCAAGTTATACCTTATGTGTCTGCTCAAGAGCTAGATCTATCAATTTTTGAGGGTAATGTGGTAGGTGGTGATGAGAAAAAATGATAAGCAGATTGAGGAGACTACTCCTCTAGAGAACACAAGTGCACAAGGTGAAGTGGGTGTCCCTCTTGCGAGGAACACTTATTCTAGTGAAGAACATAACATTCTAAAAAAATTAGGAAATGATGAGTAGATGAAAGAGGATAATTCTGAGGAAGTTTAGGATGTAAAAGAGAAGACAATTGAGAAGCAAGATGCTTCTATAGGTATAGGTCAGGGTTCCTCATCATCAGAATCCTTTAAGGACTTGTGGACCTTGCAAATGTGGTTTCAACCTGTGGTCACACCCCAACTTCTATAATTCCTACTTATGAGGGACAAGTTAATTTTTCAAATATTTCTCCCCTCCATAAGTTACAACTTGGTGATATCTTGCATGCTTTAGGAAAGAGATTATACAATAAAATTTGAAGAAGATTGAAATATTAGATGATTTTTTAAAGGTAATTCAAGAAGGATTACCAAGGGTAAACATAGATTCTTCCTTGCATCCAAAACAAAAATTGAAGCTTTTGATGGATTATTTTAGGGATCATTCTTCACACATGAAGCAAAAGGTAGAGGAAGAGGCCTTAAGGAAGATAACTGATAAGAGAATGGCAGAAGCATTTGACTGGTTTGTTAGTACACACAATAAATTGTAGGAAAACATAAAGATGTTTAAGGATTGTGTTGATGAAGTCACCACACTTTATCAATTTTGCTTAAAATGGCTTATTTCCATTAAAAGCATCAAGGATTAGATTGACTCCATTGAGTCATAGATCACTAATATATGATTTTTCAAAGGATAAGGATGGATCAACAAGAGCTCAAATAGAAAACCTTCATGTGTAGTTGTCATTGCTTCTAGACTAGAGAGAGTAGATAAAGAAACAGTTTGGTCAACTAAAGGAATTAGTCAACTTGATACTTGCTTCATTATCTAGGTTGCTTACTGATTTAGAAAAAGTTGATTAGAAAATGAAGGCTCCAAGCAGTGTGGATGAGGCTAAGGATTTATGCATGCAGTTTGAATGCCAAAATCATATTCTCACCTTAGCAAAATCAAATTGGGTTGCAAGTCTAGCACACCTTAAGGTAATTTACAAGAATATTCTACCTTCTAAGGAAGTTGAAAAGGTTTAGATAAGACAATTTTATCTTTGTATAGTTTTGCAAAGGATTGTAGTATCTTTTTGGGTTTTTGCTGAAAATATTTTGTACATAGCATCAATTTTGGGGTATCTTCATCTCAGGGGGAGAGTTTTCTAAGAAATCATATAGTAAGGGGGAGTTCATACAGTTTGTTGGGTTGTTATAAGTAGAATATTGTATGCCCTTTTCCCTTGATGTCAAAGGGGGGGATAAGACTCATAGATAAATGAGTGTTGTCATCAATGAAAAAGGGGGAGATTGTTGGCAATATGTGTTGTCATTGATGTCAACTCAAGATTGGTTCTCATTGATGCCAAGTGTGTGTGTTGAATATTGTATATACTTTGGAGATAGTTGATATTTAGCTAGTGCAAGTCAATAGTGCAGCATGAGGAGGAATGGTGATCAGTCTGATGTCTATGTGTGATGTGAAGGTGGGTACATTTGTTCCAATATAATTTTTGATTGCCTACATTGATATCTTACCAATTTGGTGTACTGCACTTAGAGATAGGTTGCAAAATTTTTGCTAAGGAAATCACAAAAGATAATGTAATGGTGTTTTGGTTCGCATCCTTAAGCAAAGCAAGCTTTTTTCTTACAATTTAGAAGATAAGATGGTCGAGATGTGGTGTTATATTCAATAATTCAAGTCATTACACCTTTTGTAGTAAAAGTTATAAGTGATAGAGTTATGATCTGTGCTCTAATAGAGTAAAGTGTTGGTGAAGGCCTATTGGAATGCTTGCATTTCTTTGGAGACGAATGTGTGGTTGTGTGGACTTTCAAATATGCTCAAAAAAGTGTATGGATTCATTCTGGCAAGTCTCAGATGTTTTGGTGTATAATAATGCAATATCCTAAGTTTTGAAGTGTTACAGTCTATTTGGATGCTCTATTTTTATTAGTTCAATATGTTTTTTTTCCTGTGCTAGCACTTAATGATCAGATACTTCACAAGAAGGTTAAAGAGATATTGCACATAGAATACATTATTTACATCTAGGTCTACATGATGGTTTTGGATTCTCTTCGGTGGTGTAAAGATGAAAAGTTGGCAGCTTTGGTAGTGTTGATGTTGATTGGGCTGGCAGTCTTGTTTCCTTCATCTACGATTGACCCTAATTAATTAATTTTTCTTTGGAGGATGTGTTGTGATTTATTTAGGGCCTATTATGTTGTGTGTTGATTTGTAACTTATTTTCTCTTCATAATACATATGTGTAAAGCTGAACTATGTAGTATCATATGTTTTCATCTAAAGGTCACCTTGGAGTCAACCTAATTGATATTTTGAGTTGTTGTAGAGGGTATTTATAGAAGAACATTTTTTTTTGTGAATTGAATGTGTGTGAGATTGAGCAATATGTTGAGGATGAAGTGTGTAAAGTTAGTATGATGGAGTAATTATGTGAAAAAAGGGACTACAACACCAACATATGGGTCTGTGTAGGATCATGGGGGGCCAAATAGTAGCTATGCAACAAAAAGGACGTGACATGAGGAAGTGAAAAGCATAGAATTCAAGTTTGAATTTTTGGTTGGGTTGGTAAAAAGTACATTTTCTAAGGTAAATACCAAAGAAAAATGGATATCTATTAATAACAGATATTCAATTTATAAATAATGGATATCCATTACTTGACTTTAACAACAGACATCTGTTATGTATATCAAATATCCGTTATTGGAAACTTATAATTTTTTGAGATCGAGTACATGTATATTTTATAATAATATAATATATTATTATAATAGATAATAATATATTATTATTATACATGTCGACTCATGATGGGCTGACTGGTGTGGGGTTTGTCTCCCTTGTGGCATGTAGGAACAAGGAAAACGCTTACCATGTGTGCATTGATTATTTCCTAGAGAAAATTTGTTAGGCTAACCCTAGCCCTCCTCCCCCTGATCCATCGTTTCCTCCTCCTTCGACTGTCACTACTTTGGCCCAACATGACGACACTTTTTTCCTTTTATATTGGCAACTCAAAGGTGGTGTTCATTGATAAGCCTAGAAATCTCTTCATTTCTGATGAATGTATCAATGAAAGTGTTGAGCTTTCTAGGAGTAGATATTTGATTATGAGGGTACTGTGAAGGTGCTTGTCCTTCGATTTAGTTGTGGAGTGTGTCAAAACCTCGTGGGAAAATGTATCTATGCCAAATATTGAAGCCCTTGATTATGGTTTTTCCTGCTTTCCTTCAAATCTATTGTTGACTGTAACTTCGTTCTAGAGAATGGACCTTGGTTCTTTGAGAGCTCAGGCCTCTTCCTCACTCCATGGATCCCCTTTTTTGACACTTCATCTGTTGTGATTGCAAATGTTCTGGTTTGGATCAAACATTACAATCTTCCTTTGGTCATGCATAATTTGGACCTCATTGGTAAATTGATCGATTAAGTGGGCTCCTTTGTTAAGATTGTTTCAGATGAAGAAAAACCTATAAGAAGGTATATTAGAGTATGTGCCATGATTGATTTATCGAAACCTATTTTTCACTCTATCCAGATATTCTCTTCTTTGGGATCTTCGAATTAGTTTTTAAATTATGAAGGGATTCCATTAAGGTGTTTTCATTGTAATAATTTAGGACATAAAATTGAGGCCTGCACCTTTTAGCGTGCTCCTAGCTTTAGACGGGTTAACATGAGAAAATGGATAAAAAAATTTGGCTCTCTAGATGTTGATTTTCATTGGCAGAATCATGGCAAGTTTATGGATGTCGAACCTGTTGTGGATACAACTCCTACGTAGCCCCTGGTGTCTTCCCTTGTCTGACCTCCTGTGCTTGCTTCTCTTGTTGATTTTCCTACCCTTGATAAGGGTAATTTTCTTCCTTCTGAGGATTCAAAAGACAGTTCTAAATTGGAAGGAACTTTTCCTTTCATGGAGGATTTGAATCATGTGGACTTTTTTTAGCAAGATTTGGTTTTGGCTCCCCCCAAAAAGTTGGGGATCTCTCAAACTACGAGCAATAAGACAAAACTAGACTACGGGGACACTAGGAGGAGAGGGAGAAATTATGAGACTAAAAAACTGCACATTGAAGGTAGAGAGGCGGTTGAGGAGGGCTCGCAGTGGACTGTGGATGCGATCTTGAACTGAAAAATAAATAAAGTTTAAGTGTTTGTCTCTTGTTAGGGCAGTTTTTTCTTTTCTTTTGCCTATGGTTGGGGCATGACTCTCTATTAGATTTTCTCTTGTACTTCTCTCATTTGTTGCTTCTTTAGGATTTCTATTTTAGTCTTGTCAAATGTATTATTTCCTATGAGGCAAACCCGATTTCTTCTACATGATAGAATCATTGTGATTTTTTCCTATGTTGAATAAAGGGGGTGGGCCCTTCTCCCACAGCTTACGAATCACAAATATATATATATATATATAATACATATTATATAATATTATATATTATATTATTAATATTAATATATCATTAATATATATTAATATATTAATATTAACTATTATTTCATATATTAAAAAAATAAAGTGCTCTCCAAAATGGATGTCCATTTTGGAGAGCTTAACAAAGCTCTCAGAAATGGATATCCATTTTTAACATTATAAATAAAAAAAGGGCAAGCAAACTATCATTAATATATTAATATTATGAATATATCATATAAATATTAATATATTAATGCATATGATATATTAGTAAATATTAATAAATTAATATATATAAATTTATTAATATATATATTGGGGGTTGACCCCGCAGTGCAATGGTAAGTTGCAAAGGCAGTAGATGCATTGCTATAGGTTTGAATCCCATGGTGGATGGTGGGATAAATGTTGGTGCAGGGAAGGCTAACCATGAAGAATAGGGAGATGTGGATGAACGAAGGATGAATGACTGAGAAAAAATAGAGTTTCGGTGGTTATTGTGAGTGGAATGGAGGGCACAGTTGTGGGGTCAACGAAGGGAGTATGGAGGTGTGGTAGTAGGGAATGAAGATTGGGGAAAGAGAGAACAACGAGAGGAAAGTGATCAAAGGTATGAGTGGCAGTGGTAGGAGGCTAACAGTGTCAGCGATGTGGTGAGAAGGAAAGAAGAAGGGAGTGGTGTGAAGTAGGTATGGGGGGTGTAGGTGGTGGAGGACTGAAACTGCAACATTTTAGAGGAATAAGGTAGTAGGAAGGAAGTAGGAGGAGGGAGATAGGAGAGGAATGAGGTGGTGTGTGGGTGGGATAGGAGGAGATGAATGGAGAGCTAGAGGAGATAGGAGGTGGAGGGAGGAGGATAAAAAAGGTGGTAGGAAGAAGAAGGAGAAGGAGGTGGCAAAAGGAGACAAAATGTCGAGGATGAGGTCCCCCGAATGTGGCCTCACTGGTTCGTAGCTCTAGTCAAAAGCATTCACCTATCAAAAAAATAAAAAAATATTAATATATATTAATATTAATATATTAATATATTAGTATATATTAATATTAATGGACAAAAGGATTAATGAACTAGAACCAACTATAATTCCCTATGCCTACCCGGCCTTGGGCGAATAGTAGGGCCCCCCCACCCGGGCTAAACTCAAATGGGAGATTCCTAGAACTAGCCATTTCAAACTTTATTTCCTCCCACCCAAGGCAAATAGGATGGTGGGGCGCCCCCACCTAGGGCCCCAACCCCACCGTTGGCCCCTAACCCCACCACCCATGCTCTCCAAAGGTTGGTCCCAAGGAACCCTATATCTCCCACCCCCCAATACCATATACTAATATTAATATATATTATATATATGATTAATATACTAATATCATATATAATGTCATATTAATATATATATATATATATATATATGATATATTAATATATGTGTGTGTGTGTGTGTGATATTTAAAAAAATTAAAGTGCTCTTTGAAACGGATATCTGTTTCAGAGAGCTTAATAAAGCTCTCAGAAATGGGTATTCATTTTTAAGAGCTACACGTAGCTCTAAAAAATGGATGTTTGTTTTCTTAAGAATAGATATCTGTTTTTAGCATTATAAATAGAAAAAAAGGACCATAAACAATCATTTTAACAGTGACTATTCATGACAGAGGAGAAAAAATGGATATAAAAAATAACAGATATCTGTTTTTGGTGACAAAAACCAATTTCAACTAATTTCCATCAAAATTTTCAATAAAAACATCAAAAAGGTATGTTAAAATGTATTTTTAGGATTATTATAATTTTTTTATATGTTACTAATATATATTTAAGTGGTATTGAACACTTGATGGTGGAGGAACAAATTAGAGATGTGTAGCATGACACTCTTTCGGCCATTGACTTTGGCCTACACACATTGGTATAATTTTTGGTACATGTAAAACTTTTTTATTGTATGCATGTCATTTAAATCACGATTAATTAAATACATACTAATTTATATCTTGATCTTATTTTACTTTTGTAGTCCACTCCAGATGTGACTGATGCGACACCTTTTACCATGATGAGTTCTTCTCAATCAATTATCTTAGTTGCATCATCGATTCAGGTATATGGTTTTTTATATCTATTAGATATATAAGTTTGTAGATATATATGCATATATATGTTAGTTTATATTTTTTGTCAATAATTTATATATTAATTTTGTCATTTTTCTTCTTCTTGTAGAGTATGCCACCATCCACAGCCATGGATCCAGGACCAAGACAATATGGTAGGACTCCTAAGCATCCTAAGGGACCATCATTTGTTGAACGTATGTTAGCCAAAGCAAAAATGCTTGAGGTAATGAATAATCGAATTTGACTTTAATTTATAGTTTAGTATAGTGATTAGATGTTATTTTGAAAGTTATAAAAAATAGTAGACAACTTTCTATTTAGTAGTTTAAGTTATTTACCATTTAGAGATAATTAATCTAATTTGTGGTTCAAATTGTTTTTGTGTAGACATCTTCTCATCCATTAAGTAGCGCGAAGAGGCTACATTTTGGTGATCCGCCAGAAGATTATGGTTTTCTTAACATGGCATAGCCATTTGACATATGCATTATTTATATATAGACCATAAGATGGCATATGCCACATTTTGTAAATATTATTTTGAGTTCGCATATATGCCAAATTTGTATATGTACATACACAATTACTTTACACTTATATATATAAATCGATATTCAACATATTTTGTTCATTGTGTGCATGGTTTCCTATTTTGAAACTTAAAATTTGAATGTATAATCACTTTATAATGGTTGAGCTATGATGGATAACATGGGAAAATTCGCCAAATTTGATCCCTTTATCATTAGTCTCTATAGTTGCAACATCCTTTACCCTTTGATTCCTTGATTCATTGACATCTTTAGTCTGTATAGTTTCATTTTGGTATTTATCCTTTCAATAAAGTTAGATTTCCCCTTTAGCAATGATGGATATTTTGAAATTTGAATTTTCCTTTTGAAATTAGTGCATCAAAATAAATGACATATGTTGGGGTGCCTATACCTTTTCCTAGTGTGGGAATGAACTCTTAAAGTTGACGAGAGAATAAATATTTTCTAAGCACACCAAGTTGCTCAAAAAAGAGGATGGGATTGGTAGGAATGATAATACCCTCTTCTTACAAATCATGAATTATGTTTGGTCTATACCCAAGGCACATCAAAGTGCAAGGGATGCACAATAATATTATTTTATGTTTTGATAGATTTGAGATCTTTTTCTATTTTTGGATTTTGTAGTTATTTTGATGCAAGAAATTATGGTACCAAAGTTATGGAAATAAAATATAAACTATGAAAAGAAATTATGCACAAGAATGTAATATTCTATTGTTTTCTCTTGATAAGATGAATGTAACTAGAAAAACAAATATTTCCTAAATGACCTTTTTTGTAAGGTTTTCACTAATACAAGTTCACTAATTTCCATGCTTTTAATAAGACAAGAAAATAAGCTTCACAAATAGAAAAATGAAAAAGATAGTTTGCAAGGAACAAATATAGGTAGGTGCATATGCATAAAATTTGTTAGTCTATGCATATTTTCATCATAATCATCATTAATTGCATATGATTGAAACACTTGATCATGATTACACAAACATGTGACATTTTTCAACATACACATGATATTCATAATCATCATAACACAACATACATTCTACCATCAATATAACCAATAATTCTCGTATATCATATTTTTAATGTCCTCATGTACAAATACATCTCATACCATTTTGTAACCATCATAATCATCAATACAACTAATAATGCCATATAGTTTTATTGATATCCTCATGTATAAATACATTGATACATCTTGCTTTGAAGCTATCATAGATACACAACTAATATGTGCCCCTGATATCCTCGCTTTGTAGCCACATCTCAAATCAGTGCTACTCTCATAGACACCTACATTGCAATATTACAAAAACTATTAAAAAATAGAAAAAAACACTATGTAAAAGTAATTAAACAATGAAAGCAACATGAACTCCAATGTCAGATGCATTGCCATCGAACCTCACATCCTACTCAAAGTTTGTGTTGAGCAATACCTACATATAAATATTGGTAAAGTATGGATTATAAACAATGTGAAAAACAAAGTAAATTGGTCATTCTTTGAAATCAAATGCAAAATTATAAATCAAGAGATTAAAGTATATGAATAAGATACCTCCTCGTAAATTATATTGAATGTGTCCTCAATGTTGAAGCAAAATGTTATAAATTTTATTTTGAATCGCTTCTTGACGCAATATTGTTTTCCACCAAGATGACCTACATTTGTTAAGAATTGTTAAGACACATAAACTTGAATCTACTATTAACTCAACAATGGTTAAAATTAAACATGGATATTGGAAAATGCAAAAATTGTAAGATTTTTAGTAATTTTGACAAATGGGCAGCATGGACACGTCAACGTATGCAGGTAAATACTAGGGAAGGTCTCTTTTCATTTCCCAAGTCACCTAATTATTCTAGGTTGCTCTTTCTAGCGTAGTCTCTTAAGATCCCTAAAAGCCAAAAATTGTCAAACTTTGACGAAGTCATTCTGAAAGCTCGTGGCATGTAGGAATGCTTTTTTTGGACCTACAAGTGGATATAAAATCCCTTCAAACCAACATCTCTTAGATTGGGTAAACTCAACACCGTTTTTGTGTTCCAGTGTCAAATGTATTCTTGCAAAATTTGTCAATGGAAAGCAATGCAAAAAATGGAAAGAAGCATTTTTTTTTGTTTTGTGCATAATGGATAGAAACCAAATCTACTAACACATCAAGGTGGGAAATCCAACACTACAAAAGGCCTCATTTTTTTTCCCAAGTCCCCTCATGATTTCGAAGTGCACTAATCTGAGGTAGCCTTAAAAGTGTTGTAAGAGCAAAAAATGCAAAATTGTTAAATTTTTAGTATTTTTGACAAATGGGAAGCATGGACACATTGAGGTAGGAAGGTAAATACTACGAAAGGTCTATTTTCATTACCCAAGTCACCCAAACAGTTTGGGGTGCTCTTTCCGGGATAGTCTCTGAAGTGCCTTAAGAGCAAAAAATGCAAAAAATGTTATTTTTTTAGTAATTTTGACAAATGGGAAGCGTGGACACATTGAGGTAGGTAGGTAAATAATATGGAAGGTTTGAATTAGTTTCCCAAGTCACCTAATCATTCTAGGGTGCTCTTTCTGGGGTAGTCTCTTAAGTGCCTTAAGAGTAAAAAATGTAAAAAATATTATTTTTTTAGTAATTTTGACGAATGGGAAGCGTGGGCACGTTGAGGTAGGTAGGAAAATACTATGGAAGGTCTCTTTTTGTTTCCCAAGTCACCTGGTTTTTCTGGGGTGCTCTTTCCGAGGTAGTCCCTTAAGAGCCCTAAAAACTAAAAATTGTCAAACTTTGACAGAGTCATTCTGGGAGCTTGTGGCACATAGGAATGCTTTGTATAGACCTACAAGTGGATATTGAATCACTTCAAACCAAACTCTCTTGATTTGGGTCAACTCAACACTGTTTGTGTGTTCTAGTGTCAAATGCATTCTTGCAAAAATTATTAGTGGAAAGTAGTGCAAAAATAGAAAGAACCATTTTTTTGTTTTGTGTATAATGGATCAAAACCAACTCTGCTAACACATCAAGGTGGGTAGTCCAACACTATGAAAAGCCTCATTTTGTTTCCCAAGTCCCCTTGTGATTCTAGAGTGCACTACTCTGAGGTAGTCTTAAAAGTGTCATAAGAGCAAAAAATGCAAAATTGTTAAATTTTCAGTATTTTTGACAAATGGGAAGCATGGACACATCGAGGTAGGAAAGTAAATACTAGGGAAGGTCTCTTTTCATTGCCCAAGTCACCTGATCATTTTGGGGTGCTATTTCTGGGGAGACAAATACAATAGTCAATACCTAGGCATGTTATCTTTCTAAATAAGCATTCCACAATCATTAGACTTTGAAAATATACAATCATTCTCCAAAAACCCTAAATTTTTACATATCAGTTAATTTTTATGTAAAATTTTAATGTACTTTTAATCTGTGTACATGTTAGGTCTTTGCAAGTACGTTCAACAACAAATGTGTTGACTCTTCTTTCCATTTTGAAAATAAGGCCTCTTAAATGTGGCACCCATAAGTAACTTTTTTGTTCTTATAGATGTAATATACAAAGCAAGAATTTTAAGGACAAAGCAAAGATAAACAAAATGATAATTTTGTAGTAAAGATGCACCTTCTCTTTAAAAGAACAAGTTGGATCTACTTTTTTTCCCACTGCTTGCCTAAGATTTGTTTTTTCGATATTAGTAATTTCTAATCCATGGAGATCATGTATATCTTGAATTGATAAGACTTCTTTCAATGTATATTGTTGATTGGAAATCAACCAAAATTTAGCATACTAAAAACTATCACTGTTTCATCTTATTACAAAAGAAGGGCTCATTTCTACCATCACAAAAACATAGTAGTATCAAACTCAAATGTACAGTGCAACATAATTTAACAAGTATGTACCTTCAAAATATATTGATCTACATGATCTACCATGGATGTTTTGACTGAACTGCTTGAAAATATACCTTTGTTCTCCAAAAAACCTATAGTTTTACATATCAACTAATTTGTATGCAAACTTTAAATGTACTTTTAATCCAACCCATAGAAATAACATGAATCAAAATAAGATTAACAATATCATAACTATCCCATACAACAAACGATCCACTACTCAATTGTGCCTGAAGGGTCATCTCTTACCTTCAGAGTATTGAGTAATGCTTCATGATCAACACTACTAATTGTCTATAGTTCCTCTGTTCTTGGTTTGACATGATGTATTTCAATAACTTAACGTTTTTTGCTATAACAAGGTGTGGATACATGAGAATAATTTTGTGTTTCTCATAGTCTTCAAATGTAGGTATTCCATTATTTCTAATCATATACGTCCACAACCAAGTTTCAACAACAACAATTGAACCTGTAGGGTACATGAACCCATCATCATTTTCCATTGATTGTGTTAGCTTCTTCTTTCTCTGTACACATCGTTCCAACGAATAGTATGATCCCTCTTCACTCCCTTGTGGTGTAACAATTGCATAGACATGTCCTGGATGTAAAAGATCTAAAAGATGGTCGTAGTCAAGTAAAATTTCCATTTCATCTTCTAAGACGATTATGTTGTAGATAAAGGGGTTAGATATTGTGGAATCCATCTATTTACCTACTAACTTGACTCACATTGATCCCAATCACACTGAATACAATTCTGACAAAAAATCCAACTCTCGTGTCCATATGGTCCATGCACCTACATTTGAGTTTTGAAATGAATGCATCTTTGAAGATTCTTTGATTGTCTAACATTTCAATTTCTCTCCCATTGTGCCCTCATCAACCAACCAAAAGAACCTACGCACTTGTGAATAAAGTGTCCCTCCTTGTGATAATGCATAACTACACCAATCAACAATAGAATGTGCATCACTAAATGTTGCACCACCTTTGATCTTCATTTGTTCCTTAACCAAAGATCTCTTAACACATGCACCTGCAACATCATGCTCGCCTTTTCTATTCCCATCTTCAAAAAACTCCAAATATGTGGTACGCCCCTCTCTACATGCATCCTCCTCAACCAATAAAGCATACATGCATTCTTGAATTGCCCCATGTAGTTTTATCTAACCAAATGAGATGTTAATCAATTGCAATATCTTTTTCCTACAAGAACTCAAAAAAAAATTCAAAACAATGTTACACAAACTTAGATGAATGAGATCTATCATCACTCATGTAAAAATGGTACTCCTTGATTATCTTCCTATCCTCTTTTGTACTATCAGGGGCATGCCTATATGTTATGTGGACAAAAATAACAATTTGAATAGAATTGTAATATTGTGATTGTACCTCATTTTGTGGTTGCAATGTGTAATTTTCAGCAAAATCAACTACAGATATTATAGTTCCAATTGGGAAAGAGTCCTTACACATCCTAAATTTCTGATCCAACCCCTGAGACTTGTGGCTATGCCTTGCATACTTGTAGAAAATATATTTTTTAATTAAAAATAAAATCAGCAATATACTTACCTCTTTTGTAACCAACTCGCACCTAGAACCTTCACCTCCACTCTTCAAACTGTATTTGACTATCTCAAACCTTTTTTTCTTAACAATCTTGTTAGCAAAATCATGTTTACTACCTTCATGAAAACATGTTACAAACTTCGATAAACCACCACATTGCAAACACATTTTATTTAAACAATAATTTCTATACAAAAGATAACCATTATTTCTAACACATAAAAATGAATCTAACAAGTCCCTAGATGGCTTGGGAAGTTGCATTGCACGACAATCCTGCAACATTTTGTTAGTATGCATAGTAGAATGAATATAGTATAATAATTCATGATACATCAAAAAATCAACGTGGTATTTACAACATGTATTAAAAATATTAATAGGTACACAATAAAATGGCTTACAAGACTCAAAATCCCTTTGTGAGAATTGCAAATTTGGATGTGCTTCACAAAATTGTTTGTATAATATTGTTTGGCTACATTCCAAGAAATGTTTAGGATGTGGTGTGCGATCTCAATGACCAATTATTAACTTTAAAACATCATTCACATTCGGTGATACTCTAGATTGAGAGTGCCAAAATTGTTCAATTTCATTTTTACGTTATCGGTTAGTTTCTTATCAACACGTGGAAGCCTCCCACTAAAATCCCATGTATCATTTTGAAGAGGACTATCGAGTCTTCCTCTTCTTGAGAGTGCTCTAGACAATGTTTTGTGATTTAGATTTAAATCAATACAAGTTTGCCTCATTAAACGAGTCTTTCTCAAATAATGGCTTACTAATGACATTGTGATCACTCTACGAGCAACTCTTTTATCTTTTTCCTTACTAGTCTTTCCAATATAAATTAGAGCATTAAAAATATTTTTTACAATAATACTATTTTTTTTTTACTTTTTGGTGACACGAATCTTCAATTTATTTAATAATGGTCTCATTTTGTAAGACTTTAGAAATTGCACAAAAATTTGACATTATTTAGTTAATGTCTTACCGAAAAAGTATTCTTTGAACATATTGGTAGCCCACAACCGAACCATTCATGATGACCTTTTTCCATCAAGATTATCTATTATGTTCTCATCTATTTCAAGCAACCATTTAGGGGTTCTTGAATGTTGAGCATTTTCATTAGATTCATTACAAATAGATGGATTTAGGAATTCATTTTCTTCTTCAAAAATATCCTCTCTTCTTGCATAATTAGGAGATACATTGGCATTCATTATTTCATTTTCACCTATTTCCTGTTCAACATTTTGCACCTCATTTTCATGTTGTAAATTTTTAATTTCAATTTCTTCTTCAATATTTTTTTTTAGACTGCAAGAATCAAAATTGGGTAGTCGCCCCTATAAACTACAGTGCACCTAGTATAAATTTTTCACGTGACTGATGGTGTTGGTGCGACATGCCCTCGGGTACCATGGGGATGATGGGGAGACTAGACCTCACGATCTCTTGCCTGCAACAAGATGCTTTAGCCAATCAAGCTAGGCCCACCACCCTTCAATATTTTCAAATTCAATATCATGGTCACTTTGAATTTCACTTAAAGGTAAAGAGGAGCCTTCTCCTTGAAGATAATTTGTCGTACCTCTTCTTTCCAACCTCTTCCTTTCTCTATCTTTCTCTCTACTTTCCTCAATTGCCCTTGCTTAACAATTCCTCTTCCTTTTCACTTTGCAATGATTGTTACTTTCCATTATCCCAACCCAAATAAGTACCAAATGATTAAAATATTATTTTTTTGTGAAAAGGAGTGCTCCAAAAGTGAATTCTTGTCTATAATGCACAAAAATCATGATATTCCCGACAGAGCAGAGAAAGTCGGGGCTAGATTGGAACGAACAAAATTACGTTTATTCGTTTTGTCCACTCTCACAAAGTGGATATCCACTTTGTTAAGCAAAACAAACATCCTTTTTGTTCATAAAAATGGATATCTATTTTTCTTATAGTCGTTCACATAAATCCTTGCACAAAGTATGGGAGATGGTGTACAAAACAGATATCCATTATTTTAAGCTTGTTATATTAATATAATATTATATATAATTTATTAATATAATATATAAGCTTGTTATATATACATAATATTATATATAATATAATATTATATTATTTATTATATAATATATATAATATTATATTATATATATTAATATATATTAATTTGAACATATAAAACAAAAAAAAATTTGCATTAGGGAAATGGGTACCCGTGTTCTCAATAATGGATATCTGTTATGTACACATAACAAATATCTGTTATGCACACCTCAAAATAGATCAGGCTTGTCTCAAAAATATTTGCACAGGAGAAATGGGTACCCATGTTCTCAATAATGAAGATCCATTATGCGCACCTCAAAACAAACCAGGCTTGTCTCAAAAATATGGGGAATTCATCGTGCCCAAAACGGATATCTATTTTATAATAAAACAGATATCTGTTATATCAAATTTAAATATTATATTATATATTATCACTTATATATTATGTATTATATGATATATTGTATATATTACATATTATTATTATTTTCTTAATATTATATATATATAGATTGCAAGAATCGGGTAGCCCCCCCTATAAACTGCAGTGCGCTTGGTAAACTTTTTTCACATGATTGGTGATGTTGGCATGAAACGCCCTCTAGTACCATGGGTTTGGGGGGAGACTAGACCTTGTGACCTCTTTCCTGCAACAAGATGCTTTAGCCAATCGAGCTAGGCCCCCTGCCCCTTATATATTATATATATTATTTTTATATATATTAATGTATTTTAATATTTTAATATTATATTTATATATTAATGTATTTTAATATTATATTTATATATTAATATATTTATATTATATTTATATAAATTAATGTATTTTAATATATATTATATATTGTATTATTATTAAAAAATCTAGACAAATAAATGGAGGTAGGGAGAGAGAGGTAGAGAGAGTTAGGGAGGGAGGGAGGGGTAGGTGGAGTTAGAGGGAGGGAGAGAACACCCTCAATCCTCATCTTAAACCCTAAACCATACACTCTCAACCCTTCAACACCATAAATACCCTATATCCCTCAACCCTATACCCTATACCATCAACCCTATTCTCCTCTTCCTATTTCTTTCCTCAATATATCCTCTTCTCTCCTCTCCGGAATTTCTACTAATCCTTTATCTCTCCCTCCCTCCCACCCTACCAATATTTGTCTCCTTCTTTCTCTCTATTCCTACCACCCTACCACTCCCTATCTCCCTCCTTCCCTCTCTCTCCCTCCCACCTTACAATCCCTGTCTCCTCTCTCTCTCTCTCCCTCCGACCTTACCAATCTATATCTCCCTACCACTCTCTCTCTCTCTCTCTCTCTCTCTCTCTCTCTCTCTCTCTCTCTCTCTCTCTCTCTCTCTCTCTCCCACTTCAATCTCTACTAATCCTTATCTCCTTATCCCTCTCCCCCGGCTTCTCCCCACCCTACTCACCTTTATCTCCCTCATTCCCTCTTTCTCTCCCTCTCACTCTCTCTCTCTCCCCCTCTCCCCCTCTCACCTTATCAATCCCTATCTCCCTCCTTCCCTCTTTCTCTCCCTCCACATATCCCTCCTTGTCTCCCTCACACCCTACAAATCCATATATCCTCTCTCTCTCTCTCTCTCCCTCCCACCTTACCAATCCATATCTCCCTCCTTCCCTCTTCCTCTCCCTCCCTCTATCCCTACCACCCTACCACTCCCTATATCCCTCCTTCCCTCTTTCTCTCACTCCCTCTCTCCCTACCACCCTACCACTCCCTATCTCCCTCCTTCCCTCTTCTCTCTCCCTCCCACCCTACCAATCCTTATCTCCTTCTCTCTCTCTCCCACCCTACCAATCTCTATCTCCTTTCTCTCTATTCCTCCCACTCTACCACTCCCTATCTCCCTCCTTCCCTCTCTCACCCTCCCACCTTACAATCTCTCTCTCTCTTTGACCCTACCAATCCCTATCTCCTCTCTCTCCCTCCCATCCTACCAATCCCTATCTCCTTTTCTCTCTATCCCTCCCGCTCTACCACTCCCTATCTCCCTCCTTCCCTCTCCAACCCTCCCATCTTACCAATCCCTTTCTCTCTCCCTCCTACCAATCCCCCTCTCTCCCACCCTACCAATCTCTATCTCCTTCTTTCTCCATATTATTCCCACCTTACCACTCCCTATCTCCCTCCTTCCCCCCTCTCTCTCTCCCACCCTACCAATCCCTATCTCCTCTCTCTCTCTCTCTCTCTCCCTCCCACCCTACCAATCCCTATCTCCTTCCTTCCCTCTCTCAACCTCTCACCTTATCAATCCCTATCTCTCTCCTTACCTATCCCTCCCTGTATCTAGAGAAAATTTTAGTGGAAAATCTTCACCAATTGGCGAATAATTGAAATCGAGACCTCCAGAAATGGAAAATAGTACAAGCTAAAATGGATGCTGAATCGCCGAGTTTTTACAAAAAAATAATTTTATCTTGATTAATTCGCCTATGCATTATTTTTTTAAACGACGCGTCATTGGAACTGATTCACCAGTAGTTTATACTCTAATTACCAATATTAATTATATTTGCTAGTAATATTATATTCCTACCATTAATTTAATAATAAATTACCATTTCATTTTAGTGATATTTTAACCTTGAATAGGGCTTTTATTTATTGCCATCGATTAGCTTTTTAATTAGATGGCTATAGGTTGATTCCGTGAGTTTATATGCATGTGCATTTTAAAAGGCTTGTTGAGGCCTGAAATTTGTTTTGGGCCACAAGATTAGATTTAATCATGTGGCCCAAAACAAGTTTCGGGCCTCAAAAAGCCTTTTAAAATGCACGGGCATATAAACTCATGAAATCAACCTGCAGCCATCTGATTAAAAAATATGGGGGAACTGTGCCGACCAACTATGCAATTTTTTAAAGGAGAGATTCACCATTGTAATTAATATTTTTAGTGATTATTCGCTAGGATTCGCCATTGTGATTATTATTTTTTCCAATTATTCATTAAGATTCGCCAGGATTTTACAATTTGTTTAATAATGTGTTATAGATTCACTAGGAAAATTAATATTTTTTTTCAAATAAAAGGAAAGATTCGCCAGGATTTTACACCTTCACCGAGGGGGGGGTTTCTTAAAGTTATCCCTGCCTATATCCCTCACACCCTACAAATCCCTATCTCCTTCTCTCTCTCTCTCCCTCCCACCTTACCAATCCTCTCCTTCCTTCCCTCTTTCTCTCCCTCCCTCTATCCCTCCCACCCTACCACTCCCTTTCTCCCTCCTTCCCTCTTTCTATCCCCCTCTCTCTCACCCTCCCATCCTACCAATTCCTATCTCCTTCCTATCCTACCTCTCGCTATCTTAGGCTCCTTCCCTCTTTTTGTCCCTTCCTCCCTCCCACCCTACCAATCCCTATCTCCATGCTTCTCTCTCTCCCTCCCTCCCACCTTACCAATCCCTATTTCTCTCCTTCCCTCTTTCTCACCTTCCCATCTTACCAATCCCTATCTCCTTCGCTTTCTCTCTCTCTCTCCCACCCTACCAATCTCTATCTCCTTCTCTCTCTCTCTCCCACCCTACCTCCCTCCTTCCCTCTCTTGCCCTCTCACCTTATCAATCCCTATCTCCCTCCTTGCCTCTTTCTCTCCCTCCACCTATCCCCCATTGTCTCCCTTGCACCCTACCAATCCTCTCCCTCCTTCCCTTTTTCGAGCTCCCTCCCTCTATCCCTCACACGCTACCACTCCCTCTCTCCCTCCTTCCCTCTTTCTCTCCCTCCACCTATCCTCCTCTCTCACCCTCCCACCCTACCAATCCCTATCTCCCTCCTATCCTACCTCTCGCTATCTTGGGATCCTTCCCTCTTTTTTTCCCTTCCTTTCTCCCTCCCACCCTACCAATCCCTATCTCCCTCCTATCCTACCTCTCGCTATCTTGGGCTCCTTCCCTCTTTTTGTCCCTTCCTCTCTCCCTCCCACCCTACCAATCCCTATCTCCATCCTTCCCTCTCTCTCCCTCCCACCTTATCAATCCCTATTTTTCTCTTTCCCTCTTTCTCTCCCTCTCTCTATTCCTCCCACCCTACCTCACCTCTCTCCACCTACCCCTCACTTCCTCCCTAACTCTCTCTACCTCTCTCTGCCTATCTCCATTTCTCAATCTAGATTTTTTAATAATAATACAATATATATATATATATATATATATATATATATATATAAGTGTTATCACCTAAGTATGCACCCCTGCTAAGTTATAGAAACTTAGCATACTGGTGAAATATTGGATAACTCCCTTGATTGTGGGCTTAGGTTGTGGTAGTTAACCTCCAGAGTGAGCTAGTTCTCTTGGTACTCACCTATCCTAACTTAAGCTATTGTTGTTACTGATGAAAAGGGTAGAAATATGGCATAAAAATAAAACTAACTATGTAGGTGATGCACCAAATGTTTTTTCTTCAAACCTAAGACTATTGTTTTGACACACAAATGATCAATAACTCAACCATGTTTACACAACTCAAGCTTTAACATACTCATGTATTAGTTTGACAACTGGAATCTCCTTGGTGGCGTTGGAGAAGGGAAGTGTTGACCTTTTCAAATGTCTTTTGTCTCATATTTCTGCCATAAGACTCCTATATTTTTGCCAACTGATCCTATATTTGCTCTTTGACCCAACCATATGCTTGCACATGTTATCTTTCTATTCAAATTGCCTCTATAAATGCTCTCAATTGCTACTATATTCCCTCAACTAGCCTCCAAGATATTTGCAATTGACTCTTGATTATTCTATAATCTTTTAAACTACTGCCGCCTCCATACTTTAAGCCTTTAAAACATGTGCAAAAGAGGTTTGAAAATGTCAAAAGATTTAAAGGAGGCGTAAAAGGTCTTCATATGATAAGAAATCCACATCTAATCTCATTTTTTCCTTTTTCTTTTATCACTATGAGTTTTAATCACTGTCCTTTATCATAGTAAAGGATTGTCCTCTCATTCTTATAAGCCTGCAACAAACCATTTATCATGCTCATTGTCATCCTTATTTACTGTCCCTTCTTTGTTTTAACATTACTTGCTCTGTTGACTATCCCTTCTTTAACAATGATTATCATATGCCCTTTTTCTTACCATACATTCCACCTTCATAGTCACAAATCGCAAAAAAATAGACTATCATAACCTTGATTGACATGAAGGACTCATGAATAGATTGTATGTCACAAAATTGACTGTCATAAGCTTATTATCTTAGCATGTCATTCATATTATCTGGCCTTGTCATCTCTTAAATGACTGAAATGCTTCTTCACAGTCATCATTGATTGTTTTATGTGACAGTAATCAGGTAGCTTTGACTGTCACTGCACTTTGGGATTGTCAATACAATCATTAGTGACTGTCTCGTACCTTCTATTGACTGTGAATGCAACTTCTTCCTCTTTTCATTATCTGACTTTCTTCAAAATACATCATGCATAAAATAAATTCATATAGTGAATTGACTCCTAGACAGTGTAATGCAAGGGGGTCCCTTCGTGTTCACTGTACAGTTCCTTATGCCTTGTCCATATTCCTATGAAATTCATAGGGTATGATTGTCACCTTTTCACTGTGCATTGTCTATGACTGTCTCTTTAGTAGGTTTCTCTTAACTTAACTCACTCATAAAACATTGCCATACATTCCATAGTTATTGAGCACATACCTTGAGATTACAACCCTATCACAATCACCCTGTAAATAACTATCATTTGGTCTCTAAAAAATTTTAAAACATGCATAGTTATCCTTTGCTTGACTATCTTCTAAACCATGACAGTCTCATGACTTTGGATATAGGGTTGTCTAAAAGCCTTTCCACTATTCTCTTCATTCTACATGCCTACCTCTCATTTGACAGTTCTCCACATGATCTTTGACATGAAACTTTTCCACTATGATATCTATCTTCTTGTCAATGAAAGTCAATACCATACTATCACTATGAGGAATATTCATTCCATTTCCCTACTTTTCTTGAATGCAACACCTCAATCACCACAATAACATTTGCATTATTTAAGCTTTGTTGAGTTTGACCAATGAAGGAGCATTAGCCACTTCCTTGCCTCTGTCATATTTATAGATTTTAGACTATGAATATCCTTTGATGGACTACCATGCAAGTTCCTTCTAGCAATGCCATGTATTTTCATAGTCAATACTGTCATCATTACCTTGATTCATTGGGGCGTGAATTGATATTGTGTTTTGGTCATGTATTCTAACTTGTCAATGCTACCGTTATGACAGGCATGTAGGTTGCCTTGTCATACAAATTTCATCCCAAACATACTTGACAAGGTTGAAAAACCAGTCATTGCTTCCAAGACCTGCTATGAAGACCTCTATATTTTTTCATCTTGTTGGCCTTTTTTCCACAACTGTGCCTTATTCATTGCATGCAAATCCTTTATCATACAGTCACCTGCAACTACCCTAAACATATCTTCTCAATGCTGGTGCCTATGATTATCTTTCATTTCAAACAACTAGCATGCAAGCTTTTCTGTAACACTATCATAACCCATTCATTTAGGATTATCCACCTCTTTAAATTGTACTTCATCTTTTGACAATAATACCCAAGGGTTTGTAGGATTCACTCAAATGTTTGAAACTTTAAAGGAATGATACACTCTTACTTGGATCTTTCAATAGTCTTGATATCCCTCTTTATTGTCATATAGTATCAAGCACTCCTCATTACAGACCTGCAACCTTTTTTATTTGTGTTACCATGACCTGCTCATCAGTGGATTTAGTTGCTTTTATGGTCTATTGTATGCACTCCTAATGTCATTCTCTTTTAGTCAAGCCTTGAGGGAAATATGTGTTTCTCTTGTAGCAGAGATTCTACTAGGTGAGAGAGACAACTCCAATCTACTCTTTGTGGGTGTCTATTGTTGATATGAGAAGAAAGCCCTTTCATTGTAGTGTGTAAGCGATCAATATCTTGAGGAAAAAGAAGTGTCCTCATCCTTAGGTGAACCTCTATCCTATGGTATTCATGCTATCCTACATTGTTACCAAGGTCCCTGCCAAGGTCTCAGATTATAGTCAACTTGCAATGAGGTCATGAGTCCATAAGACTCATTGTTGATTAAGGATACAGTCCATTAATGATTCATTTAGCACAAACTACAGAAACACAATAATGCCATTGTCTTGGTATTGAAGGAATTAATACAAATCTAGTTCCTCAGACATTGACTACCTTCTATCTCCTTGAAGGGATTGTGATTTATAACTTCTGCACCTTATTCACTATCAATCTATGTGCCTCTACCTAGACTGCCAATACTATTACCATGGTTGTGAACATAAAATGTGAACTAATAGAGAATGCAAAAACAATGGCATCACTTTGATCCCAAAAAGACAATGATAGCTAGCACCATCTAGAATACTTATGGATTGTGCTCCTAAGGGCCATCTAGTACTGTCATCTACCTCTAATGACACTATGAAAATGTGTAATGATCCACACTATGAGATACCTAAAATAGTGCTGCACTTTTCTTGCTTCATTGATAATGACCTATTTACCTCAGTGCCACTGTTCTTCTAAAACCCCAGGTCTATCATGACCCCTTGTTATCATTTCTTTCATCTGTGCACTCCCTCCTTCAATATAGGATGTCAAGAACTTCAATGAAATGCTTAGGAATGAATATGAAAAAGTTAACTGTGCATCTCCACTTACCAAAACTAGCATACTACCTCTCATACTATTGTCATCATGAAAGAATGACTAGTTTTCTAATGCAATTTCCCATGTAAATAATGAGATAGTTTGCATTAACATTGTACAAAGCATGGAAACACAAATAGTTAAAACTTTTGCACAAAAACTAACCCATCCAAGCATAATACTCAACAAGAGCATAAATAATGTATATCTCCTACAATATTATTCTTGTTCTGATAGGGATTTAATTTTTTCCAATATTTTCCCTAAGCCCTTTTAAGAGTTTTCCTAATGTACCAGCTTTTAAAACAAGACTTTACAACCTCATAACTTCAAGCATACCTAACAAGATGGAAAAACAACCTTGTAGGATCTACAACGTGGGTATGAATTCCCTGAAATTCCTCCAACTACCCTAGAATGTGCCATACTCTAACCCATCATTTGCAACACGTGTCTTCATCTACAACAAAACTATTGACCTCGTGTAAGCAAATTGAAAACTCTCCAAAATGTGCCCTCAAAACCAGGAGGGGAGACTCCTTCAAACACAACGTGCCATAACCCTACACTTCTCCTTGTTGCGTGGGTGAAGCAAACTAAAAGCTATTTTTTTCTTGGCGCCCAAAGAAAAAGACTTAGTCAAATATTTCCACTTCCCTATTTCACTTAGTTTTAATTGCAAGCCATTACATTATCTCTTTCTCCCTTTGGCCTTTCATAAAACACTTTAATTTTTTAAAACATTTTCAATAAAATGTTCCAAAACTAAAGTGTCAACAATAATATATATTAAAATACATTAATATATATAAATATAATAGGGGCAGGGGGCCTAGCTCAATTTGCTAAAGCATCCTATTGCAGGCAAGAGGTCGCAAGGTCTAGTCTCCCCCCAAACCCATGGTACTAGAGGGCAGTGTCACGTGAAAAAAGTTTACCAGGCGTACTGCAGTCTACATCCTGCAGTCTAAATATATCTATATATATAATATTAAAATACATTAATATATATAAATATAATATATATTAAAACACATTAATATATAAATATTATATATAATATATAACATATATTAGAAAAATAATGATAATATGTAATATATCATATAATACAAAATATATAATATAATAAATAAGTTATAATATATAATAGATTTTTTGAGTTTCATATAACAGATATCCGTTTTTGAAAAATGCGTTTTGCACAATAGAGGCATGTCTATATTTTGAAGACATGGCGGGTTTGTTTTTAGCCTCACATAATGAATATCCACTATTGAGTACATGAGTACCTGTTTCATTCTCTGTAAGTCTTTATTAAATTTAATATATTAATATATACATAAATAATATAATATTATACATATTATATATAATATTATATACATAATATAATATAAATAATATATTATTGTAATATTATATAAATAATATAATATATTAATATAAATATTATAAATATTAATATTATATATTATATTGTTATATATAATATATTAAAATATTATATATCATATTATTATGTATAATATTATATTATGGGAGACTCCTTCAAACACAACGTACCATAACCCTACACTTCTCCTTGTTGCGTGGGTGAAGCAAACTAAGCTATTTTTTTCTTGGCGCCCAAAGAAAAAGACTTAGTCAAATATTTCCACTTCCCTATTTCACTTAGTTTTAATTGCAAGCCATTACATTGTCTCTTTCTCCCTTTGGCCTTTCATAAAACACTTTAATTTTTTAAAACATTTTCAATAAAATGTTCCAAAACTAAAGTGTCAACAATAATATATATTAAAATACATTAATATATATTAATATAATAGGGGCAGGGGGCCTAGCTCAATTTGCTAAAGCATCCTATTGCAGGCAAGAGGTCGCAAGGTCTAGTCTCCCCCCAAACCCATGGTACTAGAGGGCGTGTTGTGCCAGTGCTGCCGATCACGTGAAAAAAGTTTACCAGGCGTACTGCAGTTTATAGGGGGAGGGATACTCGATGATCCTGCAGTCTAAATATATCTATATATATAATATTAAAATACATTAATATATATAAATATAATATATATTAAAACACATTAATATATAAATATTATATATAATATATAACATATATTAGAAAAATAATGATAATATGTAATATATCATATAATACAAAATATATAATATAATAAATAAGTTATAATATATAATAGATTTTTTGAGTTTCATATAACAGATATCCATTTTTGAAAAATGGGTATTGTTTTGCACAATAGAGGCATGTCTATATTTTGAAGACATGGCGGGTTTGTTTTTAGCCTCACATAATGAATATCCACTATTGAGTACATGAGTACCTGTTTCATTCTCTGTAAGTCTTTATTAAATTTAATATATTAATATATACATAAATAATATAATATTATACATATTATATATAATATTATATACATAATATAATATAAATAATATATTATTGTAATATTATATAAATAATATAATATATTAATATAAATATTATAAATATTAATATTATATATTATATTGTTATATATAATATATTAAAATATTATATATCATATTATTATGTATAATATTATATTATTATATATATCATCAATATATTATATATACTAATATAAAAAATATATTAATATTTTTTGTTTTAATAAACAGATATCCATTTCTAGGTATTCATAATGGATATTCATTATGCAACCTTAAGTAATGGATATTTGTTTCTATTAGATATCCGTTTTGCTTCTGTATTGTTTGGGTATTTGACTTGGGGGTGACCAACCTACAAAGTCAACATCCCCAACATGTTTATAGGGGTTGCAATAGTTTTTTGAACTTCACCTTTCGTGTTGACATTTTTTTTTCATCCAATTTTGATGAAAGAAAAAGGGTTTGTTCAACAAATTGACAACATTCTACCGATATAAGATATGCTTTATTTTGAATTTAATAGGTAATTATTAAATTGATTTTCTACATGTGCTATGTGTAAAGTCCTGATTGAAAAACATCTATAATCTTTAAATGGTTAAAACATTTTTTGAATCTCAAAGATGCGCCACACTATGATTCACAAATTATAGTTAAAAAAAAAAAATTCATATTTTTTTGACCAAGTTAGGATGGCCGGACAAATGGTTTTTAATATTTAAAAAAATTCCTACTAGAAAATTCATAACTAAATATTTACTTGCCAAAAAATTATGAAAAAATATGTGTCACATCCGAGCATGTGTCCTCTACTAATATTGAAAGATTCAGATTTTTTTTTTATTTTTTCTCCCCATTAGGGTGGTCGGACAAACACCTACTTTTTTATTTATTTATTTATGAAAATTTAGTACCATTGCATTGAAATTTCAAATTTTCACCAAATAGATTTATTTTTTTCCAAAAAAGAGAACTACTAGCTTAGAAACTAGATTCAATTTGCTACAAATTTTGTTTTTACATATTTTTTAAATTATGTTAATAACCTATTCAAATTTTTATGTCAAGTTGCATAACTCTATTTTTGTGAATTTTCATTGTCATTTAGGGGCCTAGTTTGGACCTCCATGATCCTGCATTGACCCATATGTTAGATGCTTCTTTTATAGTAGTTCATGTTCATGTTCTCATTTTTATTCTCATGTATCCTACTATAAGGTAGTGAGCCTCTTTAGTAGGTCCTTGTAGCTTGCCCTAAGGTTGTGCGCCTTAGCCTGCAAGTCAAAAGGTAGCAAGCCTTAAATAATATTGCAAAATTTTGTAAGAAATGAGCTTCATATATTGTGAGCTAACTCTTACCGTGGCTTTCCCTCATTGGGTTTTTCACGTAAAAACCTTGGTGTCCTTGTGTGGTGCATGTTTTCATTTCTGTTCCTCTTTTAGTTAATGTGATTTAATGTTTAAATTGTGAATGGAGATGTTTTAGTATATGCAGATTCACCCCCCTCTCAACATTTTGGTGTGTTCAACAACTCAATACCTTTATGTATGTGTTTCATTCTCATTTACACATATCCCCATACATTTGACATTATTTCACCCCCTTTTCACACATTCCCACATATTTATTATTTATTTACAATTTATCTATCCCTATTTGCACACAATTCTTCACATTTGATCCTTGCCTCAAGTTGATAATTTTCCTGAGCTAGTTCACTTTCAATTACTTGAGATCAAACTTGGTTCAATCCCAAGGCCTACAAGAATGAAATTTAAACTCAAATATTCAAAATCAAATTCTAAAAATTCATGCTCCTTTTCACTAGCCATCGTGAGTTGACTTGACACATGTTTTTGTGAATTATTGTTGTGTCTTGGTATTTGAAGGTATTCAATTATGCAATTAAACATATCAACAAATCATATGAGACTAAGGAGAAAGCATCTAAGGGACAAAGACTCTTAATCTACCTTAGAATCATATGGGACATCTACACTATTATGCATGGTGTTTTCAATAATTCAATTAGAACTATAAAGATAGTTTAAGCAAGGGATTTACTCAGGAGAACTTGACCCTAGCGATTCAAAAATCTTCCATAACGTGTTTGTAAACACTAGCTTGATAGTTTTAGACATAAAAAAGAAAAAGGTGAACAAATCTTTATCACTACTTTTTTTTGGTTCACTCCCTTGTGCTACATTCATTTTCACACATCGATTCAAGGCTATGATGAATGGTTCAAACTTGAGGGACTCAAATCCCAACCTTTCTAGATTTTGAACTTTAATAGAGTCTAAGATAATGAGCACATTGAGGACATCAAATTCTAATCCTACATTGAAATATTTTAACTTGACATTGATAGATTTTCTTTATTATTATTTCCAAAATTAAATATATCTATCCTCCATTTAATATATGAATGTTTATTTTCATTTATTGAACTAACTACCTAATTAAATCAAAATGAATTATATACTTTTATTTACATACATCTAGTTAACCTAGATATATATAATGACTTTTATTCGCTTATAATACTCCTATTTTTTGTGAAGCCTTCACTTACATATAAACATTTCTCTATTTTTTCGTTGACAACGTTCCCTATATGAACATTATCAGCTAACTTTAATGATCAATGGTTGAGAATGTGGTAAAATGATGGTTGACCATTGAAAAAGATCTGATCATTCGATGAACCCAATATAAAATAAATAAAAATAATATTAAAAAATAAAACACTTTATACAAAGAAAGAAAACAAAGAATCAAATATTCTTTCTACATTTCCACTAAAAAATATGTTTTATATTCATATTGTAAAGGTAAAAAAAAATAAAAATAAAAATAAAAAATCATAATTATTATTTTTTATAAATTAAAATAATAATTATTAAGTATTTTACTACATTGAATTTACCTTATCTAATTAATCATTGCATTTTATACAAAGAAATAAATCAAAGAATTAGATATTGTTTCTAATTTTCCACTAGATATTGTTTCCTAATATTCAAAGTGTATATGGTTGAAAATGTGTTAGCATGATGCAAGACTATTGAAAAAAATCAAAATAATCCTTTGTACCCACTAGCAATAGGTTTACAAATTATTTCTTATCAAAATAATCATTACATTTAGTATGCATTGAAAATTAGAAAATAAGAAATTAAAACAATATGAAGAAATCAAATGATGTGATGTTGCCTAAATCTTATTAATTGATGAACAAAATTAATTTGCAGAAGATGTGCGGTCCCAAATGATGGAATGATCTTATATAGGCTTTCCAAGGAAAAATCAAAGAAGAGATGGGGATGAGGATGAAGACTTGAGATACTCAACTGCAAAACATTTTGCAAGACTTGTGGATGACCAACTAAAATCAAGTGCAATCGCTAGCTATAGGAAATTCGAAAAATATTAGCATGTCAATCGTTAAAGAATAGTCCTTAATAAAACGGTTTAAACTCCCATAATTCTTTGTACAAGGGTAAAATCCTCCATGAAAAAAACAACGGAGAGGTCAAAGCGACAAAGGATGGGGACATCCACATTCACAGCAATTCGCTGATCCCAATAATTCACAAGGCTTTAAATGCATGCAAAAGGTCCCACCCCAAGATGAAGGCTACAAACACTTTCCCGGCAAATCCTTGGTATGATGAAGAATGTAAGGCAGCCAAGAGATCACTAAAAAAGAAAGGAATGGACAAAGAGTACAAGAAAAAATATGAAAAATTGGTGCAGTCAAAAAAATATGATTATGTAAATGAAAGAAGGAAGGAGCTAATCTCGCTTGGAAAACAGAACCCTAAAGGTTTTTGGAGAGAATTGCAGCAAAAGAAAAAGAGGACTGAAAACAGTATTACAGATGGCCAATGGCTAGAGTATGCTAGGCTTCTTTACGAGCGGGTTCATGAGAAAGACCATCCACCTGTTATTAACACATCAATGGAACTATTCACTGTGGATGATATCAAACAAGGAATAAAGAATTTAGCAAGTGGTATAGATGGGTTGCAGGCTGAATTCTTAAAATGGGGGATCGAGACTCTTGCTCCTTACATAAAAAGAATTTTCAATAATGTCAATCAAGAGGGATTTCCTATGGAGTGGACCACTAGTGTGGTCATTCCTCTATTCAAAAGTGGTGATATCAACAATCCATCTAACTACCGTACGATTATGGTCAATCCTATCTTTGGCAAGCTCTTTGGGAGCATGATTGAGCGTAGGATCAGCAGTTGGGCAGAAAATGAGGGCAAAAGAGCAATCAAGACACTCTACCATTGATCACTGCATCACCCTTAGGCATTTGGTTGAGAAAGTTTGGAACACTCAGGGCGAGGAAGCTTATTGCTGTTTTGTTGATTTCAAGAAAGCTTTTGACACGGTACCTAGGACAAACTATGGAATAGAATGGAGGAATTAGGCATCCCAAATGTATATAGAGCAGCTGTTCACAGATTGTATGAGAATGTTAGAGCTAAAATCAGAACAAGGGATGGTATGTCAGAATGTTTTGGTAGCGACATTGGAGTTAAACAGGGCTGTCCTCTATCTCCCACGCTTTTTGGGTTATACATTGATAAGTTGGAAGCTTGGTTAAGCAAGACGGATGGGGATGGTATTCAATTGGCAGGTTATGTGGTGAAGCTACTCTTATATTCTGATGATCTTATCCTAATTTCAAAAACAGCACATGGGTTAAGAGAACATCTGAAAGGTCTAGAACTCTTTTGTCATGAGGTTGGGATGCAAGTGAATATCACCAAGACCAAAATCATGATTTTCTCATTGAATAGAAAAGATAACCAGAATACCTTTCTTTTTGAAGGCAGCCCGCTTGAAATAGTCAAAGAATACAAGTACCTTGGGATTGACTTTCATTATAAGCTCAGTTGGGAGACTTGTCGGACGAAAAGGATACAGGGAGGTTGGAAAGCTTCTTACCTTCTACAAAATAGGTGTAGAAAAGCCGAGCTTTGGGATTGGAAAACCAAGAAAACCCTTTTTGGTTTGCTTGTTGCTCCGGTTATACTTTATGGGTGTGAGGTATGGGGAAATAGTATGTCAAAATGCAGTTGGAGACAACTAGAAAGAATTCAAAAACATCTAATAACAAGCAGTCTCAAAGTCAAAACCACTGTCCCCTATGAAATTCTTTTAGCTGAAACAGGGTCTTTTCCATTGGAAGCATCGGCTTTAATCCGGTTGATAAGCTATTTAAAGAAGGTTGAAAACATGGATAACCACCGTTGGCCCAAAACAGCTATGAAGGAGACGCTAGAACGTAGGAAGAAAACTTGGATGAAACAAAACCACAAGTGGATGAACAAGTGGGACATCAATTTGCATGAGTGTCCTAGCACCAATAGTGAAATAAAAAGCTATGTGACTGAAAAATTCAGAACTGCCATGTGGACAAACCAGATTGGGCGAAAAAAATTACTACATAAAGAGTTTATCATGGTGAAAAAACTTATTTAGGTGCAGATATTATCACAATTGAGGAATCACATTTAAGACCGGTAGAAATACCCAAGGAAACTTGGGAAGAAAGAACAGCAATAAAGGGGTTGTGGAAACAGAATGGCACTTCATCATGGAATGCAACGACCGCACTCAACATGAAAATAGTTTGAAAGTGGACAATATGCACCAGCTATTTGAGGAAGATCAGACGGCTAGCCTTCTAGTCAAACTTAACAGCAGGAGATCTGACTTGGAAAAGCAAATTAGGCCTGTTTTGTCTCGGTCCCATAGACTACGTCATTAAAATCTTTCATTCATTCATTCATCATGTCCTTTGTTCCGAATCCCTGTGACAAAATACGTACTTTTTACTTTAACCATCGGGCTCTCAATCCTCAAATTGAGTGGATAACATTTTCTCTACATTTGAGTGGAGTCGCATCACATAATAATGGTGGAAGTGGTCACAGGTACTTTTATTGTTCTTCTTGTACGTACTGTTACGCATGAGAATCGAGCGACGTCACTAGTTTTACCACTCACGCCCTACGGTCTCTGTCCTATAAAACGAAAGAAGCGTGAAGCCTTTTCCCTTTAGAGATGTTGGTGTTGGTCAAAACTACAATGCGAAGCGCGGTGTTCTTAGACGATAAACGATCCACGGCATCAAAAGCGCTATCAGCCGGCTGCGAATATTACCCTGAATTTCTAAATAGGACGGAGCATCGCCGTCGGAGCGCTTTAAATAACGGAAAAGCATTCCATTATACTAATATGTACTGTGGAAATGTTATATCTCATATAACAGTTTGCATAATAAATAATGATATTGAGAAACCGATATATTGAAACCCAGGTCAACATGCATAATTTTAGCTCGCCTAGTGGAAAACCTGAAAAGTAGGTGCAATTAAGTCGCTAGGACAATTGAACAAAACCCAAATAAAGGTCAAAGCCCTTGTCTTTGGCAAATGTCTCCGCTTGATGCCGTTAAATCGGCTTACTAGTTTAAAAGGCCAAATAATCTGTTATTTTGTATATCCCTTTCAAAGCCCCCTTCACTCTATAGAATTGGAACTAAATTTTGGGCGTTGAGAACAATTAATGGTGTTTTGGATCTGAATTAGGTGGAAAAAATGTCAGTTCGTTACGAAGAAGATGTGATTCTTGAGCGCAGAGGACCAATATACAGAGCACGTAAAAGGGTGGCGCGGAAAATGAAGGATATCTATAGAAAAGAAGGCCAGGAAATTTGGAATCGAATTATGGCGGACAAGCCCATGTGGCCTTTTCTTATTCCTCTGCTTCTTTTTGCTTGGATTTTGGAGAGATGGCTTGTTCCGTTCTCGAATTGGGTTCCTCTCTTAGTTACCGTCTGGGCAACAATTCAGGTCTGTATAATTGATTCCTCTTTTTCTCCACCTGATGAAAACTCTATACGATTTACCGTTAGTATTGGCTCCAAAAATGAATCATTTGGTTTTAGTAGCATCCGAGTGCACATATAGCTGATCAAAGGTCAAATTTTTAGTGCTGCAGAAGAAAGTCACTCACAGTAACATTCTCAAAATTACCGATTTTAATTTCATTTAGCAAAAGAACATGAGGAAACGAGACATGCAATTGATAAAGGACAAAAAATGCCAATCTATAAAGAGGCACCCATGCGTCCAAATTCCCTGGGTTTCAATGATCTCCAATCTCTGCTGCATACATATTGTATCTCTTTTTAACACTTACACAAGAATGATTAATTTTGACAGACAATATTTCTGAAAGTACCTCACCTGTCACATTTCTATATTTGCCCTCAGTCAAGAAAATTACTTTGAAGCAATTAGCATATCATACACCCTCGGAAGATCGAATCCGAACTCTTGAAATTAACTTAAAGAATCGGCATATATTTACTGGAAAAAGAACCCAAAGGAAATTGAAGAAGGCCAAATCAACTCATGGGCTGCCTTTTCTTTAACAAATTACAAGAACTTTCTTGCAACTATTAGCACTTGATCAGCTGAATGCACTAGGGGAAGAAATAACAGAAAACCTATATTCTGTTGCCTAATTATCAAAATCAAATTACATTACTTTGTTCACTTAAATGGGTCTTCTTTAACTCGGTGGACACAATAGAACAAAAAAAGAAACAATTTGAATTTTGAAGAAAGAAATAAATCTGCTGGTTGTTTATTTGAAGTTTACAACCTTAAAAGGAGTTTTTAACAGATTCGTGGGTAACTCAGAGCAGAACTTTTAATTCCCACATCTTTAAATATACCTTTATTATTAGTGCCAAGTGGCCATACTTCATGCTTGGCCACCTAGTGAGCTTGGTTTAAGTTCGACTTTTGATGCTGATGCTTCTCCTTTAGATCGTTTAATGATTTTGTGTTGCAGACATAGGAAACCTGCTTTGGCATGGTGATTAATGCAACAGAACAATTGAGGCATCTATGAAAATTATAAATGGTTACCTTTTAGAAACAACACACTCAATTACTTAATGCTTGGCATATTGTGGTTTGGATTCCCTTGGTATGTTGCATTTCAACCATGTATACTTGTTCTTGGGTTCCATGGCCATGTATGCTGCTGCACTACGATCATGACTGATTTTTGTTTGCACTCAGTCATCCAGTTGTGAGCTGGTAAACAATGTGAGACTATGGCTGATAGAGGAGCACAATACTGGTGGTAGGCAGAGAGTGATATTGGAATAGAAGGGTAGTTTGGACTATTTGGTGGCTCAAGGAGGGTGGGAAGAATTTGTGAGTATTGATCTCGTTACCCAAATTTTATAAGTCTTTGTTTATGTATGTGCAACCCAATTATTGAGCAGCAGATTGTCAAAGATATTTCAGCCGCTATGTAAATTCCATGCCCTAGATCAGTTTGTGGGCAAAGCTTGTGCTGGCTTCTATCTTTCAAAGGATACATGTCCAGTAACAGTGGATCCTCATGGAAGATTTATGTCCAGATAAACGCTATCATTCTCCTTTGTATGGTGTAATATATCTCTTGTCTTTATGTTATAGGTTGTGTATTTACATTTGAATATGCTCTGTAATGGATGAATTGGTGATATGAATAGACAATTGTTTTGTTATAAATAGACAAGTGTATGCTTCTGTCATGCATTTAAGTGAAGTGTATGCTTCTGTAGCTCAAAGGTTAGAGTTATCAGATTGATTACTTTAACAAAGCCCAGGGTGCCAGGCAGACTACATGGTTTGCTTATAATTTTGAGCTAGAATTACTGGATACTGCAAATAGGAGATGCACTGTCATTGGACTATAAAATATGGGAAGCCAGACTGTATATATGATCAAAATATTGTGGTTGAAATTATTAAAGTGAACATGACTGAAGCTAATAAAGGAAGCTGATAACTATTACTTACATATCTAGCAATGTTCGAATTCCAGGATTTGCTATTGCTGGTAATGATTCTTTTTTTTTTTTTATAACTTTCCCTTGATTCCTCAACTATATAGCAAAGCTACGTTTAAGATACATTTTTCTTAACATCATTACTAACAAAACACGATTATCCATCCCTTAAATCGATAGAATTATAAGCAAGACATTTAAGGAACTAAACTTAATGCATTTTTTATTTGACGTTAGGCTTATTTGAGCCTTTAATAGATTATGTTTGCAATCTAGAGCAAAAGTGTATAATGCAAAGCAATGCCATCTCAATTGACTTCAATTTGCTACTTAGTGCAAAGTGGCCTTGTGATGAGACATATTCACATGAGCTATATTGTTTTTAAGTATATATTCTTGTTATTTGCACATATGTCTATGTATCTTACAATACATATATCTTCTCCTAGAAGCTTCCCTTGCTTTAGATCATTTTCTGTTTCTTTTATTAGAATCTTCCTTTCATCTACAAGTTTCTCTGTATATCTTTGTGATATTTAAATACCTAATACATTAGAGCATAGAACTTGTACAATTGTTTTTAATTCCTTTGTGTTCCTTTTTGCTTGCAGTTCTGTTCATATCGATTGGTACTAAAGTCTATTGGTCATGGCCTTTGGATCTAGTCCTATCAAGGGTTTCTATCTTGATCAAGGCTTTCAATCTAGTCTTCTTAAGGGTTTCTACTGCTTACCTCTACTAGATCTTGTTCCTATTAACTTGCTTTGGGAGCACAATGGAATTTTTTGCTGCCTCCTTTGTTGCTGCAGCTTCCTTGGAAACAAAACACCATCCATGACTTTCAGCTGCCACCACAGAGGTCAATGGGGTGACAGCCCTCGTGTGGCTTGCCAATAAATGCTGTTGTAGGGCATTGCAGCAGCATCCTAATGGTAATAATTAAAAAAAGGACAACATGTCACAAATCCTGTAAATCAATGCATTTTGGCTTAGATTGTTGGTATTTGAGCCTTGATTCTAAGCATCTTTACCAGATTAGTTCAAATATACTTGAAAAATAAGTCTTTTAAGAAATTCATACAGGAATCTGTGAATATGAATGACATTGAGCAGATCTTCGCTAGTCAAGCCAACACTATTGAGCAAATCCTTGCCAACCAGACTGTAACTAGGCCTATGTTATGCAAGAGATTAGTAGAAAAATGTAAACAACGCAGAATCGGAATCCAGCTACAATATCATTTGCTCAACAACCATTGAAATGTGTCCTACTTGCTGCTAAAATCAAGATCCCTAGGTTTGATCGCATCTTCAATGGTGAGAAGCTCAACTCTTAGCACCTCAGCCTTGAGGCATATTGACAATATCCAAACTGCTGAAGTTAATACAGAAGAAGCTATGCAAGAATGAGTGGAAAAATGATCAAAATATGCTTGTTGCTGCTGCAGTTGATGACAAAGATGGCCCTAATCATCAATCACTCAAGTGGATCATTTTAAAGATGCTGTGAAGAAGAGGTTCTACTGTGTCAGGTATCAAGAAGTCTATGTGAAGAGCACAAAGATTTACTGAGAGGGGGGGGCGGGGGACGGGGTGAATCAGCATATCAACTAACTTTTTCCCTCTCAACTCTTATCAACTTCAAACTTTAATACAAATCAACTATGCAAGAGTATCTCAATATGAACAAGTTGACACCAAGATTTTACGTGGAAACCCTTACGGGAGAAAACCACGGTACAAACAATGTACTTTATGAATTATATAAACTTTTACAATGAATGTAGGCACCAACCTACTTGAATCACCAAATAAGTAGTTTAGTAGGCACCAACCTACAAAGAGCACCAACCCTTAATCCTGATTTAGTAGGCACCAACCTACAAGGAGCTTCAACCCTTAATGCTGATTTAGTAGGCACCAACCTACAAGGTGTACCAACCCCTACTTGCCAAGCACCTACTTAGCAAAGATTATAATTTGAATGAATTGTGTTCTATCTTCAATGTTGCTTCTTCAATGGATGATGGACTTTACACTCTTCTTGAAATTATCCTCCTTGAATGATAGCAAAATGTCTTGTTCACAACTTTCCTTTTCACATAAAAATTTACTTCATGATGATGCCATCTACTTCACCAAATCTGCATTATATTCCACTTGACTTTATCTTTCTTGAATGATGTCTATATAAATCAGTATATGATGAATTTACTTTACAGATCTGCCTCTTTTATTCTCCTCATACAAATTTGCACAAACTCCTCTTGGACTGTCTTTGAATTACCTTCACAAGTCACTTCTCTTCATAAATCTGCTCAACATGTAAATATATCTTCACAAAACTCTGCTTCAATCTGCATGTATTTCTCTTTACTTCTGCATGAACTTTGGATCAAGTTCTTCTTTCAAAAACTGTCTTATTTTACTTCAGATGATATTCACTTTATACAATTCCAATTCAGACTACTTCATCTCTTTATCACAAGTAATGTTCAATAAACTCCTTAACAACCACACAGAAAATCTTCAATTAAATCCCATCACATACAGCACGTGGTTTTGATATGATCTTTATTCTACACACACTGCTCTACACCCAATTGTGACTCAAGGATAAAACATTTATTTCACTCACAGCACCCCACACATTTGTGTTTTGATGATATATCGATTTTTTTCACACAGCATTCACTACTCAACCTCAGAAACGTATCTCCATTCAATATTTATATATTCTTCATAAGAGATATCCTTTTCCTAGAGACACATCCTTTGAATGTGTTATTACAATATTTAATTGTTGTCTACACTTAGATCGCACCTCCTTAATCTGAGTTTTTCCAAATCATCCTTGAAAGAACATGTCACCTTTTGTTCGCATCTGTTCAAGAGACAAAATTAGTTTGTCTTTATTTTTATCCACTTTAATTGTTTATTAAAGTATATCTTTAGCTTACGTCCCTTGAATGAAAGCTTCCTTTAATTTGTAAATCGATGTTGAAGATTAACAAAAAGATGTATTCCTTTAGTTGCACCGATTTCTTTAATGAAGACGTGTCATTTGGATGCAGCATTTGCCCTTTAGAAACAGACACACCTCTTTACCAAGCGATTTCCAACTCTTTGAAAAAGGTGTTTAAGATAAGAGAATACGTGTCTTTTCAAGAGACATTCTACTTCATTCCACCCGATAACTCTTTACTAATTGACTTTTTAATTATGATGTCTTTAATCTTTTGATTTGTGAACTATGATGTCTCATCCTTCATTCGCATCTGCTGATATACAGTAGCGGCTTCTTTGAAATACGTATTATGTTAAGTTAACAAATACGTATTATGTTTAGATCCTTTTATGCTTTGAATTTGGATGCTGAATTTGAAGTTGTCGGTGTAATGAAGGATCTTCAGATTTGATCATGAATTGTTCTTACTGGAGATTCTTAACTGCCCCGCATTTCTCTAATTTGCTTTCTTTATCAATAGTCAATCTTAAGGGATGTCACTTTGATTAATATCAATAGTAGTTGCTCTTGCAATAGCCCGACAATATCTCCAATGCCTTCTTTACAATAATATAAGAATGACTCAATATCTGATCAATTTCTTTCTTCAAATGTGATTTAAACTAAGCTTCACAATCCCTTCATGAAATCTGCAAATATGCTCTTTTATATCTGCATAAGTCTCATCACACATATGATATATAACTGTTGCAAATTCTTCCTTATTCTGTCCTTAATTTCTATTTCATGTTTGACATCAATGACAATATTTCTAACAATCTCCCCCTTTGTCATTGATGACAACATATTCTTCCTCATTACTTCTAACACTCCCCCATTCTATTTCTCTCCCCCTTTGACATCAATGGCAAAGGGTCTTCCAACAATATCTTGCTTTTTCTGTTCCATGGAGCTACAGGATACTGTTTATAACTCCCCCTAAATGTATGCTCCCATTTATTAGTTACTCATCTTTCTCTAACTTCTTCATTTTGACATCAATGCAATTTCCAACAATTGAAGCCAATCCATCATCTTCTTTAGATACCATTCCATAGGTATATTTTTCTCTTCAAAATCTTGAGGTACTTCACTTTTCAGTTATCTTCTTCATGGGGTTGAAAATATAGTGCCAACTTAGCTCCCCCTAAATCTATGCTTCCTTTCAAAATAATGTTTGACATGTATCTTGCATGATCATAGATTCATCATCATTTTGATTTTGTTTCCTTCTCCATACTTTTGTAATCTTTTTCTCTTTTCCAATGGTGTTCTTCATATCTTGTCTGGGTGGTTCCTCGAATCCATATCTACAAAAACGTGCTATGTGTCCAAAGTTGTTACACTTGAAACACATAATGTTATGATCAAGATAATTATAATTTCTCTTAGTGAAGCTTGAACCATTTCTTGCTTGAAGTCTGCAATTTATTGCTTTGTGTCCAAAGTAGTTGCATGAATAGCAATATCCATAGAAAGAATAAAACTTCCCATAGTTAGATTTTCTTTCATTTTCCTTGAAACTTGTGACATTCTCATCACACTTTGTACATTTCTCATTTGGCATATTCAATTCATTTTTCAACATGACAACTTCTTGTTCCAACTTGTCACAATCTCTCTCTTTTGCACTTAACTTATTCTTTAATTCATTTGCAACTTGTTCAGCCTCTACAAGTTGAGCCTTTAAATCTTCAATTATTTTGTTTAATTCCTCCAAGCTTTTAGTTAACTCTTTGGCTTTTAATTTATGCTTGGTAACCCTCTTCTTCAATTCTTCATTTTTCTTGTATGCATAATGAAGTTCTTCCTCAAGATCTGTTTCTTCTTCTTCTTCATTGCATTCTTGATCAATTTCTTCTTCTTCATCACATTCTTGATCAGCACCTTCATATTCAGCCATGAACAATATTTCTTCTTCATCATTGCTTTGACTGTCATCACTTTGTTCTTCTGAAGAGCTGCATTCTTTCTTTGAGTAAAAGCTCTTTCTGTGTTTTTGGAATCTCTTCTTTCCTTTTTTCTTGATGTAGGTTTCTTTTTCACTTTCACTTGAGTTACTATCACTGTAAGGACATTTAGAAGCATAATGTCCAACTTCTCCACAATTGAAGCATTTAAAAGGGAATTTTCCTTTATATTTTCCTTTTCCTTTCTTGAGTTTTCCCATGAAGTAATTTTCTGCTTCATCACTTGATTTGTCACTTTGTTTTTCATGCTTGCTCTTGCCCTTTTTAGATGCTTTAAATGAGACTTCCTTTTGTGGTGATCTTCCTTCAATCCTCATCTCATAGGCAGCAAGGATCCCATGTAATTCATCTTTTGATAGCTTATCCAAGTTTGTTAATTCTTCCAATGCTGCAACTTTGGCCTCAAATTTTGTAGAAAGAGATCTTAGAATTTTGTCAACAATAAAAGCATCATCAATCTCTTCACCAAGTCCTCTCATGATATTCACGGTTTCATCTACACGAAGAAAGTATGAAGCAATATCTTCATCATCTTCCATCTTGAGAGTTTTTAATTTCCTTCAATGAGTTTGCAACTTTGCCTTCTTAACTTTTGCATCTCCTTCATAGATGTTTTGAAGCTTGTCCCATATCTCTTTTGCAGATTTGCAACGCATGACTTTTGTGAATTCAGAATCCGTCAGGCTGCAAAGAAGAGCATGCTTAGCTTTTGCATTATTCTCACTTTTCTTCTTTCCGGCTTGATCTGTTGGAGGGGTTGACGGAGGTGTATATCCATCAACAACTGATTGCCACACATCAAACCCAAGTGCATTCAAATATGCTTCCATCTTGATACTCCAAAATGCATAATTAGTCCCATAAAAAATGGGTGCTTTCACTGTGTTGTTATGATCTGCCATGTGTGCTCTTAAGGATCTTCAAGCGGTTAGGCTTTCAAGAAGGACCTTGCTCTGATACCAATTAAAGAGCACAAAGATATACTGAGAGGGGGCGGGGAGGGGTGAATCAGTATATCAACTAACTTTTTCCCTCTCAACTCTTATCAACTTCAAACTTTAATACAAATCAACTATGCAAGAGTATCTCAATATGAACAAGTTGACACCAAGATTTTACGTGGAAACCCTTACGGGAGAAAACCACGGTACAAACAATGTACTTTATGAATTATATAAACTTTTACAATGAATGTAGGCACCAACCTACTTGAATCACCAAATAAGTAGTTTAGTAGGCACCAACCTACAAAGAGCACCAACCCTTAATCCTGATTTAGTAGGCACCAACCTACAAGGAGCTTCAACCCCTAATGCTGATTTAGTAGGCACCAACCTACAAGGTGCACCAACCCCTACTTGCCAAGCACCTACTTAGCAAAGATTATAATTTGAATGAATTGTGTTCCATCTTCAATGTTGCTTCTTCAATGGATGATGGACTTTACACTCTTCTTGAAATTATCCTCCTTGAATGATATCAAAATGTCTTGTTCACAACTTTCCTTTTCACATAAAAAATTTACTTCATGATGATGCCATCTACTTCACCAAATCTGCATTATATTCCACTTGACTTTATCTTTCTTGAATGATGTCTATATAAATCAGTATATGATGAATTTACTTTACAGATCTGCCTCTTTTATTCTCCTCATACAAATTTGCACAAACTCCTCTTGGACTGTCTTTGAATTACCTTCACAAGTCACTTCTCTTCATAAATCTGCTCAACATGTAAATATATCTTCACAAAACTCTGCTTCAATCTGCATGTATTTCTCTTTGCTTCTGCATGAACTTTGGAACAAGTTCTTCTTTCAAAAACTGTCTTATTTTACTTCAGATGATATTCACTTTATACAATTCCAATTCAGACTACTTCATCTCTTTATCACAAGTAATGTTCAATAAACTCCTTAACAACCACACAGAAAATCTTCAATTAAATCCCATCACATACAGCACGTGGTTTTGATATGATCTTTATTCTACACACACTGCTCTACACCCAATTGTGACTCAAGGATAAAACATTTATTTCACTCATAGCACCCCACACATTTGTGTTTTGATGATATATCGATTTTTTTCACACAGCATTCACTACTCAACCTCAGAAACGTATCTCCATTCAATATTTATATATTCTTCATAGGAGATATCCTTTTCCTAGAGACACATCCCTTGAATGTGTTATTACAATATTTAATTGTTGTCTACACTTAGATCGCACCTCCTTAATCTGAGTTTTTCCAAATCATCCTTGAAAGAACATGTCACCTTTTGTTCACATCTGTTCAAGAGACAGAATTAGTTTGTCTTTATTTTTATCCACTTTAATTGTTTATTAAAATATATCTTTAGCTTACGTCCCTTGAATGAAAGCTTCCTTTAATTTGTAAATCGATGTTGAAGATTAACAAAAAGACGTATTCCTTTAGTTGCACCGATTTCTTTAATGAATACGTGTCATTTGGATGCAGCATTTGCCCTTTAGAAACAGACACACCTCTTTACCAAGCGATTTCCAACTCTTTGAAAAAGGTGTTTAAGATAAGAGAATACGTGTCTTTTCAAGAGACATTCTACTTCATTCCACCCGATAACTCTTTACTAATTGACTTTTTAATTATGATGTCTTTAATCTTTTGATTTGTGAACTATGATGTCTCATCCTTCATTCGCATCTGCTGATATACAGTAGCGGCTTCTTTGAAATACGTATTATGTTAAGTTAACAAATACGTATTATGTTTAGATCCTTTTATGCTTTGAATTTGGATGCTGAATTTGAAGCTGTCGGTGTAACGAAGGATCTTCAGATTTGATCATGAATCGTTCTTACTGGAGATTCTTAACTGCCCCACATTTCTCTAATTTGCTTTCTTTATCAATAGTCAATCTTAAGGGATGTCACTTTGATTAATATCAATAGTAGTTGCTCTTGCAATAGCCTGACAATATCTCCAATGCCTTCTTTACAATAATATAAGAATGACTCAATATCTGATCAATTTCTTTCTTCAAATGTGATTTAAACTAAGCTTCACAATCCCTTAATGAAATCTGCAAATATACTCTTTTATATCTGTATAAGTCTCATCACACATATGATATATAACTGCTGCAAATTCTTCCTTATTCTGTCCTAAATTTCTATTTCATGTTTGACATCAATGACAATATTTCTAACACTATGGCCATGATGGCTTCAACTCAGGCAATGTCTCGGTTAGTCAGTGCAACAATACATTGAGCTTTTCACCAAGCCTCATGTTGAGATAGAGATCCTTAATCCAGAAGAGGTGTTTAGGATAAAGTTTACTTATGAATAACTTCCTATAATTAGAGAATTATCCATGTTTGAAATATATTCCTTGTAAAGGGTATGTAAAAGAAATTTTTCTGTTGAAGCTAAACTGGGATCTAGGCTTCAAAAGAAAGGATCCAACTGTTTAGGTTCCTTCCTGTCAAACATTCCACCTCTTAAAATCAGCACATTGGATAAGCTCAAGGTTCAAGCTAGCCTTCACCATTTGTTGCTAACAGGAACAAGAATTGCAAGTACCATATGAAATATAGCCATTCAATTAAAGAGCAGAGAGTTAAGTAGGAAAAGTCTAAGGCTATCTTCATCAAGCAAGATCCTAAGCAGAAGAGGAGGAAATTGCAGTCGAGAATCCAATTGCTCAAGGTCTGTAGCTTACCTTGATGATAAGTGATAAGCCCACAAGAAGAGCTTTTCACACAAAATTTGAAAAAGCTAGTGTCTTAGGAGCTGTTTGGAGATCTACATCTTCCCACAACCACCCTAAGGCCTATCATTTGGGTTCTGTTAGTGATGCTATGCATCCAACCTTGGTGTAATAGCAATGTGCAATCACCTTGGTCATTGGGCCCTACAAAGATTTGTTCACTGTGATGTTAGTCACTTGAATGTTTTGAATCCTTACCTGTTTGTTCAACATGCCATTCATGTTGGGTGATGCAACAAATGATAGTCAAAAGGATTGTAATGTATTCAAAATTTTCATTCTGGAAGATATCAAAAGTTTTTAACCATGCGTGTTTTCAGACAAGCTAAAGTAGATGACATAGAAAAGATTATTCTTTCAGGTATTAAGGCCTTTCTTGATGTATATATTTGATGTTTTTGAAGAAGCTCAGGGGTTCCATCTTTTTGAACCACTGAACACAACATTGATTTGATTATAGATTCTTCACTGCCAAACTGTCTGCATATCATACAAAACCTGTTAAGATTGCAAAAATAGAGAAGCAGTTGCAAAAACTAATTGATGCTGATAAAATCTCTACTAGCTCTTCTCCCTGTGGTTTTTCTATTTCATTTTTTCCCAAAAAGAGACAAATGATTGGAGATTGTGCAGTAACTATTGAGAATTGGACAACATTACTATGAAGAATTGGTACCTACTTCTAAAGATTGAAGATCTCATTGACCAAATCAAAGTGGGCTAAATATTTCATATTTTCAACAAAATCTAACTTGTGGAGACCATCAGGTATGCATGGATCCTTTTGATGTCTGGAAGACAACTTTCAAAGTAAGTATGGTCTACATCAGTAGCTCGTCATTCCTTTTGATCTCAATAATGCACTGACTACATTCTAGGTACTTGTCAATGACATATTTCACATACATCCGGGGAATTCAGAGTAGTCTATTTGCATGATATATCAGTCTTTGGTAGCATATGAGATGGTCCTGTTAAATATGTTTGCATTTCTCTTAATCCAATAACTCAAATTACAAGAGAAAATGAAAAATTACTCCTTTGGATACATGCCCATTCAATATCTAGGCTTTGTTATTAAACTTCATAGTGTCCACGAAGATCCAAAAAAGTCAAGGCACTCAATGATTAGCTCACTCCATCAAATTCGAGCTATCTAAAAAGCTTCTTTGGTGGCATAAATTTCTATACGGAATTCATTTGGCACCTCTCTCTTGTTCCTAGATTATTTCATGAACTCTCTAATGAGAAGCATCTTTCACAGAATACAGCAGCCACAAAAGCATTTTCAACAGCTAGAGGAATCCCTTTGCTCCAATGCAGTACTTCTTCTTCTTGATTTGCATCATTCTTTTAAAGTTTACAATTAAACACCTTATATTATAGGTACCACTTTTGACTAGGGAGGCCACCCATTTTCTTGCTATTCAGAAACACTTTCTGAAACCAAACAAATGTATGACACATATGAAAAGAATTTTATACACTGGTTCAGGCACTCATGTCTCAAGCAATTGGGGCATTCCATTCTTGGTAAGGGAAGCATCTTTCATACTTTTGAACACCTTAAACAGGATTCTTATATCCAACAATTTCATCTTGTCATTAAGTATAAAGAGAAGACTGCCAATAGATTTGTTGGTACGTTTAGTAGACCACCTTCCAAGGTTCTGCATATTCTTGATACTATATTTGCTGCATATGAAGATTGGAAATCACTTTATTCTTTGGATCCACACTTAGGGCCAATTCTTATTTCGTTACAAACTTACAACCATTCACAATTGTGAATTCAACTCCTTTTCTTTATTATACATAGAGATGGTTTAAACTTTATTATACAAATTTAACTAGCTTTGTGTTTCAGTAGCCATATCACACTTCATGCTTATCAAAGAGACGTGATCTTCATTATCTGTTTTATGCAATAAAATTATGGATGCTTCTAAAGCTGTTTGAGTTGCTTTTCCAACATGTATGGTGTCACTTAAGCTTAACATTTACTATTATGTTTTATTATGATTCAAAATTTCCCACTTTTAGAAAATTTTGTGGAATGTTTTAGGTTGTAAATTGAAATTTGCTACACCCTTGAATACACGAACTAATGGTTAAACCAAAGTAATTGATTGTTCATGGTTCATGCTTTCCACATATATCATCACCATTACAAGCAGTGGAACACATATGTCCATGTACTGCTGTAATGTTCCCATTCTTTCACGAGCATTAGAGTTGGTGGATTAGCCTTATTATGTCGATCCTCGTAGGCTAATGGTTCTGGATAGAGGGTCACTTGAACAGGCACTTGGTCGGTAAAATGCAGTGTTAGTATCCGGAGTATGGTGACGTGGTGAATTTGTGCGTTTGGCGTGTTATTGGAGCTTAAAATGATGATCTTCACCATTTATTTCACTTCCTTAGGTTTAGGGACCATGTGTCTATTATTTAAAGGGGTCATTTTCTATTTTTCAGTTGCTATTCATGGCTAAAGTAGAAAAAGACATAACTTAAGTGAATAGTGTTTTTTTTAATGAATAGTGTTTTCAATGAGAAATTATAAGAATACAAGAGAAAGTTCAACCCATTCATGCATAGAGTTATTTTGTTGAATGAAACTTGGAAGTGTGGAGTTGTGGAAGAGAGAAACTAGGGATTCTTGATTTCAGCAGTGGGAAAGCCTGGATTGGGCTTTGTTCTTCGAATGTTGGTTTCTTGAGGGTGTGAAATACCACCTTAAAGTTGCAGATCAGAATTTGCATGCTTCATTTGGAGCCATATTTTGCTGATTACAAGTTGTTGGAGGTATCTTTTGGAAGGGGTTTTGCTGCTAGTGTCTCCATTTGCCATCTAGAGGACGTTGCTTGCTTTTTTGAAGATTTTTGGAGCTGATTTCTTCATCTACAGCCAGCCGCACCTTCTTGAGGGTTTTAGCAGTTCATAGAAATTAAAACGCCTCTCTTTTGTGGCTGCAATCTTTTCCAAAGTGGGTGCCCTTGTCATAGGAGGCTCTCCAGTACATTTTTTGGTGGGAGAAGTTTGTCTTTAAAAAGCTGCATACATTTCATTGTGCGCGGGTACTGTAGCAAAACACTATTCACAGTGCTGTTTGGTTGTAAGTTAAAGTCTAGTTGAAGATATGTCTAGCTTTTGAAAAGATGTATGTTATATGTTGTATGCCATCTATAATGTAATGAAGAACTTGTATTTGGCTTCAAATATCAAGTATTTTATCAACTATGTCTTAGTAGAGTAGTTCTTTTTAAGTCTTTACTTCATGTACATGTTCTTAGCTCTTATTTTGCATTATTATCAAGTAAACTCAAAAACACCAAAAAGAGAGAATATCAATTGCAAACACAAAAATCAGACCTAAAATCCTAGTGAAAACAAATCAGCGGTGTGGTGGTTCACTACAGTGGTATTAGCGGAGCATTGGTTCATCACAGTGGTATCAGAGCATTTTCACTACAGTGGTAGCAGAGTGGATCACCAGAGTGTGGTTGATCACAACTGCTGCATGATTACAATGGTGCTATCCATGTTTATACAACACATTATCCATTTGAGGTTATCGATCACTTGCTCCCTATAAGATTGTACTCGCTTCCACATCTTCTTCTCCAGTTCATTAGCAAATTGGGAAGGATAAGGCATCTTTTTTTGTTCAGCATGTGGCTAAAACTACCATGCATAGGTCCATGATACTTTATTGAAGACTTAAGAAAAATGAAAACATCTTAATAATCGACATAGAGTTTCTACACATTTGTAGGTTGGTGACAAAGTTTTGTTCTACTCGAACAAGCAAAGATTTAGATCTCAGCAACATCACAAGATCAAATCTATTTGATATGGACCTTACATTATTTTGTAGCAGATTGGATAGAATTGTTTTAGATTGGATCTTCCTTATGTGATGATTTATCAAGATTAGTTGTGCAGTTTCAAGACAATTTACATTTTGTGATTCATAAGAACTCATTTGATGTGAGTATGAATGGTCTACTTAACACAAATTGCATCTAGGTGATGCTCACAAGGATGAAGCATTGGGACTTCTTTGGAGACCACCTATCCTAAGATTACTCTAGCTGAAGTGAACTTAACCATGGAGTTTCCCCACACTCAGGCCTAGTTAGCTAGCTGCTCCATTTGTAAAATCTGCAGCAAGTGTTATGCCTTACAAAACATTCCTTATAAAGCCCCTTAGCTTATTCACTTTCATGTAAGTGTTCTATTTGTAGTGTACTATATTATGTGATGATTTTTTAGGATTCAACTATGTATTTTTGAGTTAATCTATGTTGACCTATATTTCATGAATCCTAGTTCCATCTCTCATGAGTATGAATGGTCCAGTTGCCACTCATTGAATGTGGGTGATGCTCATAGGGGTGAAGCTTGGGAAATTTTTCGGACGTCACCCATCCCATTCCTTTTGTAGCTCCAACACGCTTACCATGGAGTTCTCCTTAGTCCTACGATCAAGCCCACTTAGCTTGCTACTCCTTTTGCAAGACCTTTAGCAAGTGTTGTGCCTTATGAACCATTTTTATAGAGCTTCCTAGTTCATTCATTTTTATGAAAGTGGTGTTTACATAATTACATCGCATATCAAATTATGTTATGATTTATTGGGATTCAGCTGTGTATACTGGAGTTGTGATGAGCCCAACTGGCTGCAACTCAATCCCTGTAGTTTTCTGCTTATCTTTTTATGTTATGATTGATTTTAAGAAGAATTCTTGACAAAAGTAGAAGGGGTGCCAAGCATAAAATGCAAATAATACAAAAATACAAGAATTTCTTGAGCAACTGCAATACTAATTACGATCTAGGAATACATACAAACAACGTCGAGATAAGGCGTCAACAACTATGTTCTATGTCCCTTTGCAATAGGAGATGTCAAAACCATATGACTGAAGTTTGCTAACCCATTTTTGTTGTCTCTCATTCAAATCTCGCTGCCCAAGGAAATGTTTCAAGCTGTTGTGGTCAGTTTTTACACAAAACTTACTGACAACAAGATATTGCTTGAATTTGGCCATTGCGTGCATAATGGCCAGCATTTCCTTATCATAAATGTTGTAACTCCTCTCAGAACCCCTCAGCTTCCTACTCTCGAAAGCTATAGGATGCTGATCCTGCATAATAACCGCACCAATACCTTCCCCACAAGCATCACAATGAAGCTCAAACGACCTGGTGAAATCCGGTATGGCTAAGACTGGACAAGTAGTCATCAGATGTTTGAACTTCTCAAAACACTCCTGTGCTAGAGGTGTCCAAACGAAAGCTCCCTTCTTGGTCAAATATGTTAGTGGTGCAACATGCCACGAAAAACCACTGACAAACCGACGATAGAAAGCGCATAAACCTACAAACCCCCTGAGCTGTGTCAAGGTCTCCAATGTAGGCCAGTCAACGATGGCACAAACTTTATCTGGATCCATACGAACACCCTCTCCGTTGATAATGTGACCCAAGTATAAAAGTTCCTCCATACCCAATGCACACTTGGACTCCTTGGTGTACAAGGACTCCCTTTCAAGTATGCTCAATACAACATCTAGGTGAACCATGTGCGCCTCCCAAGATCTGCTATATACTAATATGTCATCGAAGAACACCAGAACGAATTTCCTCAACTAACACTAGAAGACCCTATTTATCGTGGATTGAAAGGTGGCTGGAGCATTGGTTAAACCGAAAGGCATAACCAAAAAGTCAAAATGTCCATAATGACACTTGAAAGCGGTCTTCTCAATATCCTCCTTTCGAATTTTGATCTGATGGTACCTTGTTCTCAAATCTATCTTCGAGAAGTAGCAAGCCCCATGTAGCTCATCTATCAACTTGTTAATACGCGGAATGGGATACCTGTTCTTGATGGTTTTCTTGTTCAACATCTTGTAATCGATACACATCCTGAGAGTATTGTCCTTCTTCACCAATACAACTGAAGAAGCAAATGGAGACTTATTCGGCCTGATGTGTCCCATAGCGAGCAACTCTTTGATGGTTTTCTCTATCTCATCTTTCAATCGCTTAGGGTGCTGGTAAGGAGTAATCATAATGGGCTTGGTGCCCTTCTCCAACTCACTAATATGCTCAATGCCCCTATCTGGAGGTCTACCATGAGGTATATCACTAAACACCTTAGTATGCTTCATCCGAAGCTCTTGTACATCAGGATGATAAGGCGTTTTATGCTGCTTCTCATAAGATGGCTGTATCTGACACGTTGCTGCTTACTCAACCATGCCATGCTGAATTAATCTTTGCATTCTCTTGAGTGTTATCTCCCTCAAATTGCTATCTTGGATGGCCTTGAGTACGTGGTTGGTCCCATCAACCTTAAATTTCATCTCCATATCTCTAAGGTTGAGTGTGAACTCGCCTATCACATGAAGCCACTTCATGCTAAGAACCACATTTGTGCTTCCCATCTTTACCACATAGAAATCTGCTTTAAACTCAAAATTATTGAGCCTCATGGGCAGATCCAGAATCATTCTATCATAGGTAAGAGTATATCCATTAGCAACCTTCACTCTAATCCCTTCAAACTCTTGAGTTTGAATTCCTCTTTTCTCAACCAATCGTGCATCTATAAAATTATGTTTTGCACCTGTATCAAGCAACAAAATGACCCTTTGACCTGCCAAGAGTGCACGTAGTCTGAAAGAGCCTTCTCTTTGCATGCTTGACATGTGAGCTTCCTGTAGCTCAATCTCAACTTCATTTTCTGATTTTTCTAACTTTGAATCATCATGTACAGCTTGCTGGTCTGAAAAATCAGTCATATCTTCTCCCTCAAAATACCACTCCATGTGTCTATTTTGACCTTTAGGCTTGAGGGGACAATCATGGTTATTATCATGCAGGCCCTTGCAATAAAAGCAAAGCTTCTTCCTACGTAAATCATTGATCATTTCTTGATCCAAAGGAGCTGCAAACTTTTTCTTTTGGTTTGAGTTTTTTGATTTTCTTGGATCAGATCTGTTATCATTGTAAGATGAAGACAGTTTGGAAGGGAACTTACTACGAGGTGCGGTAAGTTCCATGCTGCGAGCTTTCCTCATAGCCTCTTGCAAGGTAGGTGGATTGAATGCCTTGGTCCATCCTTTCATAGGCTCGAAAAGGTCCTCTATGAAGAGTATAACCAACCTCCTCTCTGATAGGCCCGTCACCATGACTGAGAGCTTCTGAAACTCTCCAATGTAGGATTCTAAACTACCCAACTGCTTCAGCTAAGCGAGATCTCTAAAGTATAGCTTGGGATCTCGTTTGTTGAATCTCTCAACGAACCTATCTGTGAACTCCTGATAAGTTGTGATCCTATCGTGCTATAGTGTAACCATGCCATGGTGGCACCAGTCATGGGCTACGCCATCCAAGTGAAGAGTTGCGAACTTTATGGCATCCTCTTCTGCCATAGGATGTAGGTTAAGGAATGTATCCAACTTGCTAACCCAAGCTCTAGTTGTGACTCTGCCACTACCATCAAAGGTGGTGAGAGTGAGCTTATTGGTAGCATACTTGAGATCATTGTTCCTCTGCCAAGGTCTCCTATTTGTCCTGTTCCTGCTGCTCTCTCTTTTCTATGTTAGAAACCTGTCAAAGTTAAGGTGATCCTTAACTCTCTGTGGCAAGGCATCCCACTCATCGTGTTGTGTCATAATATTGTCTCCAAAGATTATGTTACCTTCCTCCTCATCCTTGTTACCCTCTTCTGGCTCATTTCTAGTAAAGGTAGGGCAAGTAGGCCTTTCATAGGTATGTGTAGGAGTAACTCTGGGACGTGGAACTCCATGGATACTACCTCCCTCTTCCTGATCTTGATTCAGGCGCCTGGGAATAGTTATTTGTTGTACTGCTGTAGGATGTTAGCAACCTGTTCCTGTCCTGTCACCAAACCTCTCAGAATATCTCTGGCTTCCAAGTCTTCATTATGCACATTGTTTCTGGGTGGTTCATTTTCTTCTCTGTCACCCATGATATCAAGTGGTATATCTTCAAATTGATTTTCAAATGGTCTATTCTCAAACGGGAACTGGTTTCTCTGCAACCCTAGTCTCCTGCATGAGTAAAACCTGTGTAGCCCAAACTAATTATTATGCATATGAACGTTTAACCCTCCAAGCTAGTAGGATTAAAAACTCTAATACCACTGTGATAAGCCCAACTGGCTCCAACTCAATCCCTGTAGTTTTCTACTTATCTTTTTATGTTTTGATTGATTTTAAGAAGAATTATAGACAGAAGTAGAAGGGGTGCCAAGCATAAAATGCAAATAATACAGAAATACAAGAATTTCTTGAGCAATTGCAATACTAATTAAGATTTGGCAATACATATAAGGAGATTACATGCAAACAACGTACCTGGAAAGCTCCAGAATAATTAAATAAGAAAGTACAGTGCATGCCAGGCAAGATGTGCTGAAACTGACAAAATGCAACCCCAGAACCTCAGATTTGCTTTCTCCCACGCAGTAGCTGGTGAAAGGATGCTGAGAAGTTGGGACACCAAATCCAGAGTCAAGAAACTAACAAGAAGAGAGGCATTTTTTCCTCCAAGTTCACACGCCCTTCTCTGGTGAACACACCTTTGCACAGGGAAAGTACGACCTCTGCAAGAAATGGTACGACTTTATTGAAAGCTAGAAATCTGGATGAAGATGGCGCCTGTGATGAAGAAACCCTCTCTCTTATTGTAAACAGGTAAATACTGAACAAAAACTCAGATGTAAGCACAGATGAACTTTTGGATGAAGCTCCACAATGGTAATCATTCAACTGGTATCTCACAGCCTCACAATCACAGATTCAATGAAGAATTGTCGCTCTCCAATGAAGATTTTCTTGAAACCGTTGTCCTTAGACAAAAACACAGAGAAGAATAAAATTGCAATGTCAAATAATCATAAGTGAGTTTGACTTGCAACCTTTTGCCTTATATCTCTTCAAAAGCACGACTTTCAAGAAATGATGCCACTTTTGCTTTAAAATACATTTAATATGTATTTAACACCTTTTCCATAGTTGGGCGCCCAAATAAATGACTTAAGTGAATTTAAATATTCACTTTAACATTTAAGTCATAAAGTGCAAATATTTCAAGTGGGATTTAATATGTTATAAAGTTAAATAATAACTTTATAATATCTCAATAGACGATAAAACCCAACCACTGAAATATTAATAACTTCCTCCAAACTTAGTATTTTTTTGTGCCGTCAGAAGCTGGTGAATACTGAACGACAAATGCCTGTACTCAAACCAATACTGAAGTGAAGGAGTGGGAATGTTAAAACCCACCAAAACGGCCACTAACCCTATAATGTCCCCTAGTTTAACAACCTTAGAAAAACAGAAACATCAATTTAAGACATATAATGTATTTTGTTGACACATCATTTTATTTAAGTAAATTGCTTTGAATCCTCTCTCTCTCTCTATATATATATATATATATATATATGAGATAACAATTAGGCATATAATTCAATGTTTAGTTCCTTTCAATTTTGCATATTTTAAGAATGAGACAAATAAATATATTATCTAAGGTATTACTATTATGATCATGAAAAACTATTTTTTGTCGATGGAATAGACCTTCGCCTCATTCTTCTCCCTAACCTCGTGGGATGTAGATTTACTATGCCAAGGGCGCGTGCACCATCTTGAGTTGGACACCCTCAAGGTTGGTTACCCGTCTTGGGCTTCGTCCAACATTGGATGGATTTACCCGCCTTTCCCTTCGACACACTCCCTATCCTCATCGAGCGTTACGAAAGAGATTTCGGTCAAAGTCTATTCATGGAATAGTACAGCCATCATCACTCAAAACCACATTCATTGTTGTAAACTATATCATTGTGTTTGATAAGTTATAAATTTGCATATTTTAGATTATCTGGTAACTTAATGAATTATCATATTGTATTTATTCACAAGTCATCATAGGTTAAAACATTCACGGATATTGATTCTAATAGGATATGAGTTAGGCATTACATTGTAACCTTCTGTCATGGGAATTGGAGTTTGACTATATAACCCTCAATGTTATATCATTGGTTGAGGGTACTTACCTTTGAATCGACGTACTCACTGGACTTCTCCCAGACGTATTTCCTAGAGCCCGATCCATCTTCTTTCTTGATGCGGTGATGTATACGTGAACCACAATATATATATATCTAACAATTATTAACATGTCACTCTATTTCTCAATGCATTCATCCCTTATGATATATCAAATTATATTCACAATTCATAATATATTGTAATATTGGTAAGCATCAACTGATATTTAAATTAATAATATATTCAATGTATGATAATGCTTACCTCCAATACTCACCCTTACTTGGATTCAATCTGCTGAGGCCCTTCTTAATCCCATAACCACCAATCTGCAGGAATTTTCTTCTTATTCTAGCTGGCAATCTGCACTTGAGTCTCTCAGATTTCTAGTCTGTATTTGCCCAGACCTAAGGAATGTATCTTCTATCAGAATATCCCTTTTTTCTCCTTATTCTTTCTTTCACAAAATCTGCCTTAAATGATCTATTATATCCTTCTCAACTTTGCTAGTGTTTGTATGATGTACATTCTCACTTATTTGTTCCCCGATGATATCACTTATTTCCTTAGCTTGTATATAAATCTGCTTCAGAAATCTGCTCTTAATTCCTTCTAAATCTGCTCATGAATTTTCATGAATATATGCTAATCCTTCACATATATTCTTGCTGTGGTTCTTCTTTCCATCTGCTCCTTTTTTGCTCTCCAACCATTGACATTTCCTTTATGCAAAATAGATTTATATGTACATATTCTTCTTTATTCATATATTGGTTAGACTGTGTTTTCATCGATCATAATATGCTTTTAAGATTCTTTCTCCTATTTACTTCTTCTCCCCGTTTTATTTCCTTTCTCTTCCCCATTCGATTCCATCCTCTTTCTTCCTTCCATAATGATTTAATATTCAGAAAATATTACTTCCCTGATGATTCGATGGTCTATTCTTATTTTAGAATCCTTATTGACTTTTTCCTCCTTTTCTTTTTATTTGATTTCCCCCCCTTTAATATTTATAACATTTAAGGGATGTGTCTCTTGTGGGGGATGTGTTTATTTATATAGATGTGACTTTTTTGAAAGCAATCGTTGCTTTTTCTAAACCCTTAATTAATCGCTGATTTTTGGGGAATGATTGCTTCCTTTGATTATCTTCATATTCAACGATTCCCTAAGTAAAATAGTCCCTGCCTTTATAAATGTATATAATGGCTGTTGTCTATTCAATTGCTGTAGCTTTTTATATGCTTATATTAATATTTATTATTATATTTATGTTGGCGTTTAAATTAGCACCTCTGGAGTGCTGATTGTAAACGTTCAGCTATTTCAAATGTTTTGCAACACTTCTTCGTTATTTAAAGAGGAGAAGTCCCTCTCTGCTGGGAGCAATGCGTAAGGAAGGGAAATGTAAACTAAAGTTCCTATCTTTTTATGCTTCAGCGGTAGGACACAAGGGTGCACAAACACAATGCGCCGTAGCTAAGCTTTTTCTCTGGTTTCTGCAGATCTTAACTACGACTATTCTAGCTTCTATCTATCCAATACCTTCAAGGTAAACAGAGCATGAGGGTAAAGGAGCGGGAATGGGTTGGTTGGATCACCTGAATTCGCCGTCTCCTGAGAATATGACCGAGGCTCTGAACTCTCGGGTATACACCGGGATAAGGTTGGTACAAGCAAACACTCTTTACGGTAAACTAGATCTGAGACCTGCCAAGGAGGAGGGACTCCTATCCGAGGTATGGACTAGGAAATAGTTTATGAGAAACAACAATTTTACGATGCCTTGGCCAGCGAGCTTGCTAAGGAGGAGGGACTCCTATCCGAAGTATAGCTTGGAAGTCAATACATTAAACAACAACGAACGATAACTTGCTAATAACAAATATCCAAGGAGGAGGGACTCCTATCCGAGGAGGGAAATGAAACAACGAGCTATTAGAACAAGACGTGGACACAACTCAAAAAGATTGACCAAAATGCAAGCGCCTTCTGATATTCTCCTTCAAAGCTTCATCAACGAATTACAAAGGTTGGGAAAGCAAAGGCACGAAATCATGCACAATTACGATCGACCAACGAACTCTCATCCAAGAGTGAACAAATATCCGCCAAAGTATGGCAACAATGGCGCAGCAATTTTGCATAGCAAGTAAAAGTTAAACAAATAATGAGCCCAAGGCTCTTATTTATAGAACTCAAAGGAGTGGGCAACCCCAAAATCTCCTTGAGTTAACAATGAGTTCTTGCCAATCAATTAGCAAGATTTATTCCTAAAAAGGGGAACAAGCAGTTAACTGGAAAACTACTTTAGTTAACTGAAAGTAAACAAAGAGTCAACTGGAAACTACTTCAGTTGACTGAAAGTAAACTAAAGGTGAACTTTAATGAAAGTATCCCTCCAAAATAGACATCCACATTTAGTGGAGATCTAAGATCCACAAATCGTGGAAGCCAATTAGACATCCTTAATCAGTGGGATCTGACAATGCATGATTTAAGGAATATAGAGTTAAACTTGGAAAGAAGCATCAAGCTAACTCCATTTACATTTAATATCATCTTGAGTTGACTTGGAAAGAAGCATCAAGTCAAGCTCAAGTCTCATAAATGTCACTTGGAGGGTGTATGGCGTCCTTCTTTGGTGCATTTATAGTTCGCCACTAATCAGTAGTGTCTCTATCCATTGATTGACTTCATCAGCTTCTGGGGAGTTAATGCTCTGTAGAATGATGACGTGGCGTCGTAGCATGACCTCACCCGTTGTGAGTTGATTTCCGAAGTCAATACACTGAGATGCTGCCTCTTCAAACTTGGTTGATAAAGCTGCTACATTAGCCAGCTTGCAACCATCTGGATCATCAAGAAAGGTACTGCGGATGACATCCCTGAACTGGTTCTGTACAGTGACCATCTCGATGTATTCTCCTCCCTCACGCTGATTTCCATGCGAGGGAAAGATATCACCAACATTCTTGCGAAGTTGATAATAGTGGCAACCACCCGTCTGTAATCAATCAACTCCACTGAATGAGTGTCATAGGCTTTCACCTTGTATGCCAATTGTTCCTTCCAAGCAAAGAGATGTTGCTTGTTTTCCTCAGAGTATACTGATTGTGTTGGCGTTTAAATTAGCACCTCTGGAGTGCTGATTGTAAACGTTCAGCTATTTCAAATGTTTTGCAACACTTCTTCGTTATTTAAAGAGGAGAAGTCCCTCTCTGCTGGGAGCAATGCGTAAGGAAGGGAAATGTTAACTAAAGTTCCTATCTTTTTATGCTTCAGCGGCAGGACACAAGGGTGCACAAACACAATGCGCCGTAGCTAAGCTTTTTCTCTGGTTTCTGCAGATCTCAACTACGACTAACTAGCTTTTATCTATCCAATACCTTCAAGATAAACAGAGCATGAGGGTAAAGGAGCGGGAATGGGATGGTTGGATCACCTGAATTCGCCGTCTCCTGAGAATATGACCGAGGCTCTGAACTCTCGGGTATACACCGGGATAAGGTTGGTACAAGCAAACACTCTATACGGTAAACTAGATCTGAGACCTGCCAAGGAGGAGGGACTCCTATCCGAGGTATGGGCTAGGAAATAGTTCACGAGAAACAACAAAATTTACGATGCCTTGGCCGACTAGCTTGCTAAGGAGGAGGGACTCCTATCCGAAGTATAGCTTGAAAGTCAATACATTGAACAACATCAAACGATAACCGTCAATAACAAATATCCAAGGAGGAGGGGCTCCTATCCGAGGAGGGAAATGAAACAACAAGCTATTTAGATACAAGACGTAGACATAACTCAAATAAGATGATCAAAATGCAAGCGCCTTCTGATATTCTTCTTCAATGCTTTATCAACGAATCACAAAAGTTGGGAAGGAAAAGGCACGAAATCATGCACAGTTACAATCAACCAACGAACTCTCATCCAAGAGTGAACAAGTATCCGCTTTCAAAGCTGTTGGCAACAATGGCGCAGCAATTTTGCATAGCAAGTAAAAGTTAAACAAATAATGAGCCCAAGGCTCTTATTTATAGAACTCAAAGGAGTGGGTAACCCCAAAATCTCCTTGAGTTAACAATGAGTTCTTGCCAATCAATTAGCAAGATTTATTCCTAAAAAGGGGGAACAAGCAGTTAACTGGAAAACTACTTCAGTTAACTGAAAATCAACAAAGAGTCAACTGGAAACTACTTCAGTTGACTGAAAGTAAACTAAAGGTAAACTTTAATGAAAGTATCCCTCCAAAATAGACATCCACATTTAGTGGAGATCTAAGATCCATAAATCATGGAAGTCAAATAGACATCCTTAATCAGTGGGATCTGACAATGCATGATTTAAGGAAAGTGGAGTTAAACTTGGAAAGAAGCATCAAGTTAACTCCAACTACATTTAATATCATCTTGAGTTGACTTGGAAAGAAGCATCAAGTCAAACTCAAGTCTCATGAATGCCACTTGGAGGGTGTATGGCGTCCTTCTTTGGTGCATTTATAGTTCGCCACTAATCAGCAGTGTCTCTATCCATTGATTGACTTCATCAGCTTCTGGGGAATTAATGCTTTGTAGAATGATGACGTGGCGTCGTAGCATGACCTCACCCATTGTGAGCTGATTTCCGAAGTCCATACACTGAGATGCTGCCTCTTCAAACTTGGTTGATAAAGCTGCTACCTTAGCCAGCTTGCAACCATCTGGATCATCAAGAAAGGTACTACGGATGACATCCCTGAACTGGTTCTGTACAGTAACCATCTCGACGTATTCTCCTCCCTCACGCTGATATTCTATGCAAGGGAAAGATATCACCAACATTCTTGCGAAGTTGATAATAGTGGCAACTACCCGTCTGTAATCAATCAACTCTACTGAATGAGCGTCATAGGCTTTCACCTTGTACGCCAATTGTTCCTTCCAAGCAAAAAGATGTTGCTTGTTTTCCTCAGAGTATACTGATTGATATGCCAATTGCAAATCTGCAATTGTGCTTTCGTCTTCAAGCCTCCTTTCTGCAATCCTTTGTTCTGACTGCTGGATCTCTGCACGAAGTCCATGTGCTCTATCCCGTAACTGGTATAGGTTTGCCAGTATACATCTACCTTTGAGAACAAACTCTTCCACTTGATCTCTCAAGTGTTTGCCGAATGTTAATCAATTGTCGATGATTTTGTTCGGCGGGGAGATCTAGTAGTCCTGCTGGTAGGGGGACGTTGGGTGTGCCATGTATCAAGCTGGTTATGTAAGACCTCAGTTTCTGATTTTCAGCCTTTAAGGCTGCCTTTTCTTTACCATCCTTTGCCATCCTTTCTTGTGCGCTCACCGAAGCTATTCCAAGAAGGTCTGCCTCCACCTGTCGTGTAGTCTTCCCGAGGTTAAGTTGAGACAAAGTATAGTCTTCGACTTGGACCTCGTGTATGCTTTTCTCTACTGGTGGAGCGGCCGTCTCTATGATGATCTCACACTCTGCATTCCTTTCTATGTGAACTTGTTTCTTTAACTTCTTCGCCGACGTGTCTTGTGGGACGTGGTCGAATTCAGTAAAGTCAAGTTCATACGAGGGTTTTTCCCTCTTTCTTCCTAGGAAGCCTTCAAGCCAAATAGAATCTCGGCGAACTTCGCTAGGAGGGTCGTGAGGCCCTTGAACGCTAGATGTGTGAGACTGTGCTGGAGCAATGTCTCTCGGTGGCGAATCCAAGTCGATGAGGACTTGTGTCCGCTGTGATACTGGTGATATTGGTGGCTCTGCTTCCATAACAGGCACCGTTTCTGCTGCTGCTTCTACTGTTGCTGCTTCTACCATTGGCTCAGCCACTGGTTCTTCAACAACTACTGCTGCTGGTTCCTCTGTGATAATTTCTGCTGAATCAGGGGTAGCAGTCTCTACTCTTTGTTCTGGGGCAGCAATACCTGTGATTATTTCAGGACTATGTGTGGCTTTCTCCACTGGTGTCCTCTGTGTTCTAGGCTTCGACATCCTCATCCCTCGGGGAGGATTGCACCATTGCTTCTGCCTGGGCTTCCTTCTTGAAGTGGAAGGTGATGTAGACTGAACCTGTGGCGGCTCTGTTCTGTGAGGTATCACCTTCCTTGATTTCTTGCTGTCGAGATAGAGTTGGCTATTTCTAACCACTCTACTCGTTCTTTCTTCTATAGAAGTGTCTTCTTTGGCATACCAATCCACTCTCGGGAGCGGTTGGGAGTCAACTGAATCTGCAAAGAATGAGGGGAGAATGACTTCCCCTTCATCGTCGGAGAGGCCCTCAATGTCTGCTGACATAAAATCAGCAATCTGTGAGAGTCTGAATCTGCTGTAGTTCCTTCTTCGCACTTCATACTCGTCTTTACAATTTACCCAATAATCTTCCATAGAAGACTTATGTGACGAGTGTTGCTCAAGGTGTGCTGCATAGAGTCCTCTAGGATCATAGGATCTTCTATCAATGAGATATTTGAGGTTAAACCTTGCTGTTTCTTGACTCATCATCTTAGCATCTGCCGCGAATCCACATCTATACAGTCCCATTTCAACGGGAAAGTTAACAGCTGTCTTCCTCTTCAAGCGCAAGTGGATATGAACCTCGGACAACTGTCTCAGGAATTCCATGAAGACTACCCTATCTGAAGGGTATCTTGGTAGCATGGCAGGGTGGCCAATGTAGCCATACACGCGTATGTAGGAGAACGTAGGAAATTGGATGAACCAATCTGCCCAATCCGCCATTGCCTCTCTGGCTGTCTGTGAAATACGCACGTGCATCTCATGGTTAAGCTCACGTATTGTGTGCATAGTGAAGTGATCACTTATCTTCTTGAAGTGCCTTTCCGCTTGAGTAAACTCAAGACGTGTGAAATGTTCGTGAACCTTCTGCACACCTAAGGTTCCTACATTGTTCAATAACCTGAATTCACCTTGGAAGGCGATCAAGTATACCAGGTAAGAGCACATGTGGAACCTATGAGCTTCCAGATACCCAGTGATTTGTCGGTGGAGTGTGTCACTGATCAAAGTGGCCCAGTCATAGTATTCCCTCCTGCCAATGATTTTAGCGACGACATAGTACATCCATGGCTGGAATTGACGATCATCTTCTTCTCCAGTGATTCTATTGAGTAGAGTGATTAACACTGCGTACTCATCTTTGCATTCTCCTCGTCCCAACGGCTTAGGCAAGTTTGCCTTTGTCACTTTTAGCCATTTTTCGGCCATTATCTTTTGACATTTGTCCTTAGCTGTCTCAAATGCTTTCTCACATTCCGTCACTGATATGACTTTGCTGTTAGGACATGATGGAATATCAAAACACCTTTCGATATCCTGAGGCTTTAGACTGCAAACAATTCTTCCATCTGCTGCTCTGATTTCTCTGGTGGTAGGGTTATAATGCTTGATACAAGCAATTACAAGCTCTACGCTTTGTAGTGTGATGGGAATTGATGCGGCCTGCAGCAACCCGGATTCTTCAATATTCTGTAACGTAATTTGATTCATGCCTTCTAGCTGCTCCAAATCAACCACTGGATTTACTTGGTGTAGATTTGTGTCAACTGTTTTCAGGTAATCATGGAGTAAGACCGTCTTGGTCTCGTATTGCACCTGGGAGTACTGCATCCTGAAAAACTTAAAGATTGACTGTAATCTTGACCTAGTTCAGATGATTTTCAGAAACCCTTAAAAATAGCGTCCTGCCGAGAAGTATTTTTCCGGAAGAAATCTGGGACATGGGTTTTGTTCGTGCTTCAATGCTGAACAAACCCAGTTCCTCAGAATTTGGATTCTGAAACTTTTTCGGAAAAACCCCCAAAAATAGGGGCAACAAGTTTGCTGATTTTGGAAAATTTGTCGAGATGGGTTTCTCTGGAAAATGATGCTGAATCTACCCAGTTGATCTGATTTGATGTAGCCTGTTGCTTTTTCTGTCAAATGCAAGAAAACCTAAGACGAGAAGAGAGGAAATAGACAGAAGATGGATTGGAAGTTTTATCTGATTCCCTGAAAAAATCTATCTCTGAGTCAAATCCTCAAAATAGCAATCCTTTCCTGCTTCAGATCTGCAAGAAAAATGAAGAACGGATGAAAACCTTCTTCAGATCTATCAATGGCGTCCTTGAGAGCTTGTGGCTGATTTTGATCTTTTATCCTGCAATGAAATAATGAAATGGGACGCCTTCACCTTGAATATATATGTTTAAGCTTCAGATCCACAAAATTGGGGACCTAACACAAGCTCAAAAGGTGATTTGGGCTTGAACTAAAGTTGAAAAGGTGATTTCCACTGATCGTGGAGCCTTTTAGCCAATTTTAACTCAAAAAACTTTTGACTTTAGTCAACAATTTGACCCTTGACTTCTTTAGGCGTCCCTTTTGGTTTCTTGCAAGTTTTTAAATATTTTCTCTTCTGAAAGTCCTCTGTTTGATCCTGAATCTAGCATTGTCTGTTGATCTTGAGATGTCGCGGACACATTCACTGTGGAGCTGGATCCGAACTGAAGAGAAGTGCCTGGGAGACTGTTTGATAAAAAAACTGAGTTTAAGGCTTCAAAAGAATGGGCGCCTTTCCCAAGAAAAGGCGCTTTTGCCAATGCCTTAGTGATTTTTCAATCTTGGTTCTTCAGCTTTTTGAAATGACCTCTCGTGCCTTGATCTGGATTTCTCGTTGATCGGAGAGTCAGATGATTTTGCTTGATGTTTCATCAGGTACCCAGCTCTGTTCTGCCAAGAATGACTGACTTCAGGAAACCTGGATTTCAAATTAGGGTTCCTTTATTCAGGGGCGCCCCTCCTTGAAAAGGGCGCTTTTGCCCTTTGGCCTGATTATTTTCATCTGGAAAGTTGCCTACTTTGATCTTGATTATCCGTTGACTGCTCTGACAGATGTTGATGCTTGCAGTTGCGTTTCTGAGATCTACTTGGGCTGAGAGAGTTATCCTAGGAAGCCTTTTGTCATTGGTCAGCATCTGGAAGTCCAAAAGAAAGGGCGCCTTTCTTTTGAAAAGGCTCTTTTTCCTTATAACTTCGCCGTTAACTGTGGTTTCCTGATATTTCCTCAACTGCCTCTTTTTGCTTCGTCAGCAGTTGCTAGTGATCTATTCATCGGATGATCTGGATATTTGTTTCACTGTTGAGTCAGTAATCAAACGTCGAGAATGACTGCTTCGGATGATCTTACTGACAGCATTTGACCCTCAAAGGTCATGGGCGCCCCTGCTTGAAAAAGGCTCTTTTCAGCATTTTGAGTTCTCTCCTTCGTAACGTTTCCAGAGTTAGTCAAATTTTGACCTTTTTCACCTTCAGGAATCTCCTTCATTAAACAGCATCATTTTTGACCTTTCCAGAGTTAGTCAAATTTTGAGTTCTCTCCTTCGTAACGTTTCCAGAGTTAGTCAAATTTTGACCTTTTTCACCTTCAGGAATCTCCTTCATTAAACAGCATCATTTTTGACCTTTTCTGCCATGGTTGTGTTATTGAAGCTTTTGGAGCTTAGCTTTCAGCACCTGGTACTGGCCAATCTGCCATTAATGGCTGCAGAGGTTCTAACTTGGTTCCTGAAAAATAGAAATAGACCCACCAGAGTAAAACCTGTCTTTTGATGATTCTGACTTAACCAATGTGATCGTGAAGTCTTTTAATCCTATCAAAATCATTTTCGAATATTTCTGGGAAGGTCCTATTTTCGGGGGTTTCCCTGAAAATAGGGGCGAAAAACCCTAATTTTCAAATTTTCAGAATTTTGCACGTGTGTTCTTTGACAGAAACCCATCAAGATTCTATGATTGGTTTGACCTAAAACTGACTTAACATGGCATTTTAACAAGATTTAGCTCAATTTATACAGAATGCCAAAAAATTAATTTTGGGTACAACAGATTGATATGCCAATTGCAAATCTGCAGTCGTGCTTTCGTCTTCTAGCCTCTTTTCTGCAATCCTTTGTTCTGATTGCTGGATCTCTGCACGAAGTCCATGTGCTCTATCCCGTAACTGGTATAGGTTTGGCAGTATACATCTACCTTTGAGAACAAACTCTTCCACTTGATCTCTCAAGTGTTTGCCGAATGTTATCAATTGCCGATGATTTTGTTCGGCAGGGAGATCTAGTAATCCTGCTGGTAGGGCTGAGATGTTTGGGGTGCCATGTATCAAGCTGGTTATGTAAGACCTCAATTTCTGATAGGCTGCCTTTTCTTTACCATCCTTAGTCATTCTTTCTTGTGCGCTCACCGAGGCTATTCCAAGAAGGTCTGCCTCCACCTGTCGTGTAGTCTTCCCGAGGTTAAGTTGAGACAAAGTGTAGTCTTCTACTTGAACCTCGTGTATGCTTTTCTCTACTGGTGGGGCGGCAGTCTCTATGATGATCTCACACTTTGCATTCCTTTCTATGTGAACTTGTTTCTTTAACCTCTTCACCGACGTGTCTTGTGGGACGTGGTCGAATTCGGTAAAGTCAAGTTCATACGAGGGTTTTTCCCTCTTTCTTCCTAGGAAGCCTTCAAGCCAAATAGAATCTCGGCGAACTTCACTAGGAGGGATGTGAGGTCCTTGAATGCTAGATGTGTGAGACTGTGCTGGAGCAATGTCTCTCGGTGGCGAATCCAAGTCAATGAGGACTTGTGACCGCTGTGGTACTGGTGATATTGGTGGCTCTGCTTCCATAACAAGCACCGTTTCTGTTGCTGCTTCTACTGTTGTTGCTTCTGCCATTGGCTCTGCCACTGGTTCTTCAGCAACTACTGCTGCCGGTTCCTCCGTGATAACTTCTGTTGAATCAAGGGTAGCAGTCTCTGCTCTTTGTTCTGGGGCAGCAATACCCGTGATTATTTCAGGACTATGTGTGGCTTTCTCCACTGGTGTCCTCTGTGTTCTAGGCTTTGTAGGCTTTGACATCCTCATCCCTCGAGGAGGATTGCACCATTGCTTCTGCCTAGGTTTCCTTTTTGAAGTGGAAGGTGGTGGAGACTGAACCTGTGGCGGCTCTGTTCTGTGAGGTGTCACCTTCCTTGATTTCTTGCTGTCAAGATAGAGTTGGCTATTTCTAACCACTCTACTCGTTCTTTCTTCTATAGACGTGTTCTCCTTGGCATACCAATCCACTCTCGGGAGTGGTTGGGAGTCAACTGAATCTACAAAGAATGAGGGGAGTGTGACTTCCCCTTCATCATCGGACAAGCCCTCAATGTCTGCTGACATAAAATCAACAATTTGTGAGAGTCTGAATTTGCTATAGTTCCTTCTTCGCACTTCATACTCGTCTTGGCAATTTACCCAATAATCATCCATAGAAGACTTGTGTGACGAGTGCTGCTCGAGATGTGCTGCATAGAGTCCTCTGGGATCATAGGATCTTCTCTCAATGAGATACTTGAGATTAAACCTCACCGTTTCCTGACTCATCATCTTAGCATCTGCCGCAAATCCACATCTATATAGTCCCATTCCAACGGGAAAGTTAACAGCTGTCTTCCTCTTCAAGCACAAGTAGACATGAACCTCGGACAACTGTCTCAGGAATTCCATGAAGACTACCCTATCTGAAGGGTATCTTGGTAGCATGGCGGGGTGGCCAATGTAGCCATACACGCGTATGTAGGAGAACGTAGGAAATTGGATGAACCAATCTGCCCAATCCGCCATTGCCTCTCTAGCTGTCTGTGAAATACGCACGTGCATCTCATGGTTAAGCTCACGTACTGTGTGCATAGTGAAGAGATCACTTGTTTTCTTGAAGTGTCTTTCCGCTTGAGTAAACTCAAGACGTGTGAAATGTTCGTGAACCTTCTGCACACCAAAGGTTCCCACATTGTTCAATATCCTGAAATCACCTTGGAAGGCTATCAGGTATACAAGGTAAGAGCACATGTGGAACCTATGAACTTCTAGTTACCCAGTGATTTGTCGGTGGAGTGTGTCACTAATCAAAGTGGCCCAGTCATAATATTCCCTTCTGCCAATGATTTTAGCAATGACATAGTACATCCATGGCTGGAATTGACGACCATCTTCTTCTCCAGTGATTCTATTGAGTAGAGTGATTAACACTGCGTACTCATCTTTACATTCTCCTCGTCCCAACGACTTAGGCAAGCTTGCCTTTGTCACTTTTAACCATTTTTCAGCCATTACCTTTTGACATTTGTCCTTAGCTGTCTCAAATGCCTTCTCACATTCCGTCACTGATATGACTTTGCTGTTAGGACATGATGGAATATCAAAACACCTTTCGATATCTTGAGGTTTCAGACTACAAACAATTCTTCCATCCGCTGCTCTGATTTCTCTGGTGGTAGGATTGTAATGCTTGATACAAGCGATTACAAGCTCTACGCTTTGTAGTGTGATGGGAATTGATGCGGCCTGCAGCAACCCGGATTCTTCAATATTCTGCAATGTGATTTGATTCATGCCTTCTAGCTGCTCCAAATCAACCACTGGATTTACTTGATGTAAATTTGTGTCAACTGTTTTCAAGTAATCATGTAATAAGACCGTCTTGGTCTCGTATTGTACCTGGGAGTACTGCATCTTGAAAAACTTAAAGATTGACTGTAAGCTTGACCTTGTTCAGATGATTTTCGGAAACCCCTGAAAATAGCGCCCTGCCGAGAAGTATTTTTCCGAAAAAATCTGGCACATGGGTTTTGTTCGTGCTTCAATGCTGAACAAACCCAGTTCCTCAGAATTTGGATTCTTAAACTTTTTCGGAAAAACCCCCAAAAATAGGGGCAGCAAGTTTGTTGATTTTGGAAAATTTATCGAGATGGGTTTCACTGGAAAATAATGCTGAATCTACCCAGTTGATATGATCTGATGAAGCCTATTACTTTTTCTGTCAAATGCAAGAAAACCTAAGACCAGAAGAGAGGAAGTAGACAGAAGATGGATTGGAAGTTTTTATCTGATTTCCTGAAAAAATCTATCTCTGGGTCCAATACTCAAAATAGCAATCCTCTTCTGCTTCAGATCTGCAAGAAAAATTGAAGAACGGATGAAAACCTTGTTCAGATCTATCAATGGCGTCCTTGAGAGCTTGTGGCTGTTCTTGATCTTTTAACCTGCAATGAAATAATGAAATGGGACGCCTTCACCTTGAATATATATGTTTAAGCCTTATATCCACAAGTTTGGGGACCTAACTCAAGCTCAAAAAGTGATTTTGGCTTGATCTAAAGTTAAAAAGGTGATTTCCATTGATCGTGGAGTGTTTTAGCCAATTTTAACTCAAAAGCTCTTGACTTTAGTCAACAAATTGACCCTTGACTTCTTTTAGGCATCCCTTTTGGTTTTTTGCAAGTTTTTCAATATTTTCTCTCTTAAAAGACCTTTGTTTGATCTTGAATCTAGCGTTATCTGTTGATCCTGAGATGTCGCTAACACATTCACTGCGGAGCTGAATCCATACTGAAAAGAAGTGTCTGGGAGACATGATGATGAAAAGCTGAGTTTAGGGCTTCAAAAGAATGGGCGCCTTTTCCAAGAAAAGGCTCTTTTGCTAGTGCCTTGGTGAATTTTCAAACTTCGTTCTTCAGCCTTTTGAAATGACCTCTCGTGTTTTGATCTGGATTTCTCATTGATCGGAGAGTCAGATGATTTCGCTTGATGTCTTATCAGGTAGCCAGCTCTGTTCTGCCAAAGATGACCTTCTTCAAAAAACTTGGATTTCATTCTAGGGTTCCTTTATTCAAGGGCGCCCCTGCTTGAAAAGGGCGCTTTTGTCTTTTGGTCTGATCATCTTCATCTGAAAAGTTGCCTACTTTGATTTGGATTATCCGTTGAATGCTCTGTTAGATGTTGGTGCTTGCAGTTGCGTTTCCGAGATCTACTTGGGCTGAGAAGGTTATCCTGGGAAGCCTTTTATCATTTATCAGCATCTGGAGATCAGAAAAGAAGGGCGCCTTTCTTTTGGAAAGGCTCTTTTTCTTTAAAACTTCGCCATTAACTGTGGTTTCTTGATATTTCCTCAACTGTCTTTTTTAACTTCGTCAGCAACTGCTTGTGATCTATTCTTCAGATGATTTGTCTGTTTGTTTCATTGTCGCGCCAGCAAGCAAACGTCAAGAATGAATGCCTTGGAAGATTTGGGTGACTTCATTTGACCTTAAAAGATCATGGGCGCCCCTGCTTGAAAAAGGCTCTTTTCAGCATTGTGAACTGTCTCTCCTTCGTAACGTTTCCAGAGTTAGTCAAATTTTGACCTTTTTCAATTTCAGGAATCTCCTTCATCAAGTTGCATCATTTTGGACCTTTTCCGCCATGATTGCGTTGTTGAAGCTTAGCTTTCAGCACCTGGTACTGGCCAATCTGCCATTAATGGCTGTGGAGCTCCTAACTTTATTCCTGAAAAATAGAAGTAGACCTACCAGAGTAAAACATGCCTTTTGATGATTCTGACTTGACCAATGTGATCGTGAAGCCTTTTAATCCTATCAAAATCATTTTCAATCATTTTTGGGAATGTCCTATTTTCAGGGGTTTCCTTGAAAATAGGGGCGAAAAACCCTAATTTTCAAATTTTCAGAATTTTGCACATGTGTTCCTTGACAGAAACCCACCAAGATTCTATGATTGAATTGACCTAAAACAGACTTTATATGGCATTTTAACAAGATTTAGCTCAATTTATACAGAATGCCAAAAAATTTATTTTGGGTACAACAATTTATAAATTGAATGTATTGTCAACATATTTAATTTTATATTAGTTTTTTATATGTATATGATTATAATAATAACAATATTAAATTATTTACTCATATTTTTATTTTGGATGTTTATTTTAATATTTCATATTCTAACATTGCCACTATATATATATTACGTATTTCATACTATTATAATGATTATAATATTTAGGATGTATATTTTGATAGTTACAATATTATATTTACAATTATTATCTTGGATAACTTATTTTGTTTTTCAATGCTTTGCATCTCAATGCTACAATTTTGAGGGACATGACAGACCCCCTAACCAGATCCTGTTAGCCTACAAGGGTCCAAGAGATAGGCTAACTCAACTGCTCTTGATAACTGACTAGAGTGGGGACATTACAGGAGTCAATCTACATTGACCCATATTTCATGAGTCGTGGTTCACAAGAAACCATTTCTCATGAGTATGAACAATTCACTTGGCACTGGCTATGACTTGGTAATGTTCATAGGGGCAGAGCAATAAGAATTTTTGGGATGTCGCCCATCCTAGTACTATTTTAAATTAAGAACACTTAATTTTGGATTTTTCCTCACAATTAAATCCACATATCTTGCTCCCTCAATAATGTGACACTTTGGAAACACCACTTACTTGAAAATGAATGAGCTAGGGAGTTCTATAGTGAATAGTTCAGAAGGCACAACACTTGTTGTAGGTTTGTCTCAAGTGCAATTAACCATGAAGTTTCCCCATAATAAAGCCCACTGAGCTTGCTATTCTGGCTCAAGTGCACTTAACGATGGAGTGTCACCCATAATTTGTAAAGACTTGAACTAAAAGCATACAAAATAACAAAACCAAAAATACTACAACAATAAACATTTTTTAATGTTTTTATATTTTATTCAAACACATACAACTTGAAAGTCACTAGTTTAATGGAACTTACTAATTTGAACATGCTAGTTTGATATGCATACACATGTAAAATAGTTTTGAACATTTTGTGTCTTTTTGAATTTTTGATCTTTTGCTTGAGGGTTTCCATCCCCAAGATGATTTGATTTGTCATGCTTGAAGGGTTTGTTGGTTGAAAATTTTGCAAACTTGTGAGGTTGAACAAAATGGTGGTTTCAGCCACAGTGTGTGAGAATAAATCTTTCCTATTTATATGAGGGAAGGCTCCCTCTTGGATTTACTATTCTATTTGCTGCAAAAATGGTAGACTATATTAATTCTATGCTATAATTCATGGTGTTACTCATCCTATTCTCTTTTTTCAGAATAGATGTTTAATCTTTCCTCCTTTCAAGAAAGAAAATTCAGAATAATAAAGGGAAATTTTTTTCTATTTAACTATTTCACAATAGTTACATAGAGAGCAAGCTTGATGTGATTTTTAAAGAAGCAAAGTTTCTTGAAAGCACAAAGTCTTCCATTGCTTCCCGAGATGGGTAGATACTACTTGAAACACAAAGACTTCACAACTTATCTTCCTATCAACCTTTTGAGATGTGACTTCCGTTAACCAATAGTATAAAACTGAGTAGCAAAATAAAGCACAAAGTCTTTATTTAGATACACTTCTTAGCTGTAAATGAGAAAGATAATATAAGCACAAAGTCTTGTATTATGTCTCTTGTTATGAATTCACCTATTTCTAATATAAGCACAAAGTCTTGTATTATGTCTCTTGTTATGAATTCACCTATTTCTAATTCAATCCTTCAAATTTGCAGCACAAAGTCTACAAGAAATCAGACTAAAGTCTTTTCACAACAGCTCCACAATTTCTCAAGAAAACCTCTAAAAAATATACTACTATGACATAAGAACATAGTAATAAGATGCAATAAAATTCAATACAAAGTTTGAAATCTCATATGCCTTGTATTGCTTGGGAATCAAGTTTACATACACAAAGCACAAAGTCTGCTGTAAATTTCTGCAGAGTTCTCTCTATTGCCAAAAGATAAAAATTACAAAAGACCCCCTCAAGTATTTATAAGAGAGAAGCCTTGAGAAAAAGGTGGGAGGATCTTAACTAACTTGAGAAATTCTCTCAACTACTAACCACTTGCAATTGACTTATTCCAAATTACAGTCCTAATTTATTTTGACTTGTAACTTGATTACATGTAATTACAATCTTCAATAATGCGAGTAGTATGACCACTTGCCATTACAATTTTTGACTTTACATGTAATTTGTCAAAAAGGAAACGAAACTGAAAATCAAATAACATTTCAATTATTACTATTGCCATCGTTGAAACATTGAAACTTGTGAATGGATTTCTACAGTTTGTTAGGATTTGGCCCTTGAGTGTTCTTGGCAACAACAACTGTTTTGATGATGGTGTCATAACATCTTATGGTTGACAATCTGTGTTCTTCTAATGCAATTTGCATCTTATCAAGAAATGTGTGATGATCTACAAATCTATTGATGGATTTCACTGTAAAGGTTTCAGCTTCAAGCTCTTGATGAAACTTTGTTGTCAATGTTGAAAGTATAGCATCCTTAGGGAGTACTTCACCATTTTGATCTTCTATCTTGCAAGATTCCTTTTCAAAGCTTGAAATGATATCTTGCTCTACTTCAACTATCATCTCTTGAGTAGCTTGTATATCTGAAATTATCTCTTTGAATACCAATGTCTTATTCAATAAGAGCTCTTCAGTCTTAATGTACATTTCTCTGTTTGGTATTATTGCATTTGCACATAAGATTTCTAACTGTACTTCATTCAAAACATACCAATTCTTCAAATCACTTTCCATGGATTCCAAGCTTTGTTTGAAAGTGTCAAAAGTTTGGTGCAATTTGAGCTTTGCTATCTTTGCATTAACTAGCACATTGTGAACCTTTTTCACCACTTGAACACTCTGATTTATTAGCCGATCAATCCAAGAATCAATTGCCCTTTGCTTTTTGTCCTGCTTTCTCAACTTGTTTTATGGACTCTTTAGAGATAGAGGAAAATAATGAATCAATCATTTTTGAAGATTTAGTAATCTTTTGAATAACTGAAACAAGTTGTGGATTCTTTTCTTTTAGATTTTCTTTCTTGATCAACAGTTCATTATAACTCTGTGTTAACACCGTCACAGAACTTTGGGCATCTTGCATCATATTGACATGCATTTGTTTTCCCAACTCTACTGTGGTGAACTTGTAATTAGATACTTGCATCTCTTCTTGTGGCTTGTCTGTAAGAGGCTCTGCTACTTTTGCATATTTCATTTTCTTGCTGTCCACAACCACTCGTGAGACTATTTTAGCTTTCTTTGCAGCCTTTGGCTTAGAATTTCTCAATTGTTGGAAATCAAACACATCAGGAGAAATTGCATGTTTCTTCCTTTTTGAAGTGATTGAACTTAACCATGGAGGAAGATCTAATGTACTTATATATGAAACAACAATTGTTGTTTGTGTAGAAACAGATTCATTCTGTACCATAGTTGTTACCCTAGGAGAGGCTTCAGTTTGAATAGCAACAAGAGCTTGCTTAGATGGCAAATTATGACCAACATTATTCATAAAATTATCAAAATTTGCTGTAGATGTATCTATCTCTGGAAGTGTCATTTCTGATAGCATGGGATATATTGGATTAGCATCAAAGACATTCTCCAAACTATCACATAGGCTATCCATAGATGTGTTCAATGCTGATGCAGATGTAGTATTATGAACAATTCTCGTAGGTTCAATGGAAGGAACAAACACCATTGAGAAAGAACCAACATCACTATCAACTGGAGAAATAGGAGATAATATTGATGTTGGTGGATCATCAATGTGAGGAGACTTCGCACTTAGAACAGCAGGAGATTCAAGAACATCTCTTTCTTGTTGATCAATAACTTGAATCTCTGTCTCCTTAACCTCCTTCCCTTTCAGTGTTGTTTCCAAAGGTTTTTCCACAGCTCAGCTGGCCTTTAACTTGATTTTGGTTCTCGATAAAGATGCTCCTTTAGATTTGTCTCTAACCTCTGACTTCAATCCAATAGGTCCAGCTGTATCATCTTCAGCCCCAATTCTGTTTTTAATGGCCTTAACACCTATACTCTTAAGCCAAGTATTAGTATTTGCTAGGACTGATTGAAATCTATCAAAAATAGAACTGGATTCCTTCTGAGACCACTGTATTGCAGGAATAGGAGCATCAACAACCCTTTGTTTTTCATACTCTAGATCTAAGATCTGTTCATCATCAATTACTCCTTCTGGGACCAAGGTCAGATTAAGATCAATAATCTGTTCTATTGTGAGCCTGCAGAAATCCATCCTACGAATATCCTTCTCTGTCTGAAGGTTCACCCAAATGTCTTCTATGTGGTGCACATGTGTAAAAGCTCTTTTTATCTTTCATCCTCCTGTAATCAAAGTTCACCCTTGCCTTGAACTTCTTCAATTTGATTTCTTGAAGTTCAACTTCCATTGCCTTTGCTTTTGAAGAAGTTGTCAAGGAATATCTTCTGATTTGCAATGGATTATGTGAAGAAATACTAACCCCAGTTTTATGTTGTGCAAACTGTTGTGCATGTATTGCCATTAACTGCCTTGCTAGCTCCATCAAAATGATTTTATCTATTGGAAATCTTGGAAGCATGTAGGGCTGATCTTCAAAACAACCAACTCTCATGTAGGTGAAAGTAGGAAATTGAAGAAAAAGATAATCATATTCATTTACCTTTTTCCAGGCAGCCTAGGATACCTTGTTGTTTTCTAAGGCCTTGCCAAATAGACACATAAAATGACCAAAGAATGCATCTTGAACCCTTCTGTAATGGATTCGACTTGGTCTCAAAGGCAGCTGATCATAATACTCCCATACTGCTACTAATGATCTATCACCTTTGGTAGAAAGGCCTGGAAACTGCCTTAATGATGCTGCTATGTAGACTAAATAAGAGTTTATATAGAATGTGAGTGTAATAGGGACTTGTGCAAGCTGTTCACATAAGCTATCATTGATTACTTAACCCCAAAAAATCGGATGTTGTGCTTTCCTTATGACCACTATGAATTTGTACATCCATTTTTCAAAAACATTAGAGCATTCCAATCCCATTATTCTACTTAGAAGTGTGATTATATCATTAATTTCTTCTTTGAAATCAGATCGGTATAATTTAGGTCATCGGGATAGACAAGTTCGTGGTTTTTGAAGCCATTTAGTATTGATATGTCTAATACAGTCACCTTTCTTTTGTTCATAATGATCATAAGCATTCTTTATTGAGATATTTGAATACAAAGGAATGTCAGGAACTCTGAAGATTTTATTAATGGTTTTCGGATCAAGTCTAATGATCACGTTACCATCATCATCTCTGATAGTTCTAGATTCTTTATCAAAGTGAGTTGCACATGCAAGGACAAACTTTGGCTCTAGGGTAGCAACAGGAAAAGTAGAAACCAAATGAATATGACTTCTCAACAATAACTGCATATCATGTGAGGTCGACTTTTCAGCTCTTTCGAGAAATTCAGACATATCAACATGCCCAATCTCTGTATCTTTGATTTCTTCAATGTTCGAGACTACATGAGATGGAGAGATCTTATTTTGATATTTGTCATACTTGTATTTCATCTTTTTATTTGTTGAAGAAGTTAGTTCCTTTGTCATTGAACAAGAATTTGCAAGACTGCGATGAAAACTCCATAGAGTTAAGACATCATCAACATGAACATGTGAAGACATGGCAAAGACTCAAACTCAGTTTGGTGTATTTGATGTATGAGGGTAGAAATGAGGATTATAATCCATTTCAAATCTTGGAAGGTTGATTGCAAGTGAAAGCGACATATGCTTTTCATGGAAAAAGGAAAACTTGGGTTACATCTTTGGAAATTGCAAGTCAAAACTTTTAACTTGTACTTGCAATCAAGTCCAAAAAGTCCGACTTTTAAGCATTTTTGAAGCATTTCGGGTTTTTGGATGTTGGCTGCAAGTGAAATATGTAATTGGGATTTTTGGGACATATTGCAAGTAATTGAGTGCAAGGTAGGAAAAATGAAAGGTAACTGCAAGTTACTATTTCAACTTGTAATTTTAGTCAAAATCTCCTACTTGTAGTGATGTTATGAAATCCTGATTTGTATACAAGACATCATTTTTTGCAGAAAATGACAATGATGATAATGACAAATGAGGAGAAGGAAGATGAAATAGAAGCAAGTAAGAATGATGGCGAATGGAATGAAAAATGATGGCGGATGGAATGAAAAATGAGTTTCACTCCAAGACGTTTCAGCCAAGATGTTGGAAACAAAGGCAAGGTGCATGAAATGGGAAAATGATGTTGTATGAAGTGAGATGAATGAAAGGCGTATGAAAGAGAAAAGCACATTTTTCAGCTAAAGCATTTTTTTTTTTAAATATGCAATCTCATCCTCCAAGAACGGTGACCTAAGAATAAGAGATTAAAAGTAATAAAAAGACTGAAAATAAAAGAAATAAAAAGACTGAAAATAAAAGAAATAAAAAGAGACATACCTGCAAAAAGAGTTGACAAGCCAAAAATGAAGAAAAAAACCCTAGGTGCCTTGCAAACTCAGAAAAGAGGAAGATGACTTGATTATTTACAGCTGAGAGTCCGATTTTGTTGCTTGAAGATTTATGAAATCTCCATAAAATGAGGAAGACAAGCGAATTCAAATACAAACTGCCCTCTCCATTAACGGCGTCGGGTTTTTGGAGGCTTAGAACAAGTAGAATAAAAATAGACTTCTTCAAAGAATGAGTTTTTAGTGTTTTTATCTAAAATCGGGCTTTTAGAAATGCATTGCAAGTTCGCATTTAAGAGAAATCGGACTTTCTAGAGCTCATTACAAGTGATTTTATGAAAATAAGGAAATTGGGTTTTTAAATACACATAACAAGTGGACTTTTTCTCTTAAGATTGAAATCGGGCTTTTGCAAGCTCTTTATAAGTGAACTTTTTGAAAAATGACTTAAATCGGACTTTTTGAGGCTCATAACAAGTGAACTTTTTCACTTAAAGAGAGATATTGGACTTTTTAGAACTCATTGCAAGTGAATTTTTTGAAAAATGACTTGTAATATGAACAAAAAGTTCCTACACTTGTAAGTTAAGTAAAAAGTTCCTGCAACTTGCAATTAGAACAAAAAGTTCCTACTAGTCACTTGCAATGAGGTCAAAAAATTCCTATTACTTGTAATAAAGGTAAAAAGTTCCTATTATTCACTTGTAATAAGAGACCAAAACCCCTACTTGTAGTGATGCCTTAGAAACCCGAAATTGGCCAAAAACACAAGCAAAATGACTCAAAAACTTATGAAAACTAAAAGACATGGATCAAAAAGGATGTTCAAGGGGACCATTGATCCAAAACTAAAAACTTCCAACCTTTGCACCTTGTAAAACATGCCTCAAAGAAGAAAATTTTCAATTTTAATCAAAATTTTGATAGGTTATCCTAATTTTTTATGAGTAAAAAATTAGGGACAACAGGGTTTCCACTCCAAATGCCACTAGTTGCCATGATAGCATCAAAAGCCAAAGAATCTTCATGTGACATCTTGTCTCCTTCGTGCCCTTAGTTGACATTTGGTTTCTCTATCCTCATTGAAATGCAACAACCTTTTTGTTATGCCTCCCTTAGGTTGGCGTTAAGTCTTGGCTTTGGTATTAGTGTAAAGACTTGAACTAAAAGCATACAAAATAACAAACCCAAAAATATATGTTAGTACCCATACAAAACTTAGTCTTATAGGCTCGTTTTGTTGGTTTCTTGTCAAGTAATCCTCAATTGGATATCAATACCAAAATAATTGCGCTGTCTCCTAGTTAGTTACGAAACTTTGTTTTGTTAAGGTCTTGTTTACTATAATCTTGCATGGTGAAGATATGTTGTCAACAAGGCACCAAATGATAAAAATAGGGAGATTGTTAACATAAGGAAGACAAAGCGAGGATGAGAAGTTTGAGTGAAAAGGCATGCTAGCATGACTTCCAAGTGGCAAAGCCATTATGAGTTGGCATCCAAACATGGTCAAAATATTAGAGATTAGCGCTTAGGTTAAATAGGGAGAACTAGATGTAAGGAGTGTCAAAGTGAATTATAAATTGTGCCTAACAAATAGATAAAACAACTTGAGTTAGGTGCCAATTTGAGTGGTTGAGCCAAGTCAAAAATCTACCTAGGTGGCAAGCTGAGTCTAAACAAGCACCATGAATAACGAGGATGTTTTTTGGCAAAGTCATCATGAAATAGCATTAGGTTCTAAGTGAAAATAGACAGGTGAATATTGTCTTATTTCCATGGAATAGCCACCTAGAAAACATGACATTAAAATGCAAATTAAGAAAGGAAATGCCGCCAATTTTATGAAGGAACAAAACGATTGCACTTTTAAGTGCCATAAACATAATAAAATCATGACCTAAAGTTGGTAGATGAGTTAGAAAATCGTGCCATAGAGGGAATGCCTGTAAAACATGAAGTTTTGGTGCCATTTGTAGGTGGTAAAGTCATTAAGAAGTTTCCTCTCAGCTGGCAATTACATTATGAAACTGTTCCTGTAAAATTCCCACCCAATTTGCGCTGATATTTTTACAATATGCCCAGTTTGACATTGCAAGTATTTTGTCAAACAGTTGGTACTGCTGTTCTGATTTGGTTTCCAGTTATGTGCATTGAGATTTTGGAGAGTATGATATCACAACAATTTGCATAGGAGTCTAATAGATATGCAGATTTAAGAATTTCAAAAATATATTTCAACAGATATGAATGATAATATGGAAGTTTCTATAAACTGCTGTTACGATAATTTAAATCAGACTTGCACAGTTTGAAATATTCAGAAAATTTCAATACATCAGCAGCTAACCTGTAACCTCTAAAATTACATTTTAATATATGGATTTCCAGCTTGTACGATACCTCCAGCAACCCCCTTTCTCATGTACGGCAGCTTGTAGGAGTACCACCCACCAAATGTAATTGACCTCCCTCCAATACTAGTGATTTCCTCTAAGGAAGATACTGGCAGCTTTTGAAATATTGTTTGACCTGTATTTGTCCAATCGCACCTTTCTTTGACCCTTCAAAGGGTCCACATCACTCCTTGGGGTCTCCTTAGGGTGCGACAGTGTATTAATTGGCTGCTGTTTCATTACTAAAGGCTGCAAATGAATAGAGCTATTTGGGGCCTTATTTTGTATATGCATAGACTCCTTCCCATGCCTCCATAAATAAAAGATAATTTCAAGTGCCACAAATTAATATTTTCTGGCATTCGACCAGCTGATAGTGAACAAATATTAATGTCAATGAAAAATGGATTTCACCTGTAAATTCCTCTCCTTTAATATTCAAATGGCTATCTCTGAAATTGGTCTCCAAAGGAGACTTCACCAATTTCCTTCACAACTACAACCGTTATATCCATTGTGAGAAACCAGGATAATTTCTCCGACCTGACCAGCTAGGATAGATTAGTCGCACTTTCAAAATTGGTTACCCATAGGATTTTCGTCGTAGGGTTTTGCTCTGCAAGCTCCTCAAAGACCAAGTAGAATAATAATCCAGCATAAAACCAAAAATGAGCTCAAATTTCACTTTTATTTGTTTTCCATAGACACTTCTCGAAAAACCATTTAATATTTCCCGCTTAAAATAAAACATTAAACTCCTTATTATAAAGTGACTTTATAAAGTATCCCTTTAATATTCTTTTAATGTCACTTTGTAACATCACTTAAATTTAATAATTTAATATTACTCTTTTCGATAAACCTTTTTAGCCAAGCAATATCAAACAATTAAATTAATTAATTAATTCTGTTATTTTCAACTATAGCCTATGGGAATTAAATAGGCTAATAAGTCCTCCTGGAGCAATCATGTGGAAAGGGACATTACAGTTCCCAACTCAGGAATGAGCTTAAAACACAAGGAAATTGTGCTTTTTGCCTAGCATTGCCACCAAACAGGTGTGACAAGCAGTTTAAGTCATCCAACTTTCAATTTAGTGCCCAAGTAAAGTGATTTAAAGCAAAAAAATTTGAGTCACGTTTACCTTTCATCTTGGTTAGCCTATTTTAAAGAAGAAAGCAAAATTAAAGCTTGGATGAGTTGATTTTAGGTGATTTGAAGCGTTTTGTTTCCTCTTTTTAATGCACAAGGATAGATTTGTTTTAAAGCAAATCTTTAATGATAGTATTTTTTTATTTGAGCTCTAAAAGCTTTTTTGGAGGGTCATAAGTATGTCTCTTGAACACATAACAAGGAATAGGAGTCGATGCCAGACTTATGTTGTAGAGATTGTCATTTGAAAGTGGAAGCCAAGTCATTGTGTTTTTGTGTAGTGAAGGATAGCTGATGTTAAACTTATGCTGTAGAAGTTGTCCAACTATTATTGAGTGAGTGTTAAATCTATGTTTATAATTTCTTTAAGTAAATTGAAAGTAGATTTTTTAAGTTGAACTTTGTATTGTCAAATTGTCTATTTAAATTATAGCTTTGAATGCAGTTTAACCATTCACTTCATGAAATTCTGGGGTGTTCATTTGTTTAAATAATTTCTTGTTGGTGTAGAATATTGGTCTCTAATTTAGACAATAGTTGGTATCTATTAATGTTATATAGTGAGCCTTCACAACCAAATACTTATCTCTGCTTTAACTAGTAGGAGGTTGTGCTTGTTTGTTGGAGTGTTTATCCTCCTTAATCTGAAAATCCTGTTGGAAGATTTGACTGTTAATGATTTGGTGTTGCATCTGAGGAAAATATAGTGCACATATTTATAAATTCTGTTACTTTTAGGTTTAGATAGATCTCACAGAGTTTCCCCTCATAATTTGAAGAATGGTTCTACTGTACACATTGTTCCATTTTGTGTTGTCCTGAAAATGACAAATTAAACTGCTAACATATTACAACAATAGATATTTTATATTTTTTAATTTTATTCAAAAACACAAATAAAACTTGAAATTCACTAGTCTAATACAACTTACCAATCTGAACATACTAGTCTGATACACATACAAATATAAAACACTTCTTAAGTTTTTGAGTCACTTTGAGTTTTGATTTTTTCCTTGAGTGTTTTTGTCCTCAAGATGATTTGATTTTCCATGCTTGAAGGGTGTTGTCTCCAAATGCCACCAGTTTCTGTGACAATATCACAATCTTGATAATATTGTTGATTTTTGTTTTCAAATTTTTGATGTCACATTCTGTTTTTCTCCTAGTGCAGCCTATATACTTGATGCTTCCTCGATCATAGTTAATCCTAGTCCTTAATCAATGGTAATTTGACTAGTAAGTTCCTTCCTCAATTGATGGCAATTTATTGACAATTCTATCCTTATTTAATTGACCTTAATTGACTCATTTCCCTATTTCTTTATTTAATTGACTCATCTCCCTTATTTCATGATTTAATTGACCCTAATTGGTCCTACATTGCCTGTTCACTCAGTCAATGCTATTCCTATGCTATTGGATCAAAAGGAGTCACAAAGTGGACATTACACAATCAAGTTCATTTAGCTGGCTATCCCATTTGCAAAACCTTCTGCAAGTGTTGTTCCTTATGGATGATTCATTATAGAGCTCCCTAGCTAATTCTTTTTTATCTAAGTTATGGTTTTGCAATGTATCACATAATTGGAATAGCGAGCTAAGTGCCTTGAATGGATTGACTTTCCCCAAAAATTGCACTCCAAATACATTTTCCCAAATGACATTACTAACTTGATTTTTTATCGAAATAAATTGCCAAATAGAAGATATTGGTTCCTCCAAATTTTGCACATATAGTGAATCTTGGTAAAGTTGGACCATTGTGTTGGCTTCTAAAATAGAATATGCTAAGAGAGATGGATCACTTGGGTAAAAGATGGGAAAGTTCATAAGATTTTATGCTAAGTTGTCGGTTCTAGTACAAGATTGAGTATAGGTACGGAATACAGGTATGCTGGTATGACAATTTTTTTCCTTGGGTATGGTAAATTTGGGTACGGCTGTATATATATGCAAAAAAATAAAAAATATACAGAATTGTAAATACATTTGATAGTATGATACTTCATCAATCATCAATTGTCATTAAATCATTGATCAATGTTAGTGATAAAGTCTTATATAATGCAGATTGTTTTGATAGGGTCATATGAAGATGCTTGTTTACATGAAGTAGAACTGGGAGTATCCTTTTACCAAACTCCTTGCGTCAGAGTATTCCATTGAACTCACATGGGTATTCGGATTTTGCTATAATTTGCTTTACTCATTTTATTACCTCAATTATATTATTTACATTATATTGTCAACCCTATGATTAATATTTGCACAACATAAATCAAATATCAAGCTACCTTCTTCATAAGAATTTGAATTTCATATTAAGGCTACAACATCATCTGCACTTCATTATTATCATTCTGATCCAATTTCACCTAACTCAATTCATCTAGGCCTTAAAACTTTGACCTGATATTACATCTTTCCACGCACAAAGGGGGCCACTGCCTTGGGGTATCACACTTTCAAAATGAAATGTTAAAGGTGTGACTTTGCTGGTCAGTTGTGCCTGAATTAATGGTATAAATTGCAAATAAAGAAAGAAATGTAGTATTATGGAGTGCAAATGTTAGCTTGAGACAATTTAGTTTGTGTATACAACTAATCAGTTTAAACAGGAACCATACCAATTGGATCATGTAGATTTAGGGCTGATAATAAGTGTTTGGTGTATGTCAATAGTTGTAGGAACTGTGGAAGGTGGAAGGCCCCCTACTTGGGAGTGCCCAGGCACCCCTGGGTTCCCTGTGGGTTCATTGGTGCTCCTTGGGAACTCCCTAGCACACTCCCGTTCCCAAACGCTTCCGTAGCAGGCACGGGGGGCAAAATAGGAGAACCCGGTAACATAGATTTTATACATAACAGCCAAGGATTGAATGAAAACCCAATTATAGGTAAATGAAAGTAAGCACATATGGTCTAGCAGATCCAAAAGATGATTGTATATTCTTCACACACCTCAAAAATTTGGTTCTCTTTGATACTACGATTTGACCAATTGGAATGAATAGAAATAAGTTGGCTTGTGAATGGAGCTACATAAGGGGATTATTGATAGATATGACAATATGTTAATCATAACTCAAATGGGCTGACATAGCATAGATGTATGATCTTTGTTGTACCCAAAACCAAAATTTTTGCTTCACTAAGGCATTTTGCTTAATTGAGTCTTAATCTTGTTAAAGTGTTGTCAGAAGGTCGTTTTTGGACTTTTCGAATATGGAGTTGGTGTCAGTGTCATGTCAGTCTGTTACTGAAGGAATTTAAGAAAAATGAAAATCTAAACGGAAATTGCCAAAATTTTCTATCTCTGGAGAAGGGAGCACATTCTGAAATGGGCGCCCTATCTTTTAGGGGCCCAGATCCTGTTTTTAGGGTTTATCACCTACAGCAGACATTCGTCCGGCATCACGTCAGCTTCGCAGTGAGCTATCAAGCCTGTCAAACGGACCTGTTTCGAGCAAGTTGTGGAAGATACAACGCAAAACGAGGCGAAAGCGAGAATTGGCTAACACTGTGAAAAAGCGCAGCTTTTGGAAAAGGCGCCCATCTTTTTGAGGTGCCAGATGTAGGTTTTTGGCTAAATGCCACCCAAGATGTTTATCTCACTTTTGTTCGAGCTTCGCGACGCATCCGTCAGCGGGTGAATCTGAGTTGCTGAAGTGCCTGAACTTGAGGTCAAACCTGGGGTCAAATCTTAGTTAGAATATCAGAGGAAAAGGCAAAAGAGCACATTTTGAGAAAGGCGCCCTAGCTTTTCAAGCCTTTAATGCCTTCTTTCTGATGATATCAGATGTTCAATGTGTCCGTGTTACGCTCAGCTTTCCGTTCCCTGTCTCCGTCAGATCAGAAAATGACTCAGCAGCTTGCAGTCGGAGTTTTTATGATATTTTAGTCGTTTCCAGAAATGGCTAAGTCTGGAATGGAATGAAAAGAGCAGTTTCTCAAAAAGGCGCCCTTGTTTTTCACCCCTCAGATGATGTTTTTTTGGGGAAATGTGCCTTTGCAGCTGTCGTACATAATGGAGTTAGCTCCGCAGTGAACCTGAGATCCAGTTCTGAAAGTTGATAAATCAGAAGTTATGAAGGATTTGTTTTTCCCTTCGTACGAAATGCGGAAGTTGAAATTTGACTAAGTCTGAGAAAAAGCGCAGCTTTTGGAAAAGGCGCTTGGATTTTTGAGCCTTCAGATGTCAGTTTTATGATGTGTAGTCTCAAGATATCTTTTGATCAGTTTTTACCAAGCTTTGCAATGCACCTGTCAGCCAGCCAATCGGAGAAGTCAGTCAATCAGTGTCAGAGGATGAACAGAGGTCCCGGCAGAGGTTTTAGCTTAAATTTTCATGAAATTTGGCTAAGTCTGGAATTCGCTTGAGAGTTCAAAGTTGAATTTTCGAAAGTGAGTTGAATGGACGCCTTAACTGGAGTTCTGACTGCAGTTAGACTAAACGATTTCTGGGTTGTCATCTTCAGTATATTGGCATGTGGAGTGATCTTTCAGTTTGCATGTCGAGTTAACTAGTTTGCATGTTCAGTTAACTACCTTGCATGTCGAGTTAACTTGATTGCATGTTCACTTAACTGAAGATTATCACTGAATGTCAACTGAAGTTTACATGCATGGCGATTTTGGTTGCAATTGTGAAGATTTTAGTGAAGATGGCGCTTCATCAAATGTCAACTGAAGTTCAAAAGGGACGAATTGAATGGTGAAGCATATTTTAGTGAAGTATGGCGAATTTGCATGTTAACTGAAGTCATGAAAAGGTCGCCATATTTAAGGTTAAATAGTGAAGCATAGTTTTGTGAAGCTACGCACTTTTTAAGGATGGCAACTGTAGTTCCAAAAGGGTTGCTATATTTAGATTTTATATTGAAGCATAAATGTGAAGTTGGCGCATTCTTGAAGGCCAACTGAAGTCCCAAAAGGGTCGCTTTTTTTAGAATATTTATTGCATGAAGATGGCGAACTTCTCATTTCAATTATGAATGTTAACTGAAGTTATCAAAAGGCACGCCTTAGGTTAAATGTGTGAATTTAAAGCAAGGTTGAAGATGGCGAACTTGATAAGATTGCTAACTGAAGTCAAAGTCATATGAAATTGTTAACTGAAGACTTGAAAGGAAAACCCTAAAGCATGGTGCTTTATTTAGCATATTTTAGTTTCAGTTAACTAAAATGAGGTCCAATTAGAAGCCAAGCGCCAATTTTCAAGCTTTAGTGCTTTATGCGAATTTCAATGATGAAAGCTTATTTATTTCAGCCTTGGCGTCCATTATTTCTTCATTTCAAACTTCGAAGTCTACATTCTTCTTGAGCGAGCAGCAAGCTAAAGGTGCTACAGGTGTCAGAATTCAGCGTTCTTCGTAGCAACGAATTCAGATTGTGCAGAGGAAGAAGATTCCAGACTTTATTTTCACTTTGCATGCAGGTTTCATCAAGTTCCAGAAAAGAGATTGGCAATTCTTCAGAAGCAGAACAAGCAAAACCTTCTATCTTCTGTCTTATTTCTTCTATTTCTCATCTTAGGTACTTTCTTCGCATGTCAAAGAAAACGGAAAAATATTCAGAATCTGACCATCTGGGTTCGCATATTTCAGCATCAACAGCAAAACCCACGTCTTAGATTTTTTCAAGAAAATCGCCCCGTAGCCTTCATTCTGAAGCTCTGTGCTTTTTTCCGAGAATTTCTTTGCATGTGGGATAAAATCACATCTTTTTGAAAATCTCATCATTTGGGTTTGTTCAGAATTCCGTTGTGCACAAAACCCATGTTCCAGATTTTCTCATGAAAAAATTGCCCCGAGAAGCTCTAAAAACCCCTGCAGTTCTCGACTGAAAAGTCTTTGCATGTTAGGCTAAACGGCGTTTTTTCACAATTTTGACGTTATGGGTTGTCTTGGAATCATTTTCTAGACAAAACCCATGTCTCAGAATTTTTGGTGAAAATTATCCTCCGACAGGTTATTTTTAGCCTCACCAGGAGCCATTGTTAGCCTCTTCAGAAAGTTGTCAGAACATAGCCGTGTTCACAGTCAACGGGTAAGTTTTTCAGAAGGCGGTTCAACTAGACTGAATTCAAGACCAAATCGGTCTTAATTTAGGTTTTTCATCAGAGCAGCTGACAATGAAGCGTTACGCTGCAAAAGGAATAGAGATTACTCCATTTACAGAGCCGCCAAAGCCACTCAAATCCCATGCCATTATCTTCGTGAAAATGGTACCTACGCTGATCTCGAGGTTGTACAAACTGAGTTTCAGAAGCATGTTTATGATATCTTGATGGAGGTTCTGATCACATTTCAATAATTTCAGCTAGTTTCAAGAAGGCGACTGAAAATGTTAAAGAATGTATGCATACAGTCAAGGAAAGTGACAGAGAATTGAAGAAGCAGATTATTATTTTTGGCAGCATCAAAGTGCCAGATGACAGAGAGATCTGAGTGGTCGAAGTGTTAGACCGAGATGACATGGAGTGATCTGCCAGTTGGAACCTGCAGTTAGTTTCGAGGGTTGAGTCATGAGCAGCAGTTAACTCGACTTTCAGTCTTGAGTTTACTTGCTGACTTAACACATGCTTATCTCATTCTTGGAATTATCATCACAGGAGTTAGGGTTAGGGTTTCCAGTTAACTGAAGGTAGTGTCCAGTTAACTTTGCTTTAAATAAGGGCGTGCATGCTTGCACATGGTCCATTTAGGTTATTTGTACCGGTTAACTGATGGTAGCTTTCCAGTTAACTGTATAGTTTACTTCATTAGGGTTTAATAATAATCTTGCATGCATTGCAAGACTGTAGTTAACACAAGGTGATTTTAGGGTTCCCTACACCTTGATGTATATAAATAAGAGCTTTTGCTCATTTGTAATTAACTTTTGCTTGAGAGAGAAATATATGCTGCGCCTACCTTGCCCTCAATATTGCTCTTTTGGTATTTGTTCATGTGTCTTCACTATTACGATTAATTGTTATGCCACATAGGGTTTCAAGAGATTGTAATGGTGGATTCTTTCTGTTTTGTGAATCTTTTGTCATTATAATCAAGTGTTATGCCACATAGGGTTCCATACGATTGTGATGATAAATCCGTTTTGTGAGACTTTACTATTTTAATCAAGTGTTATGCCACATAGGGTTTCATAAGATTGGCGTGGTAAATTCTTCCCATAGTTTAGATAAATCTGTTTTGTGAATCTTTTATCATTACTATCAAGTGTTATGCCACATAGGGTTTCGTGAGATTGTGATGATAAATCTGTTCTATGAGTCTTTATTATTATGATCAAGTGTTATGCCACATAGGGTTTCATAAGATTGTCATGGTAAATTCTCAAATCTGTTTTGTGCCCAATAAACTCGTCTAGATTGAGCTGATAGATGCGCCACCTTGCCTTCAAGTAGAGAATCTAAACTCGTTTATCGTCTGATAGTCAAACCCTGCTCCATTTCCTCATGCTCTGTTTTCTTGAGGAAACTGGATAGATTTAAAGTAGTTAGCTTAGTTGTAGTTAATGATCTCTTGAAACCAGAAAATCCTTAGCTGCAACGTTCTTGGTTTTCTTAACCTTGTGCCTCTTCCAGGTGAGAACAAAAAGATAGGACTTAGATTACTTTTCTTTTCCATGCATTCCAGCACAACGAGGGAGCTTCCCCTCCTAATTTGAAGAGCACTCATTGCGTAGTGTACATAGCTGTCCGTACAAACCTGCACTCCAGAGGTGTTAGATTTTACGCCAACAATCTTCTTGTCTTATGGGAAATTAAGGAACCATGTTTTTGTGGTGTAGGGTGACAAGTACGTTGTTGCATTATGATGGATATTTTGTTGGAATTCTTCAATGCAAAATTTTATTTGTATCTTAAAGCAAAGTGAGAAAGGCATTTGGGCTTCTATTATAGGCTTGTATGGCTTTCCTTTCAATGGAGGTCTAGATAAAGTGATCTTCCATGGAGATTCCTTAAGACTACATCTAGAAGAGATTGAAGTTTTTAAAGGTAAGATAATTTCACATCGTTGTCTAAATAAATGTTGTTAGAAAAAATGTTATTGTCTAGATTCTAGACGTGAATGTGAATTTTGGCATGCTAGCTTTCATTGCCTATATCAGGAAAATTCTACTTGTATGATGGGAAGGGTGATAGAGGAGGGAGTAGAGTGTGGTTGTGTCATATTTACAACAAATATTTGAGGGAGCCACATTAGGGAATATAGTCACGTCTTGGGGATTATAGGGAGGGGGGAGTAAAGTGTGATTGTGTCATACTTGCAACAATTATTTTAGGAGCTACATTAGGTTATATAGTCACCTCTTGGGCATTATAGGATAGGGGATTAAGGTTTATCTAGAAATAAAGATAGCTGAGAAGGAAAAAGAATAATAGATTGTTTATGGAGGGTAAAGTAAGATTTAAGGGTATGCTAATGCTAGTAGAGTCTACAAAATCAGCTATTCCATCCATGGTTGTTACTGGTATTGGCAATGTTTCTAAAAGAGGAAAGATGAATACTAGTGGTAGTGAGAGGGTGGGGACAATTGTAGGTATGTTCAATATGCAATCATGGGAAGTGGTAGATTCTAACATTGGACGTTCTCCTTATTTCAAACAAATTTTCAAAGATGCAATTTTTATTGGTCCCTCATTTATTTCCCTTGGAGAACATAATCTATGGACTAACTTCCTTGTTAAAGAATTTTCTAAGGTGAATTTGGTGATAGAGGACATTAGATAGACTTGGATGAGGACGAGTTGTTCTATTGTCATGGATGGGTGGAATGATATTAGACATTGCTTGCTCATCAACAACAAAGTCACATTTGTCGCTGATTCTTATTTTCTTAGAGCTATTGATTGTTTAGGGAAGCACAAGGATGTAGACTTTCAATTTCAAATTTTGAGGCTATAGAGGAGTTTGGGGCCTCAAATGTTTGGCAGATGGTCATTGATTTGGCATGTGTGTGCAATTTAGCTGGCATGATGGTGGAGGTTGCTTACAATAACATCTTTTGGACTCCTTGTTGTGTTCATTTGTTATAGAATGATCGGAAATACATATGGAAGATAGATTGGGTGAAGAAAGTGGTGGTAGAAGCTACATATATTTTGATGTTCATTTACAAGCATAACACCTAACTTTCTCTCTGTAGAACTTTTTTGAGGAAGGAATTCCTCAAACCTTTGGAGACTAGATATGCCAATTACTTCATTTTGTTAGAGAGGTTGCTTGGGGTGTAGGAGGCTCTATAGTTGATGACCTAATGCAAATACTAATGAGAGAAAATGTATGAAACAAAAGATCTTTGATGATGATTGGTGGTCCATTTGAGGTAAGATAGTTTTAGTTTTTTATTAAATTATTAATTTATTAATGTTTATAACTTGATAATCTTATTCATTTGTGTTTTGACATTCACACTTTGTCAATTGAATCTTATAATCTTATTCTTTTTTGAATTTTTTTCATGTAGATATGTTTGCTCCTTTATCTTAATTGTTGTAGATGTCATTAGATATGTTTATAGACTCTCCTAGTCTTGTATAGATTTGTGAGATATTTGACAACATGTTGAGCAAATGAAGCAAGCAATTTATGATAAGGATCCTAATTTGGGATTAAATGAGCTCCATATTAAGCCCACTGTGATGCAGTAGTGAAACACAATAAACACCTTGCTTCATATGGTAACCTTGCTCTAAATCCCAAATAGTATGTAGTTGCACCAAGGGTTGGGAGAGCCTTTTAATGATGAAGAGGTGAAAGAAAGGTTAATGAAAACTCTTTGAAAGATGTCTTTAAGTGAGTAGTCAACTTTATTTTGCACATAGTCATTTGCCTTTGCTAATCTTCATGGTCCAACATTCAACTAACTAGAGGCAATGATAGATGGAGCTTCATTCGCTCATATCGACCCTATTGGATGGTGGACATGGTATGGAATGGATATGCTAGAGTTGAGGATACTTGCCATTTGCCTCCTTTTACAGGTTACCAATTTCTTTGTTGCAAATAGAAATTGATGCATATATAGCTTCATTCACTCTATCAAGAGGAACATGTTTACCTCTTTACAAGCAGAGAAGTTGGTGGCTTTGCATAGTGCCTTGTGACTTTAGGATCTACAAGTTCTAGCTTTTTAGTGGGATGTTAGTTGTGAAGACACCACACACATTGATGAGGAGGTACAAGAGGGATTGGTGGGTGTTCCATTGGACAAGGGAGAGGAATAGCAGCAGTAGATTTTAGATTGTCTACATTTTATCATTTTGTACTTGTAGCCTTTTCATTTTGTTGTATTATGTATATGCATATTGGTGATGAAAACTCAAATTGGAATGACTAGACATTGAAAGTTTGTTAATTTGTATGTGACTCATGTAAATTCTCAATTCAGCTCAAATGTTTCATAACATGGTTCTATAATGTACATGCTGAATGCCTTATATGCGAATAATTGAAATTTCCTATATTTTAACTTTTTTTTCTATTTTTAAATTGCTGTCCCTTGCTGTTACCTTAAAAAAGGCCTCTTGTCCCCAACTGTTCTAGAAATGTGTTCCCTCATTTGTTGCCATCTCCATACTGGAAACTTGGTGTATCATATTTTCTTTTTTCTTGACAGATAATATACTTGGTTCCAAAATATGTAATGCTTAAACAGTATATTACGTTTATGTATCTATTTTACTCTTTTCTTCTTATTGCATAACATGTAGTAGTTTGTAAGGTCAATTATTCTCTTTTGAATGTGTCCAGCATGGAATAATTTTTCATATTCAATGCTTATATTCTAAGTGGCAACTAAATTTTATTTGTCCTTGTATTCAAATTCTCAATCTGGTAAACAAATTTGAGTTGTTCTGTTTCATTTATTGTTGTATGCCTTTACAGTATGGAAGGTACCAGCGTCAAATACTAGTAGAACAGTTGAATAACAGGTGGAAGCGCCATATACTCAACACCTTGGTATGCTATCTTTTCCAAGTTGGTTTGAATTATAGAACATTTTTTTTAATTGTCTCCCTGCATGAGCTAGAACATCTAAGATGATTGCCACAAACTACAGTGTTATGGTGGGTTGTTATATGATATGGATATATTAACTTTCTGATGTTACATTACTATGGCAGCCGACTACTCCTTTAGAGCCATGTGAATGGTTTAACAAGCTTTTAATGAATGTTTGGCCCAACTTTATTGAGCCTACGCTTTCAGAGAGATTTGTGAAAATTATGCTGGTTAGTTATCTTTACCCTGGTAATGATTTTCCAGAAAATTCATGCATTTTGGAAAGACATAAATTTATGATATTGACATTGAATTCAGTGAACTGAACTTGCATGCTTACAATTTTTTTTAATTTGTGAACTGTCAAGAGGCATTGAACGTAAAGAAGGCTTCCTAAAGAGTGTACCAGTCTGATTATCATTTTATTTTGGTAATTAATCTGTTTCTAGAATTTAAAACAGAATTTCATTTCCTGTTTTATAGTGTGAAGGTAAATTTTCTGACTTATGTAAGGTGATCATCAGTGCAATTGTATATGTTCCTCCAAATCCTGGGTTAAGCAAAAGTGCATATGTTCTATGGCTATAAGTAGACATTTTTTCTACAAATTTATGGTTTTGTATAGTGCTTGATCAATATCTTCTGGAAATTGTATCTTTACTCTGTACTGATCCTTGATATGGTTTTGAACTATCCATGAGATAGCTTTGAATTGACATTCCCGAGTGCTCTCTTCAACCTTTAGAATTGTGTCATTTTCCAACATAGATCCTTAAAATTTCTTTAGACTTGCACATTTGTTTTTAGCTTTTAATCTACTCCTTGTGTCTGATTCAAAAATCTGTATTTTCATCTCTTTTTTTGGTTTGTTGCTGAATTCTCAATTATATGGTATATCATGCAACGATTCATACTTTTATATCATTTTAGAGCTGATATTGTACAAGTGGTAAAAAACATTCTGTGATATATCCAACTGAGATATTTCATATTACGATCTGTCTCCATCAGTGTAGAGCTATTTGTAAATTATCTTTGTGGTATCTATGATATTCAAAGTCTCCAAAGCTCTACCACTTCTGCTTATATGATCTTTGCACTTGAAATTATGATCTAACCTCATAGATTCTTTGTTGTATGAATTTAAGTTTGAATGTTCTCACATGACAACCTTGATTGATTTTTATTTTTATTTGTTTTAGGAGCCTTGGTCTAATGATTTGTTTGCAAGAATAATTCAGACTAGATTATTGCAGAGAGACCAAACATCTTCATTTTGAAGGAAATAATATGCGATGAGGACTCTTCCATGTCCATGGTAGTATGGTATTGTTCTATTTGCTTTGTCCTTCGACCCCAAGAAAGGATTATCTGCGGAGAGTTGGTCCTATTCCTTAGTGTGTAGTATTGCAGTTGGTGCATTTAGCATTGCATTGTCATTTGATCATTATCTCGTGGCTGACTAAGGTTCATGAAGGTAGAGATATGAGGATTTTTCATTTGCCATGGTTTGTAGGGTACTTGGGGTGACAAAGTCATGCCCTAGTTGAACCTTGATTGATTTTTATTTTTTATTTTTTTTAGGAGCCTTTGTCTAATGATTTGTTTGCAAGAATGATTCATACTAGACTATTGCAAAGGGACATTGCCATTTTGAAAGCAATAATATGCTATGAGGACTCTTACATGTCTATTGTAGTATGATATTGTTTGATTCTCTTTTCCTTTTGACCCTAAGAAAAGAGTATCTGTGGGGGGTTGGTCCTATTCCTTGGTGTGTAGCATTGTGGTTGGTACATTTAGCCCTTCATTGTCATCTAATGAATGTCCTATGGTTGAGGACTAAGACTCATGAAGACAAAGATATGAGGATTATTCATCTGCATGGCTTTGGCTCTTGTAGATTCAATCCATTTCTTTGAAAATATCACCTTTATTTTCACAAATAGACAATATAAACAAATGCAATTAGAAGAAGAGTTCAATTATGTTTGCTTAATTAATTTAAAGACCACTTACTTATTCTTGAAATCATAATTAAAATCATTTTTTTTTAGATTGCAGGAATCGGTCGGGTATCTGTCCCCCTATAAACTGCAGTGCGCTTGGTAAACTTTTTTTCACGTGACCGGGGACGCTAGTGCAACACACTCTCTGGTACCACGAGGACGATGGGGAGACTAGACCTCGTGACCTCTTGCCTGCAACAAGATGCTTTAGCCAATCAAGCTAGGCCCACCGACCCATATCATAACTAAAATCATATTTACAATAATTAGACATTATTAAATTGTACATTTGTTATTAATCAATTTATTATATATATTTTAATATTTATTATTTATAAAATTATAAATATTTTTATATCAATAAACATTTGGACAATTTAAATGTTTTTATTATTTTGTTGTATTAATTAACACATTATGTATTTATTATTTATAAAATTATAATTTATTCATTTATTTATGTTAGTAAACTTGAGAATTTTTAGCTTGGCCTGAGATAGAGAGGTCACATATGGGGGATCTCTTCCCAAGACATTATCGCCCCTACTTTAACACAAGTAGTCCAAACCCACAAGCTCTCTAGGCTTAAGGCTTGTGAGCTCAATGGCTCAATGGGGCTTGAACCTTGGTGGTATCAACAACATTACCAAAATATATATGTATGGTAAGTACTACATAGGGGGTAGCTCCCATTGCAATAAAATCATAAAAAAAGTGTACATTAGCTCAAAATAGAGTGGCAACATCAATATATCGAAGTGTTGAGAGACATCAAGAAGTAGAGCCCCTTGGAAACCTTTAAGACTTGAACAATTTGGGATGGGGGAAGCAAATCACCATGCTGACTAACAAAGAAGTGAAATGTCTCTACATTCTTTTCTTCCAAGCCTTTCTTGAACAATTTAAAGGCTTTAGTGTTGACTTTGTTTTGTTTAGTAGTGTTGGTGTCAAAGACACTAGCTATGAGATTGCCATTAGGGGAGAGAACCATAGTCGCTAAATCCATGTTAGCGTCCTCCCACAAATCCTTTCGTAGAAGGGATCAAGAGAGAACTGATCCCTAGTAGGATTTTCAAAATTACTATAAAACATTGGTGAAGAAAGCTTCATACAACTCAATCATTGTAGAGGTGCTCCTTTGTCCATAAAGAGGATCCAATGATTTGCAAAATGGCCACATCTGCACCAGAAAAATCATTCTTGAATAGTCTTCAAATTTGCTACAATCTATGTTCCACCAAGTTTCCGGTATGGGGGGACAACAGGATGGTGGAACGCATTTCGAGGATGGGATTTTTGGGGACGGCAGGGGGCGACAAAGGGGACAGCTATATATATAGATAAATTTTAAAAATATAGGGAAATTTAAGATTTCAGATATTCATATGAGTAATGATAATCATAACAATGAACATTGATAAAGTTGCAAATGTAATCACTAATCATATTGACATATACATTATATAGTCAAATAGTCAATGTGCATATGATATAAAATTTTAAAAATAAAATGCCCAAAGGCTACAAGTTTGCACTACAAATGTCAAAATGACAAAGTCACAAATGTCCAAAACATAGTAATAGAAAGTATGATGGCTGCCTCTACTCGACATTTGCCAACATTGCATCAAAATCAAACTCACTTTCTTTTCTCACTTTGCTCTTAGCTGCAATTTTTTTTTGAATGTTAAAATGAAGTCAAATGCCTTTGAAATCAAGTTTTATGTTGCATTTTAGGGTTGGGAGGGTGTGGGGTCCACCTAAAAACATAAAGCAAAAAACCTTTTTTAATTTCAAAACTTTTTTTCATGCAAAAAGTAGCTAGAAAAAAGGGGACAGCCGACCAGCCCTGGGACGGTTGAGGGACGCTTGGGCGTCCCCTGATCGTCCCAGGGATGGCCAACCATCCCCTTGCCCTCCTTGAGACGTCCCCCTCAATTCGAAACATCGCAAAAAAAAAAAACATTTTGGGGATGCTTGGGAAATGTCCCCAAGGCGTCCCTCGTCCTCAAAACATCCTTGAGACGGGTACGGGGGCTAAAACTCTAGGGGATGCATCCTTGTGTACCACTGGCGACAATGCATCTTCATCAACACACCAACACTCTGGCTTAAACAACCCATGCTTAGCCATTTTGTAGAACATTATTTATATCTATATATATATATATATATGAATTAAAAATAGATATTCTTATGTATTATACATTTATATTTATTAATTTTTAATATCTATTTATTATTAATATTTATTTAATTGTTAATATCAAATATACATTAATTTTTCTTTTTATTTGGTAAGGAGGGTTTATTTAGATTGGCCCCACACTAGCGAAGGTCACAAGGGTGACCTCCTCTTCAACATATTCAACTTAGAAGCCACTTATTTAACTCTAATTAGCTTAGAAGCCACACTGGAATTCCAAGAGTCACCACTTGGAATTCCAACTATAGATGTCACTTTGGGGATTCAAACATGAATCTCCATCTTGAGAACCTTATGGCCTTGCCATTTAAGCACAACCCTTTGACAAATATATATTTAAATTAATAAATACAAATGTATAATATATTAATTGATAATAAATATGTATGATTTTATAAATGTTTTTATTTATTAAACCAATTAATTTTAAATATAAAATAAATATTTTTTATTTATATGCTTTTTTGCTAATTGATCTTGGTTAGGTACCTAGGGGCTACAAAAAAAGAATGTTGAAGCTTGGATTTATGTAGCCAATGGGCTCACTTGATCCTTCCACAAAAGTTGTAAAAGATCACTTTAATATTTGAAAAGCTCTAGACCCCCTAACCAAAACAATTCACTATTTGGTTAGTCTTAAGAACCCACTAGACTCAACCATTTCCAATCATCCACAAAGCTGAGTAAGCAAAGATAAAACTATAATATATTATATATGCATACTATTGACAGATTAGAGATCAAGATTTACAGAGAACATAGTCTCGACAAAAAGAGCTAGCGCATGACAATTCATAGTATCCAACTAGTCTATAAACTTAAGACAATAGGGAGACAAATTACTCCGATCAACCCTGTGGAACAATTATAGAACTAGAGAGGTAGGGAAAATTACCTAGGCCACTCCCTCCCTCTTGACATACACATACATTTATGACATTTATCTCCCTTCTTTGGGGGCACTTCCTGTAATGTCCCCATTTTAGCTATTTGTCCTTCGGTGACTGATAGCCTATTTCCAAAAGTCCATAGGCTCGTCAGAGGTTAAATTAGGGTTTCCTATTTTATAGGGGCTCTGAAGCATTTTTGATTGCTTGCATGTTAGAGTTTTAGATGCTTGTCTAGTGGGGTTTTCTGGGTTTTTAGAGAGCTTCGCAATGATATAACATGCAAAGTGAGTTGAGCAATTTTTTAGAATTTACTATTTTTAGTAAGTTTTATTTCTGGCAGTGCCATCTTGGGTAGTAGCATCAACAGCCAGCTTAGTTTCCATTTCGAGCAGTGCATTTTGGAGCATAATTGGCTTTCAACATTTTGAGGCTCATTTTGGGTAAAATGACTTATTCTAAGTCATTAATGTTTTAATTTCTTATTGTCCCCCTTGGCCTAGTATTAATGACTTTAAGTTATTTTAAAAGGTGGTCTTTGAGGGTGGACACCTCATGTGAGATAATTCAATATTTCACAATGTTTATGAGCCTTGGACACCTAAAAGAGAGAATTAATTATATTTTTAAAAGAAAACATTTCAACATATTTGGGCGTCCTATTTGGAGGGAAAAATGGAAGTTGAAAAGCCAACAGTCACCTCAAAAGTTATAAAAGCAAGCCTTGCTCTAGCTTTTGATCATCTTTGGAAAATTATAACAAAATGTTGCTGGATTGAATTCAGAGCCCGGCTAAGGGGAAGCTTAGCAATTTGACTCCATTCTTTGGGCCTGAAACTATGGTTCCCTCGATGGTGGATTGAGAGTGTGCTTCATTCAAAAGTGCACATTGAGCTTCATTGTTGGAGAATTTGATGTTATTTTCAGAACTGTGTTTGCTGGTCATATCATGGCTGAAGGAGGTTTTCATTTACAGCTCTAGTACGATTTTAATGTACTTCTGGGTACTAAATAAATTGATTCCTAGTATAAGGGCGACCCTTCTTGCAAATTATTGGATTTTATTTTGTAGATACCATTCTCTTGATGTTTTCCTTGGGATTCGAACTTGGCCAAAGGTGGTTTATTTGCATTGCTACATCATTAAATGTTTTACGTCTTGCCCTTTGGGAGTTGTGATCGAAGTTTTGAAGAGCTTGTTGAAGATTTGGTGAGTGAAATAAGCATTTGAATGATTGTTTGCTTGTTGGTCTGTGTTTTGGTTCATTGGAAATTCTAGAATAGACTTTTCTCTTCCAACTTATGCTTAATTGTTGGGTGTTTAAGCTTCTAGTTCATGTGTATGCAATTTGAAGGAGATAGAAGCATTTTGGAAGAAGTTTTTAATAACTTAGTGGGAAGTTTAGTTGCTGGTCTGATTATTTCAGTTTGCTGGTTTGGAAATCAGACCTAATTATTTCTCTTATCATGTTTAATTTCTTGGTCTTCAATTCACATTTGCAATAAGAGATACAGTATAAGCTTTGCAGAAGTTTGGAGCAGATTTCTATTCAAAAAATTCATTGTAAGAGGCTCATTGTAAGTTGGTTACAGTAGTACTATATCAACCCTTCTATCATTAGCTTATTTTCAATTGTAACACTTTGTAAATTATAGATAATTTGCATTGTAAGGCTGTGAATTAGTAGTACTAATCCAGTCAATAATATTGCTGCATTTACTTTGTGATTTTTATGCAAAGCACTATAACCCCTCGATAGTTTATCGCTAGTGTTGAGAATAAACAAATTGTATCTCTCTTTTTCACCCATTGAAAAGTGGTGAATCCCCACTCCCAAGTGGATGCCTGCCGCAACGGATGAATTAGTTTGTTTTGTAATTTCTTCCCCCCATTGTATTAGTGGAAGTGTGGAAAAATTTCATGGCTGGTTCACCGCCTAACTCCATTCAATTGTAATTTCATTTTAGTTATTGCTTTTTTTTCTCCGCCATTTGACAACACCTCTCCTTCGTTGGGATTGAGTGTGCATTCTTGGTGTTGAGATCTTTTAAATTTGGATTTCAATTTTGGAGCTAATGCTAATTCATTTGGCGTAGTGTTGATTGTTTGTGAAATTCTTGGAAAAAATTGAAGGGGCATATTTCACTTTGTCAAGTTCATCATTGGACTCAAATTCATAACTTGGAGATTTGACATGAGCATCAAAGTGTAGGTTTACCTTGAGATCCTTGGCCACTTTTGCAACCACCTTGTGCCTTTTGAACACTTTCCTTTAGTTCATGGAAACTTTGTAGATGATAGGTGAAGAATGTCTTTGCCTGAATCACAACCCCATCTATATCATTGGGAAGCAAATAAGTGCCTATGGCCATAGAGAACAAAGAGGCGAAACTCAAGAATCGAGTAGCATTAAATATTTTCCTTTACCAAATGGATTGGTGGGATTTAATAGCAAATTCAACATGGCCTACCCAATGCCCACATAGGGCATATGATCCATGCTTTTTGCCAAATCCCAAATACACAACACATTCAATTCAAAAATCACTACTCACATTCTTATAGAATTCAACCCACTTTAAGGTTAGGGATATGTCATTCCTAAAGAAGGGTGAATCAACTCATCAACCAAATGTGAGTGATGATAGGCCAATTGTTGAGAGTGGACAATCTCTCCTTCACTTTTGGGCTTAGCTAGACCCAGGAGGGTATTTTCTAAAGGTATCCTTAATAGGATTGAGCACAACTAAACATAGACAAATTGCAGACATAGCAGCAGTATCTAGTGTATGCCTAGTCCCAAAATCTATCTCTAAACTAAGGACTAACTTGCTACACATATATCCTCTATTAAGTTGAAAACATTATTGCATAATTGAAAGATGTGGGGACGCAAGACATGATTCTCTTAAGGTAAAATCCTTCAAGCTTGCTACGGATGTTTCCCTTGTTAAAATATTGAACCATGAAGTGCATACAAACAACTTCCTACTCCTAAACTACTGGTTAATGATGTTTTTCATTTTAGGTACATGGAGGGTCAAAAGTAAAACACTTCTAAGACTTGTGCCTTAATTGGGTCATAGAGCCACAATCACCAAAAGACACGACACATAGAAATGACAAAAAAATATGACATCAACAATTGACCATGCTGAATAATTCCTCTCCAAACTACAAATAACCATATGCTATAAGGAAATGACCATTACAAATAATATCTGCAATGGATTAAAGTGCTGCAACACTTATTAAATTCTCATTACAATCACATCAATAAATTTGGCGAGATAAAACCCTAAGCTAAGAAGAACCTTTCACACTTCGTCATTTGGAAGTTTCCTTGAAGATCTTAAATGGTCAAGGAGACATTCAATTACAAAAATCTGCTACACAATAGCTACCTCTTTGTGATACTCAAAATGAGTTGCTCAATAGGCTACTAGACTTGCAAGATTTGGAACCCTAGTTGTAGTCATGTGGAAATGACCAATCGTTTGAATGACAAGAGAAGTAGTATTTATAGCATTTGGTTTTCTCTTTGAATCTTTGTGAGAATTCTCATAAGAATTGGATGTCTTAATGTTGCATGTGGAACAAGTTGAAATCTTGCGAAATTTTCTAAAATGATAGCCTAGAATTAGCATAGATTACATGCATATAAAATTCTAACCATTGCATTCATGGCGGCATGTCATTCTTCACCATCCATCGTTGATTTTGAACTTGGATGCGTGCCCTTGGGATAAACAATCCTTTCTAGGTGGGAAAGACCAATTTGGAGTAGTTTCAAGGTCAAATTAGGCTATTAATGGCATCTTGGGAGGTTTAGAAGAGTAGTTAGGGTTGATAGAGGAGATTGTGGAAGTGGACGATGAATTGGAGGAGACTGTAGGACATGCGGGATTTCCGCATAGAACATGATATTGAAATTGGACATTGGAATGGAAATCAAAATCTTTATTTGAGCCATATATATTAGAGTAGATGAATTAAAAACCTACATGAATACCTAAAAAACAAGATGTGAATTGAGCTACATGAAGAATGTAATCGAATACATGATATAGACTTGCTATTCTTGAGGATAGCTGAACCTTGTGCTATCCCCTTCGCATCTGCCATAAAAAAGTCATTGGCTGTCCAAACACTCGATACAACCTTTAGAAAATATTCTCCACTAATCTTTTTCTCTTACAATATTAAAATATCTAGGATATGGTCCTCTATAAGTCGTTTGACCAAATGATTCTTCTTAGGGGCATTAAGCCTCCTTATGTTCCAACTTAACAACTTCATGATTTTGTGGGATGGAGGTGTTCGCCTCCATTAAAGCATAATTCTGTTATTGAAGCTTGAGTTTCTTTCTCTATATCCTCCATAGCTGATGTCTTTGCCTTGCGAGCATTCATCCTCCTTTCTTTGGATTTTGAAGTACCCGAGTCTACTATGACACTTTGTACCTTGACATGTTGCCTCCTTCCTTTTGTACACGCTACATTCCAATCCCTCAAAACAACATTCTCTTAATATGCATCTTTGACACATTCCCCTTCACTATCATTCTCTTCCATAAGACTATTGACCATACCTTTAGCCTTGAATGGAGAAGGGAATCTTCTTCCTTATCCCCTTCAGTTTCTCTTTGTTTTGGTTCATTTTTTTACATTAGGTTTGTTTTCCTAGATGGCCAAATCAATCTCCCTCCTTTCTTTTGTTTATCTCCCACCCTAGATATCTTGACTGACTTCATTCTACTAGAATCAAACTTTGACTTACACTGCTTGTGGATTTCTTGCCAATTTTTTTGGGAACTCCACCTTGGCTTCCTTCCTTCCCCACATTTCCTTGCTACATGTCCAACCTTCCAACACTTGAAGCATTGGATAGTCTAAGACTCATAATCTAGCTGTTGTGTCCACTCCCCCATTGAGGACTTGAGATTGATTGCAGGACAGATTGGTTTACTCAAATCTATCTTTACACAAATTCTGGCATAAGAGGCCAATTCCTTATTCTTTCTGTTTGTAGAGCTAAAAACATTATCCCTCGAAGAATTATCAATCAACTTGAAAACTTCTTCCAACCAAAGTTCATTAGAGAGCTTATACATTCTTATCGAAAGAGGTACCTCCCTAATTAGTGCCTTTCTTGGATAAAATCAAGGAGAGCACACTCGCAGGTACAAGTTTGCATTGCCAATGAACCATGGACCCGTCTTCAAAATTATATTGTTGTCATCTTCGTATTGGAAGGTGATTTGAAGAGACCCTAGGGCAAGGAAAGTGATAGCCAAATGTGGGCAATCCAACCAATCTCACCCCATCCAATTCTTAATGTGATCCATGGTAGGCCAATTCCTAATTTCATTATGATTGCTTTCCTCTTAATCTCCTCCACCACTTGGTTTAAGAGATTGTTCGAGATGATGATAGTAGGGATCTTCGAATTGATGTCCAAATTCACATTGAAAACCAAAATTGTCATAATTCTCCCCAATTCTTGACTATTCCCAGCCTTGAGAGTTGATCAAATATCTTCACAAAGCATCTCACTATCCTTATTTTCTACTCCTACACTCACCTTGGTGTGCTTCTCCTTTCACTTTGCAAAAGCCTTTTGCCTTTCGCCAAAGTCCCTACTTTTTTAGCTACTTAACATTTTAATTCATGTTGTATTATTAATAAATATTTTTCGATATTTTTATTTATGTTATTAATATTATATATTATCAACTAATTTCTTATAAATTTCATTATTATAAAATTTTAAATAAATTATTTATTTTTATAATATATAATTATATACACACCCAACATATTTAGGGGAATTTGTTTTGCCATACTAGCATGTTTGAACCTTGAACACATTCCCATTCCTGTACCTGAATCATCAACTTAATATTTAGGGCCATGATGAAAGGAGAGATGGACCAATAAAGAGTGAATGTGGCCATCAACCATTTCAAACTTAATAAAGTTCCAACAAAAACGCATGCCGAATACTTTAATGTAATTATCAGCTGGTATTTATTTGTTGTGCACAACAAGATGAATGGAAGCATTATTTTAAGATTTGGGCTGATATTTTGATAATCCCAAGGCTAATTGGAAGACAAGGGTGCTTAAACCTTTTGAACCACAAAAATCATTATTTGTGTTGGGATTGATAATTGAAATTTTGTTTTGGTTATGGTTATGTTGTTGTTGCTTCCTCCGGACCAAACCTCTTCATTGCAATATGTATATCTAAGTTGCTGGTCCTAGTACAGGGATGGGTACTAGTACCGGGTATGGCGTACAACAATTTTGTTTTACTTGGGTATAGGTAAGTGCTTGTCTATTTCTTTATATATTAAATTTTTTAAAACTATAAAATATAAAAACAGTGACACTCATAATTGCCAAAAAAACAACATATTCAAATACCTCATAATTTATAAAAATGAAAATACTCATAAATTCATAATTTACTGATTTGTCAAATGTCAATACACAATGAAAATTACCATCAATATTCAATAATCTTCATATTGCTCTTCATCAAAAGAATCAAAGTCAACATTTGTTTCAGTTTCATTTGAACCACAATTAGCTGTAGTGCCACTGCCACTAGCTACATCATATGCAAAAGCTGCCTCATCTATAGAGACTTCGACAAACCGTGCGATTGTAGCATCTAAGTTAGCACACTTTAGATCTCTATTCTTTCTCACCCCCTCATTGTAATCAGATGTCTTATACAACAAGAGATGCAAGTTGGACTATACAAAGATTAAATCCTCAACTTTTTTTTACACCCAATCAATTGTTCTTAATCAAATGGATAAAGGGGTATGTATTGCAATTCCACTCAATTGACAAAAAACTTGGAACGTATTGAATTTGCATACAACATAGAAAATTACAAAACATAAATTTATTATATTATAATTATAAAATTATAATATATAGTAGTGAATGAAAATCGAAAAAGGTAAAAAATAGAAATATGCATACTTGAGAGAATTTTTATTGCAAGAGGCTACAAGTAAATAAAGCCTTAGCCATGTATGTACCACTATTTTGTATTTGTCTTGAAGAGCACAAACATCATAATTCCTTGAAGATATGAACTGGTCAGACTCACTCAAGACAACACTTTGTATATCTTCAACTAAGAATATTCTTCTAGATGCAATCTTGTAGCCTATTAGTTTTGGGTTCAGATTTAACAGAAAAAAAGAAATACAACAACACATGAACAATAGAACATAGCATATACCCTGGGAAAACCCTCCTTGAGGGAGAAAAACCCAGCCACAATATATCACTTATATATTGAATAAAAGAGCAGAAAATTGCTTTACAATTAGGCACAATTAGGCCACACACTAGGCCGAACTGATGTAATGATTATAGCACCTTTCTAGATGCAAATACACAAGCAATAATGAATATCGATCTCCTTGATGCAAGTATCGACCTGCTGTATGAAGTCAAACTCCTCCCTGAAGTATGTGAACTTGTCTTAAATTAAATTGGATGCCAAATGAATGTGAGACGCCTTGTATTTATACAATTCAATATGTCTCTTCATGAAGGATCAACTTCTTTCACCAATTGAGATGGCTTCTCAAAATAAGACGTTTTTTTGTTAAGTCGGCCTCAATATAAATTATTATTTTGAAGTGAGGCTTCACTTCTCCAAAGTTGGCCTCACTGAATTATTTAATATATATTGTAAATTTATAGGAGAAAAAAATCTCCTGCCGCTACTTACATCAACACTCCCTCTTAGCTAGGGAGATATCTTTCCAGATATCCATGTCATGGAATCTCTCAACATGACACCCACAATGGCTACACCCATTTGTGGAAAAGAGTTCATCACAGAGTCACTCAACATGATCGTCATGTAGTCACTCAACATGATGTTCACCATGGCTACTCCCATGTGTGGAAAGAAACATGTGCACAAGTGCCCATCACAGAGTCTTTCAATGTGATGTCATGGAGTCTCTCAACATGACGTCCACCATGGCTACTTCCATATGTGGAGAAAACACATGTACAAAGGGTTCATCATGGAGTCTCTCAACGTGATGTCGTCATGGAGTCTCTCAACATGACGTCTCATCTTAGTCTCAGAGATGAACAAGGGCTTTCACGTCATACTTCTTCATCACAGAGAAATATACACTAACAAGGGCTTTCATGTCATACTTCTCCGTCACAGAGAAATATACACTAACAAGGGCTTTCACCTCATACTTCTCCGTCATAGAGAAATATACATTACTACAAATCTTCATGATGATGTGACTCCCTCTGAAGCTCCAAGTACTTGCATCAACCTTCTGACCTCCTCGTCCAAGGTTGCCTCTGATGGTTTGTCAGACTCCCTCTGAATGTTAATTGCTTCTCTTCGAAGAAATTGATCGCAATGACAATCTGAATAGGTTCTTCCTCTTCAAGAGATGTCTCCAATTATGTGCCGCCAATTCAGTCCGATGGCAGCAAGCTGTGTTTCCATTCTTTAGCCTGCGTGACTTCCTCACAGGATGCATCAAGCTCTTCCTCCCTTAAATGCAATCTCTCATCATCCTTATGCTCCTCCGTCCGTCCTGAAAGCATTTTAGAGAGTTTAATAATAGTTCATAGGACTAAACTATCCCGAAGAGAAATACCAATGCTAGAATCATACATGATTCACTATTCCAATGTTATTGCATGAATTAATAACTACATAAAATTCGTTCAAGGTACAAGCATAATATACTTATCTCTTTATGTTGGTACACCAATGAGCTAGACCTGTAGCTGTGTCTCGTCTTTGCCACCTTTATTCGATCTCGGCCTTATGGAAAGTGGGAATATGAATCGACCATTTATCAAAGATTGAAGACTCAATTTAAGTCTTGAGATCACATCATGAATCAATGCACCCACACTCATGCGATGAAAGAGTTTAAGTAATCAAAAGAGTGAAAATAAATCATCACGACTTCTTCCCACACGGCCAAAGAGAATACGACATAGGAGAAATGCCACGAAGTGTTAAGTCACCCTTAATCAATGAATCAACGAATATACATCACTACTGTAACCACATTAAACATATATTTGTGCATCGAACAGGCCTGTGGCTTCAATCATTACTTCCTGACTGAGTTTCTGTTTAACCAAATCTGATCGGATCTTTTCTTAAACCTGGCTTTGATACCATGTTAGTTTTAGGATCAGATTTAACAAAAAGCAGAAATACAACAACACATGAACAATAGAACACAACATATATGCTGGGAAAACCCTCCTTCTTGAGGGAGAAAAACCCAGCTACAATATATCACTTATATATTGAATAAAAGAGCAGCAAATTGCTTTACAATTAGACCACACACTAGGCCGAAGTGATGCAATTATTATAGCACCTCTCTAGATGCAAATACACAAGCAATAATGAATATCGATCTCCTTGATGCAAGTATTGACCTGCTGTATGAAGTCGAACTCCTCCCTGAAGTATGTGAACTTGTCTTGAAATTAAATTGGATGCCAAATGAATGTGAGACGCCTTGTATTTATACAATTCAATATGTCTCTTCATGAAGGGTCAATTTCTTTCACCAATTGAGACAAATTCTCAAAATAAGACGTCTTTTTGTTAAGTCAGCCTCAATATAAATTATTATTTTGAAGTGAGGCATCACTTCTCTAAAGTCGGCCTCACTGAATTATTTAATATATATTGTAAATTTATATGAGAAAGAAATCTCCCGCCGCTACTTACATCAACATAGCCAACAACTTCTTCATCCCTATACGGTGCCACCCTCCTTAACAAGGAAAGTATCTCTTTGCTATAATTCAATGACAAATTAACATGGTGAAAAACAAACAAATTAAAATATTAAAAGGTAGATGACATGTCACTTATCAACAATTAAAAAATGAAGAAAAAAATTACACTAAAAAATAAAATTTAAATTACCTTCAACAACTCCAAGTTGGAGGTGCTCTTGAAGATGCCCTATGACATATTGCGATTAGTCACAAACATTAGAATCTCCTTAGCCTTTGTGTAGGTTACTTTGATCCACTCAATCTCTATGCCAATCTTTTGCAATATCAAATTGAGTGGACAACACATGCTATCCAAAAAATATGCCCATAGGTACCTTCCACTATAGAACTAGTTGCCCAACAATTTTTAGTGTTGCTTGTTAGGACTTGGCCAACATTTTTGAGGCTCAACATTTCAATGGATTCGATGAGGATATTGGCAATGAAAGTTGCATCCTTCACTTTCCCCTCACAATCTATTGCCTTCAAAAATATCACCCCTTTAGGGGACACTACAATGATATTGATCGACGGTCTATTTTTGCAATCTTCCATCCATTAGAAATGATGGACGCACTTGTTTCAGTCCATGTATTCTTGATTGCTCCCAATGATGTCTCTGCTGAAGCTTTATCCTTCACCAATGTGGTAGTTTGCACCTTTTTATTCCTAGGACTAACATAATTAGTAGGTGCATTGGCAAAGGCCATCACCATATGGTGATCTGTAATGAGCACCCCTGATTTTGTTTTGTTTTGTTTATGGAATAAGACGGAGATGCAAAATGTGTCTTGTTTCAAGTTTCAATCATAATGTTTGTTGCACACATTGAATAATATTGCATAGAAAGAGAATGAACTTTTCTTTGCATCAAAACATATCGAACATCATTACAAATCAGATTTGCATCAAACAATAAATTGAAATCAGACTTGCAGAATTAATTGCAGAGCTGATTACAAAGCCAAAATGTGCATTTTTAGGCCTATAGATGATCAACAAACTTCTCCAAACTCTTCCAAATGGCTTAGAGCCAACATCCAATCTATGCAGATTTAAAAAACATAGAAAAACCTCACCAAAGAGGATGCAGATTTGTGTGACCAGCAAGCCGACGTGACCCAAGAAGAATGGCACCTGCCTTGAGGGAAATTTGCTTTATAATTGCAGCCCTTAAATATAACCCACATGCAATGGCTCAAAAGATGGCACCCAACAAAGAAGAATGCAATGAATTAATACCCAGAATGATACTTGGCAGTCCCACTGAGTTATGGACAAACTTTGTTTTTCCAGTATCGCAGAAAAAGCACATCAACACCCTGAAAAATCATCTAATTGCTACCAAACTTGAACAACACTCCAAGAAAGCTCACAACACACCAAAAACTAAACACCCATGTCAGAAAACTTCATAAATCTTCATCCTTTTGAAACCCAAATCACCAAATCAACCCAAAATCGCTGTCACTATCAAACCAAGAGCACCAACCAACTAGGGTGGATGTTTCACCACCGAAACCAGCAACCAAGAAGAGGGGTTTCGTCCTCAACCAGAAAAAGTACTCCCTAAGCTCATTCCAACAACATCTCCTTAAATTGTCAAAACATGCATATGCAAATGAGAGTTCAAACTCATTTTATAAAGTGAGGGAAAAGTTAGGGCAACTTGCATTTGAATTTGAATGTTTTTCCCCTTTCATTTCATTTTATGAAATGACATAAAATTACCCCAAGAGGGGCGTTCACCTTTTTGCCTCCAAAATTTCATTTTTCATTTTTTATTTAAAATTGACATTAAGCCCAAACTAGGCATCCCACTCTATTAGGCATAACATTAGCCTTAAAAAATGATAAATACACTCCCTTTTGAAGCATCACGTGAAATAACATTGGCTCCTTTTTAAAAACGTTACTTGACTAGGCCAAGGGGGCCTCTTATGACCCCCGCTCTCCTCACTTAAGTTAAAATAGCAACATTATAAACTTAAGTGGCAAAATAATAAATATTAATCCTGACCACCAAGAGAACTCACCATTGCCAGAAATAGAAACTTTGCTCTGAGCTGCTAGATGAATGGAGTTGAGACCAGATACTAAAATAGCACTTACTAAAAATATTAAGTGAATCAAAACATGAAACTAGTCCAAATGATGCTTGACTAGAACTTACTGAAAATAGTAAGTTACTATAGGTAGTAAATTACTAAAAATCGCTGTCATCACTGGAAAAAACCCAGAAAACTCCTTTGAACATGTTGACACAAATCGATAAAATTAGCGCTAACTGCAAAGCAAGGGAAGTCGGAAAAATGGGCATTACAATCCTCCCTTCCCAAAGATCGCTTTTCCTCAAGCAATGCCAATACAACCCCACAATCAACAACTTGAACCAAACTGAAACCAAGAATGATCCCAAGGTCCCAAGTCAATCTCAAGAAAGAACCACCATGTTGATGCTGCGCCTCTATGATCATAACTGTCTGACCATTGTGCCTAGATTGCATTCTCCTCTCCGGGAACCCCAAAAATTAATCCTAATCAAAAGCCATACTAAAATACCTGAAAGGATTGAAATCTATACCAAGAGACATATCCTGCCAAGGCATCTCAGTAAGGGTCACATCAACAAACTCATTGTCAATCATGATCCTGGGTAACATAAAAGACACCTTGCTCAACCATAAAACATAAACCCCAACATCACACCTCATGATGCCCCAAATATCAAGCAAGTCAATCATTGCCACATCTTTGAAATTTTCCAACCAGGGAATGCCTCTGCCATTGCAAACTGTAATCATAACATCGACACTTAACCTCGAAGTGTCAAACGAAAGGTTTCGAACACACCAACACACCCAAACCACTACAATCATTAAGACATCATATGAAATTATGCCTATCATCTCCATGAAGTAACTGCAATGACCATCACCCAACAGAGTGGAAGCAATAAATAAATGGACCGTGTCCAAAAAAACACTCATAGTTAGCTACCCAAAAGCCTGCCAAAGCTTGGAATCAATCTGCTCATCAAAAGATGTCACCATAATCAATGAGAAAATGTAAGGGCATCAGTAATCCAACTGAAATCCTACTGAAAACATGGGAGAGATGAGTATGGAAATAGCAATAGAATCATCTCCTATGATCAAATCACCTCTACTATCCAGCTTCAACCATGTACTACTCAATTGCTGGACTGAAGAAACCATCCAATTCATCTGCAGATCCAAAACCGAAGTCATGTACAAGTTGATTGGGAAGTGGGCTGTAGTACTAATACTGAAAGTTGACCCACTACTCCAATCTTGAGACAACACCTTATGGATGGAAATTGCACCTAGGTCGTAAATCTTGTAATCAAATCGATTCTCATCACTGAAATTGGTTAGGTCTTCATTATCCAACTTGAAAAGTGGATTATCATGATTCAAATCAGCATCCCACTTAAATAAAGGATTATCAACAAATTGAAGATTATCCTCAACTCCAAAATCAGACCAATCCTCTTGCTGATCCAAATTCCTATTTTTTGATTTTATAGGACAATGTGCAAGTTCAAAGTCCTTTTGAATGCAATCAAGCTCTTCTATTACCTGTTCTATCTCCTTGGCCCTTTCTCTGTTCTCCCGCTCTTTGCATTGTTTGGCCTCATAGAGCTGTTCATTTACTTCAAGAAGTTCCTCTTGAACACTTTCCAAAGCAAGCTTCATGGAATTAAGCTCAATGGTGAGCTCAATAACCTCTCCCCTTAACTGCTTAGTCATGGACAAGGTCTCATCTCTAAGCTTGGTGGCACATCTCTATCATGAATCGTGTGTAATAATACTGATTTTATTCCCTCCATAGTGCCTTTTATCATGTGCAAATCAGCAAGGGAAACAACTTGTTCAAACTGATTTCTTTTTGCCTTTAAAATGTAACTCTCCATTAGACTCTTAATGCCATCAAATTTAGATGAAGTTTGCACTTTAGTTTTAGCTGATACTGGGAATTGTCTTCCAATCACGATCAAACAAAGGTAACGTCCCCTCTTTGCCTCTGAGCAGTGGAGTTATCCATTAGCCTATTCCAAAGTTTCCAAAGGCTAAGTGGAGTTTGGTAAGGGAACTCAGAGCCAATCTCATTTTGTGTTGGTTTTTAGTGTTTCGAGCAGGACTTTCTATTTTTAGTAGGGGGCAATTCCATCACTTACTATTTGTAGTAAGTCACAGGGCATCTTGGTAATTTTCAGTTTTGTGCCAGTTGGTGTTTGGTGAGTACTTACTATTTTAGCAGTTGCTATTTATAGTAAGTCTATTTTGGGAAACTAGTGTTAGGCCCATAGTATTCTTAGCAGTGTTATTTCTATGGTGGTGTTGGAGAGCCTAAGGTTGGATTATTTAGTATTTTCTTTTTATCAGGCACTTAAGTTATTTTTATTTATTTTTATAAAATAACTTTATAGCTTAAGTGAGGGGGTAGGTGGTCATCGAAAAGTACCTTGGTTCCTAATGTGATAACTTAACATTGTTTTAGAAGGCTGCATAAAGCAAAATAGTTTCCTTATGAGCATGGACGCCTAAGGAGGGATAAGATGTTTTAATTTATTAAATTTTATAAGGCTCATAAGGGGGGCGTTGAATTTTGGGAGGGAAAAGCATTTCAAAACCTAAAATTGCCCTAATTCCCTCTCACTCTCTATAGAACTTCATTTTGGCTCTCATTTGGTTATCTTCTTTTTGGCAAGTTAACAAAATACTGTTGGAATGACTCCAGAGTACTCAAGCTGCATGTTGAGGACGAAAACCCTCGCCGTGTTGAGCTAGTTTCGGTGGTGAGAGATCCACCCTAATCAGATTTTGAGTAGTTCCATCCAGGGATCACACAGTGCTTCAACAGAGTTCAGATTTTTAGGGTTTTTTGTGGTGAAAGATGAAGATTTTTGTGGTATTTTGATTTGGGTTTGTTGGTAGGAGTGTGTTTTGGAGTTTGCATCATTTTGGAGGTGTTTAGTAGGCTTTTTGGTGTGTTTTCTGTGGTCTGAAATGAAATATCAGAAGTTCTGGAAACTTAGATTTTTCAGTGGCTAAAGGTTGAATCTTCTCATAGCTTCATTGGTATTTGGCAAGTCATTTTGGGTGTTAGTGCATTGAATTCCTCTCATCAAGGTACCCTCTTCCAAGTACTCATTTGTATTTTTTGGAAAAGGACTGAATTTTTTGGGCAAATCACCCTTCTTGGGTTTTAGTGCCATTTTGGGTTTTAGGAATAAAGGTTGCTGTTGTATAACCCTCATAATCAGTCCATCTTCAGTATTGGTGTTGCTGCTCCTAGGCATTGGAAAAGACAAGGTTTTGGTGTGATCTCTTTGAGGGGATGTGGGAGCTCATATGTTTTGATCTGCTGCTGTTACAAAGTAATTTCCAGGTCTGAAACTCCTTATTTCAGGTCTGAAAATACATTGTAATATTCCGATTTAAATCTGAAAATGTATGCTCTTGGTATATGTTGCAATTTCTATTGAAAAGCATTGTTATCTATTGGTCTCCTTTATATGCAAATATTTCTTTATGCCGTTATACATCTTGAAACGCATTTGAAAACATATACAGACATATCAACAAACAAACAAACAGCAGACAGTGGTTTCCAAAAAAAAAATCAGGGGTTTATGTTACAATAAATTGCTGTTATGTTGCAGGTTAAAATCAGAATTAGACTCATACCTGCCATTAGAGTTTTCAAGGCTGTCCCAAATCACCTGTGTCTCTCCCTTATCATCCCCAAGAGTGGACAATGAATCCAAATCAACCGGGCCACAATGTCTCTACTCAAAATCAACTACTTTCAATGTGAAATCAAATTTATTTTCAAGATCGAAAACATCACCATCGATGCCATCCTCTATATGCATGGCTCTCGGAATGAAGTAAGGACATCATTACAATGAAAAGGAAATTCATTCCAATGTGAATCCTTATCATACTTAGGTGCCAACACACCTGGATCCCATGTGTAAAAAGGCTGATTGCTCTTGTTCAGAGAATAAGAGTTCACTATTCTGCTCATGAGTAGTTGCCTTTCTGAATAAGTCACTCTCCAACTCATTAGGATTGAAATCATCATAAGCATCTCTCTCCATAGGCTTGGTTCGGAAGTCTAATCCAAAGGCACTGGAGATATCATCAATGAAAAGAGATGAGTGATCATCAAAAGCTAAGTTGAAGACATCATCATTTTTTCTTTCTCCATGCCCATCATTTGAAGTTACATTAGTGAACTCATCATCAATATCCGCTCCACTAGAAACATCAAGGTAGTCATTAGACCTAGAGGCATCATTAGATGAATCTGAATTAGGATCCAAGTCTTTCGTTTGTCCTTCCCTTCATGCAAAACCTTATCCATAATAGTTGCATGCATGATCATAAAGTCATCTTGAGGCTCCCTTTCACATTCATCATGTCTCAAAGCAATCACTGCGTCAGATATTTCTGCTATGAACTTCTCTTCAAGCACCTGCTCTTCATTGAACAAGATAGGTTTCAACTTTGCCAACTCTTTAAAATAAAGTTTTTGATCCTTCTTATCAAACTCTCTATGAGTCTCTCAGTAAACTCTACATAAGATGTAATCTGAGTATGCCCCATTGTGATCATCCCATGATGCCACCACTCATGTGCAACTCCATCAAGGTGTATTGCAGCATATTTTATGGATTCTTTTTTAGGAATGGGGTTTAGATTGAAGTATGTGTCCACCTTTTGAACCCATGCTCTCTTTGAAGTTTTACTAGACCCATCAAATTAAGAAAGACTAAGTTTTCCAACTTTCCCTCGCAAGTCATTGTGGTGCTCTCTATTGCCACTGTTGGGTGTATGCCTCATCCTGAGATCCATATAATCACGTAGAGATATATCATGCTGAAATCGAGGGCCTGCATCAATCAAATCCTACATCTCAATCAGTGTGAACTCTTGATTGGGTTGTGGTTCCACTCTCGGTGGGAAAATAGGCATGAGAGGTCTAGCCATGGCTGCCCTATGGTGCTGTTGGCTGCTCCATGCTGACCCATGTTGTTTCACTGCCCATTATTACCTCCGTTGGCTCCGTTGTTGACTCCAATGACCTCAACACTTCAACCAATTGTGCTAACTGTTGATTGGTTTCTTGGTGTCGCATAACCACAACATCCAAGAGAAGCATCATCTAATCTGGTTCAACATTTTCTTTTTCAGCCCTTTCAACCCTTTCACACATATTTTTTGAACTTTGCTAATCCTATTGAGTGTGCTTCAGAGTTTGTTCTTCCCTCTCTGAAGGCCAATGCTCCCACAACTCCTCTTCACGTTTTCTTAAATTTTCAAGATATCTTCTTTCTCTATCGCTGATGCTCATAGAAATTCATTACCCATTGGCTAGTTGGAATGTTTTGTGCTTTGATACCACTGTCATGAGCACCCATGATTTTTTGTTTTGTTTTGTGTATGGAATAATACAGAGATGTAGAATGTGCCTTGTTTCAAGTTTCAATCATAATGTTTGTTGCATGCTTTGAATAACATTGCATAGAAAGAGAATAAATTTTTCATTGCATCAAAACATATTGAACGTTATTACAAATCAGTTTTGCATCAAACAATAAATTGAAATCAGACTTGCAGAATTAATTGTAGACCTAATTACAAAGCCAAAATGTACATTTTCAGGCCTTAAGATAATCAAAAAACTTCTCCAAACTCTTCCAAATAGCTTAGAGCCAACATCCAATCTATGCAGATTTTAAAAAACATAGAAAAGCCTCACCAAAGAGGATGCAGATTTGTGTGACCAGCAAGCCCACACGACCCAAGAAGAATGGTGCCTGTCTTGAGGGAAATTTGCTTTATAATTGCAGTCCTTAAACATAACCCACGTACAATGGCTCAAAAGATGGCGCCCAACAAAGAGGAATGCAATGAATTGATACCCAGAATGATACTTGGCAGTCCCATTGAGTTATGGACAAACTTTGTTTTCCTAGTATCGTAGAAAAAGCACACCAACACCCTAAATCATCTAATCACTTCCAAACTTGAACAACACTCCAAGGAAGCTCACATCACACCAAAAAGTAAACACCCATGTCAGAAAACTTTATAAATCTTCATCCTTTTCAAACCCAAATAACCAAATCAAGCCAAAATCACTGTCACTATCAAACCAAGAACACCAACTGTTAGTTTTATGATCAGATTAGAGACACATAATTTAATTCAAAATAATCACACAATAACACAGCAGATACTCTAGGAAGACCCTCCTCTTGAGGGAGAAAAAACCAACAACAATATATCACTTATATATTGAATCACAACAAGAATGTCTCCTTTACAATAGGCCAATAATGAGGCCAATAGAATCCACCACAAGTTGATGCTATCACTAGAACAACTAGATGTAATTTGCTGATAATGAAACTCAGCCTCCAATAATGTCGATCTGCTCTTGAGAATAACTCGCACTAGATAAGGCTCGAACTTATGATGAATATCGAATGGAACGGAATAATCAAATGAGTTGCAATCAAGGAGTATAAATACAATGTGAAGGGAGAGACGTGACTCTCCAAGATCAACATGTCAGCCTCATCCAAGAGGCATGACTTTTACAAACAAGAAGTCGGCCTTCATAAAAAATCACGCCTCCAAGATAATCGTGCCATTTCACATTAACTAAATATTAATCATTATTACCAAATGACGTGGTCATTCATAAAATCACTCTTACCAATTAAATAGCCGATAGGCTATAATTTAATTGTTTTCTATATTCTATCTAGGCTGGAAGATGCGACCACTGCTGCATATGAACATCAACACTCCCTCTCAGCTAGGGAGGATACTTCCAGCTACACAAGACATATCACCTCATCGTGATGTCTACCACCATGGCTACACCCATGTGTGGAAAGGAAAGATATAACCTCATCGTGATGTCTACCACCATGGCTACACCCATGTGTGGAAAGGAAAGATATAACCTCATTGTGATATTAGATATCACCTCATCATGATATCAACCGTCAGGGCTACACGCATGTATGGTATGTACAAGTGTTCATCACTTAATGTGATGTTGTCACCTCATCGTGACTTCCACCATGGCTCTCCCAGAGGGTGAACAACACAAGTACAAGAAAAATCATCACAAACTCTCTCACGTGATGCTGTCATGGAGTCACACACATGACATCCGCCATGGCTCTCCCAGAGGGTGGAAATAAGGGCTTTCACCTCAAATCTCAAAGAGAAATGCATTAACAAGGGCTTGCACCTCAAATCTCTCTCAAAGAGAAATGCATTAAAGAGGATCACTGATACTGAGACTCCTTCTTAGCTAGGGCTTGATTCTCCACCATACCAAGCTTGTCTCGAAAGTACACAAAATTTATCCTGGAGAGAGGCTTGGTGAGAATGTTTGCCGTCTGCTCATCAGTGCTGATATACTTCAACTGGATCACTTTCCTCAATACCATATCTCTGATATAGTGGTATTTGATCTCAACAGGCTTAGTTCTGTCATGAAACACAAGATTGACAGAAAGCTTCACACAACTCTAGTTATCACAACGAATGATAGTAGGCTCCATTGATTGCCCAAACAATCCTACAAGGAGCTTTCGAAGCCACACTGCTTCCCGAGCTACCACACAAGCTGCAATATACTCTGCCTCTACTGTACTCAATGCTACAGATGATTGCTTCCTGCTGCACCAGGATATCATAGTAAACCCCAAACTAAAGCAACATCCAGAGGTGCTCTTCCGATCAGTGACACACCCTGCCCAATCAGAATCAGTATAACCATGCAACTTCAAATCCACACTTGAAGAATATCTTAGCCCATATCCAACTGTGCCGCGCAAGTATCTCAGGATATGTTTTGCTGCAACTAGATGTATTTGCCTGGGTTCAAACATGAAGTGACTGAGTGCACTCACTGCAGAGCAGATATCCGGTCTAGTATTGACTAGATACATCAATGATCCAATCAACTACCTGTATAACGTAGGATCCACCAGATCTGAGTTAGCTACAACCTCTTTCAATTTATGCAAGTTGGTCTCCATAGGCGTAGACATGGATTTACAATCCATCATACCAAATCTCTTTAGAATATAAATGGTGTACTTCCCTTGACTTAGAATCATCTCATCTGGCTTCTTCCAAACTTCTAAGCCAAGGAAGTAATTCATGAGACCAAGATCCTTCATCTCAAATTCAGAAGCTAACTCCTTGCATTTGAATATGAGGTGTTCTTCTTTAGTAAGAATTAGATCATCAACATACAAAACCAAAATCAATGCTTCACCATTGATTACCTTGAAATACAGGTTAGAATCAACATTGTTCTTGGAGAAGCCCAAGCTTGATAGGTAACGATCAATCCTTTCGTACTAGGCACGAGGAGCTTGCTTAAGACCATACAAGGCCTTCTTCAGCCTGCAAACATGAGACTCCTTCCCATGTACCTCAAATCCATTAGGTTGCTCGATATATACCTCTTCCTCGATTACACCATTTAGAAAAGTTGTCTTGACATCCATTTGGTGAATCTTCCATCCTCTAGATGCAAAATAGCAATGATTGTCCTAACAGAAGTATAACGAGTAACTGGAACAAATGTTTCTTCAAAGTCAACTCCCTCTTTTTGTGAAAACCCTCTAGCCACGAATATAGCCTTGTACTTCTCAATGCTCCCATCAATTGCATGCTTGATCTTGAATAGCCATTTAGAAGATACCACAAATTTGCCTTCGGGTCTAGGAACAATGTCCCAAACATCATTCTTGAGAATGGATTGATACTCTTCTGTCATAGCATCTCTCCAAACCTGTTGACTAGAAGCTTCCTCCACATTGGAAGGCTCAGACTCAATAATTTAACTCATCAAAGCAACATAATTGGAAAACTTATGAGGTTTCTTACTTTCTCTGAAGGTTCCTCTTGGTGCTGCAAACCTTTCTGCCTCCTGCATTGTTTGGCTAGCCTAGAGAAGTCTTTTTCTTCCGATCAGAATATCGGTAGGCCCATCAGTAGGTTCCAAGGGCTCAACTGGATCATCATCTTCTTTTGGTTCTGGAGTCTCCTTCTGAATCTCAGGAGTATGGTCAACTTCCACATCTTGAGGAGACTTTTCATTATCAATCTCCATATGAGTGCCCTTGGATCTTCTGAATGCAACATCTTCTTCAAATGTGACATCTCTACTGATCTCAATCAACTTCTGACTTGGAATGTAGATTTTGTAGGCTTTTGATGTTTCACTGTAACCTACAAATATCCCCTTCTTTCCAGAAGGCTCCAACTTTGTTCTCTTGTCCTTCGGTACATGAACATACACTGGACATCCAAAGATCCTCAAGTGACTCACTTTCGGCTTCACTCCTGTGAATGCTTCTTCGGGAGTCATATTCTCCAAAATGCGGTGAGGACTTCTATTTTGAACATAGATTGCTGTCCTAGATGCATCCACCCAAAGGAAGGTTTGCAGATCTTGGTCATGAATCATGGATTTGGCTACTTCCACAATAAATTTTCTCTTCCTTTCAATAACACCGTTTTGTTGAGGATTATAAGGGACATTGAACTCCCTCTTAATCCTAGCGTCATTGCAAAAACTACGAAAGTTGTCGGAAGTGTACTCTCCTCCGTTATCGGATCTAAAGACTTTGATCCTCTTCCCGGACAAATTCTCCACCTGAGCTTTGAATTCCTTGAACCTTTCTAATACCTCAAATTCTTTAGATTTCAAGAAATAAATCCAAGTCTTTCTAGAGTAGTCATCAATAAAAATAATGTAATACAAGAAACCACTTGAAGAAGCAACAGACATTGGACCACATAAATCAGAATGAATAAGATCTAGAATACCTTTGGATCTACTTTCTCTATTATGAAATGGACCTTTTGTATTCTTACCTAAGGTGTAGCCTCTGTAAGTACCTTCATGTTCCTGGTTGAACTTTAGAAGGCCTGTGACCATCTTCTCCATGATAGGTAGAGCTCGAAAGTGGAGGTGAGTCAATCTTCGATGCCAAAGTTCACACAAACTTGAAGAATCATGCACTAGAGCCTGAAGTGGACGAGTGCATAGCCTGCAGAGGCTCTTATGTCTAACTCCAATCACCCGAGTAGTCTTGAAGTTGGAATTCTTCGTCCACACAAGAACTTTTCCTTTAGAGAATGCAACTTGGTACCCCTTGTCTTCCAAGGTTGAAATGGAAACAAGGTTTTGCTTGATGCCTGGAACATATAGAACAACACTCAATTGTAAGGAAATGCCAAAATCCAAATGGAGAGTGGAGGTCCCAATTCCTTTCACAGAGTAACTAGCATCATCTCCAATAATGACATGTTCACTAGAATCTCTCTCCACCAAATTAGTTAGATGCTCCCTAAATCTGGTGATGTGGCGAGAGGCACCACTATCAATCAACCAAGTGTTGGTGTTAGTAGGTACGTTGCTTGACAATGCCAAGTAGAATAAGTATTCACATGAGTCCTTTTGCGGAGAGACTTCATCAACATCTCCAATAGTAGCCTGCTGCTTAGGCCTAGTTGGATAATCTTTAGCAAAGTGACCATACTTGTCACATCTAAAGCATTGGACTTTGGAGAGGTCCCTCTTCTTCTTGAATGCGGGAGCACCATCAGCTCCTTTATCTCTATTCCTCTTGAAATATCCTTTCTTCTCATCTTTCCCTTTCTTCTTTGAGGATTGAGTGGTGAGAACATGAATGTCTTCGTTAGTGTAGCTTTGACCAATACCTCTTGCCGCCAACCTAGACTCCTCCTGAATGCAATCCGCCCTCAAACGATCAAACTTGGGAAGCTTCGATCTTGCACTGATTCCTTGAATGTAAGACTCCCAAGATGAAGGAAGACCATTAAGAGCAAGCATGGTCAAGTCCTTGTCATCAACCACATGATCAATTGTAGAGAGTTGATCTCTCAATTCGGAAATCTTCATGAAGTAAGCAATAACAGATTCTCCTTTCGCCGTCTTCACATGATGGAGTTGTTTCTTCAGTGCAAGTGCCTGGCTTGTGTTATTGATTTCGTACATCTCCTCCAAGGTTTTGAACATCTCTCTTGCCGTCTTCAACTTGGAGACAATAGGAACAATATGATCCTTCATGGAATCAACTAACATCTTCTTTGCCTTAATATCTTTCTTCTTCCACTAAACCTTCTCTTCTTCATCCGTAGGCTTGGGGACTTTGCTCTCCACAAACTTAGCCAATTCATTTTCTTCCAAGGTGAGCATAATTCAAAATCTCCAAGATGTGAAATTTGATGCTCCCTCAAGTCTATCCCCAATCTTGAGACCGTTCACCATCTTGACGAAGAGATAAAAGTAATGAATGATGAGAAAGAGAATAAGGAGTATTGCTGTAATACTAAATTTGATCAAGATCTTCTTCAAACCCGCTCTGATACCATGTTAGTTTTATGATCAGATTAGAGACACAGAATTTAATTCAAAATAATCACACAATAACACAGTAGATACCCTGGGAAAACCCTCCTCTTGAGGGAGAAAAACCCAACAACAATATATCACTTATATATTGAATCACAACAAGAATGTCTCCTTTACAATAGGCCGATAATGAGGCCAATAGAATGCACCACAAGCTGATGCTATCACTAGAACAACTAGATGTAATTTGCTGATAATGAAACTCAACCTCCAATAATGTCGATCTGCTCTTGAGAATAACTCGCATGAGACAAGGCTCGAACTTATGATGAATATCGAATGGAATGGAATAATCAAATGAGATGCAATCAAGGAGTATAAATACAATGTGAAGGGAGAGACGTTACTCTCCAAGATCAACATGTCAGCCTCATCCAAGAGGCATGACTTTTACAAACAAGAAGTCGGTCTTCATAAAAAATTGCGCCTCCAAGATAATCGTGCCATTTCACATTAACTAAATATTAATCATTATTTACCAAATGATGTGGTCATTCATAAAATCGCTCTCACCAATTAAATAGCTAAGAGGTATAATTTAATTGTTTTCTATATTCGATTTGGGCTGGAAGATGCGACTGCCGCTGCATATGAACATCAACACCAACCAGCTAGGGTGGATGTTTCACCACCGAAACAGGCAACTAAGAAGAGGGTTTTCATCCTCAACTAGCAAAAGAACTCCCTGAGCTCATTCCAACAACATCTCCTTAAGTTGTCAAAACATGCATATGCAAATGAGAGATAAAACTCATTTTATAAAGTGAGGGAAAAGTTAGGGCAACTTGCATTTGAATTTGAATGCTTTTTCCCTCTCATTTCACTTTATTAAATGACATGAAATTACCCCAAGAGGGGCGTCCACCTTTTTTCCTCCAAAATTTCACTTTTCATTTTTTATTTAAAATTGGTATTAAGCCCAAACTAGGCATCCCACCTTATGAGGCATAACATTAGCCTTAAAAATTGATAAATAAACTCCCTTTCGAAGCGTCACATGAAAGAACATTGGCCCCTTTTTAAAAATGTTGCTTGACTAGGTGAATGGGGCCTCTTATGACCCACACCCTCCTCACTTAAGTTAAAATAGCAACATTATAAACGTAAGTGGCAAAATAACAAATATTAATCTTGAACACCAAGAGAACTCACCACTGCCAGAAATAGAAACGTTGCATTGAGCTGTTGGATGAATGGAGTCAAGACCAGATACTAAAAATAACACTTACTAAAAATATTAAGTGAGTCAAAATACCAAATTGGTCCAAATGAAGCTCAACTAGAACTTACTAAAAATAGTAAGTTACTAAAGATAGTAAATTACTAAAAATAGTAAGTTACTGAAAATAACGGTCACCATTGGAAAAAACCCAGAAAATTCCTCTGAACATGCTAACACAAATTGATAAAATTATCGCCAACTGCAAAGCAAGGGAACTTGGAAAAAGGGGAATTACAATCCTCCTTTCCCAAAGATTGCTTGTCCTCAAGCAATGCCAATACAACCCCACAATCAACAGATTGAACCAAATTGAAATCAAGAATGATCCCAGGATCCCAAGTCAATCTCAAGAAAGAACCACCATGTTGATGTTGTGCCGCTTTGATCATAATTGTTTGACCATTGTGCCTAGATTGCATTCTCCTCACCTCAAACCCCAAAAATTAATCCTCATTAAAACCAATACTAAAATACCTGAGAGGACTGAAATCTATACCAAGAGACATATCTTGCCAAGGCATTTCAGTGAGGGTCACATCAACAAACTTATTGTCAATCACGATCCTGGGCAACATAAAAGACACCCTGCTCAACCATAAAACATAAACCCTAACATCACACCTCATGATACCCCAAATATTAAGCAAGTCAATCACTGCCACATTTCTGAAATCGGCCAACCAAGAAATGCCTTTGCTATCGCCAACCGTAATCATAACATCGAAACTTAACCTCCAAGGGTCAAACGAAAGGTTCCAAACACACCAACACACCCAAACCACTGCAATCATTAAGACATAATCTAAAATTATGCTTATCATCTCCATAAAGTAACTGTAATGACCATCACTTAGTAGAGTGGAAGCAATAAATAAATGAATTGTGTCCAAAAAAATGCTCAGAGTTAGCCACCCAAAAGCCTGCCAAAGATTTGAATCAATTTGCTCATCAAAGGATGTCACCATAACCAACGAAAAAATGAAGGGCAGTGGCAATCCAACTGAAATCCTATTGAAAACATAGGAGAGATGAGTATGGAAGTAGCAATAGAATCATCTCCTATGATCAAATCACCTCTACCATCCTACCTTAACCATGAACTACTCAATTGCTGGATTGAAGAAACATTAGCCTTAAAAAATGTTAAATAAACTCCCTTTCGAAGTGTCACATGAAATAACATTGGCCCCTTTTTAAAAACAACGTTACTTGACCAGGCCAAGGGGGCCTCTGATGACCCACGCCCTCATCACTTAAGTTAAAATAGCAACATTATAAACTTAAGTGGCAAAGTAACAAATATTAATCTTGACCACCAACAGAACTCACCATTGCTAGAAATATAAACTTTGCACTGAGCTACTGGACGAATGGAGCCGAGACCAAATACTGAAAATAACACTTACTAAAAATAGTGAGTCAAAACACCAAACTGGTCCAAATGAAGCTCGACTAAAACTTACTAAAAATAGTAAGTTACTAAAAATAGTTGTCACCTCTGGAAAATACCCAAAAAAACCCAAAAGAACTCAAAAAATCCTCTGAACATGCTGACACAAACCGATAAAGTTAGTGCTAATTGCAAAGCAAGGGAACCCGGAAAAAGGGACATTACATGACCTAACAAGGTTGAAAAGAAGCCCATTTTTTGTAAATGCAATGAGCAATGCTCTCATGTGCAAGCTCCCTTGCTTCATTCTTGAAGGCCTTTTCTAATGGGCCTCTTTTATTTGAAAGAAAGGGGACATTCTCTTCTCGAGAAGACAATGGCAATGGGATGAAAGGATGTGGGCCAGCTAGTTGTGATAAGCCACTAGGAGGTTTCTGCTAGTTTTCTTTGGCAAGAGGATGTGCTCTTTCATGTTGGCATTTTCTCGTTCTTTAATATACCTTATTGTTTATTGATCTGGCAACCCATTATACCTTGTTCTTTAATGGCACAATTGAGCTTTCACTTGACTATATGAGCTCTTATACTTAGTTGCACATTGGCTGCCATGTCAATGATAACGCCCACTACTAGGAAGTTGTTTTCTTATTGTTGTATGTTGCCAAAGAAGTGATGTTGTATCAATTTTAAATGAACCCTTTGCATTGGGCGAAATTGAATTAGAAATACTTGCCAATTTGTATGAACATGAAACAAAAAACAATGCAAATTTACAACCCTACAACTTAAATTTTTTTTGGCATAGAACACCTTATTAAAGTTTAAAAAAATATTCAAAACTTATTAAAAACCTTGAAAAAATTAAAAAATATTGAAAAAATAATTCAAAACTTAAAAATAATTAAAAATTCAGTCACCTTTGATGGTTAAATCTTATTTGTGCAGCTAATTCTCCCTTGTTGGTGTAATTTAACTCTCTATAGCCCTCCCCATTGAAGAAGAATAAAGCAACCTTCAAAACCCAACAATGGCAGCTTGGAGGTAAAAAATGTTATTTTGGTCCAATATGTTCGTGAAATGAAAGGAAACAAGTAATATGCCCTCACTTTAGGGAGAAATTGTGCTTTTTGGAGTATTTTAGGTTAAAAATTAAAAAAACGCGTTTTTTAAAAACTTTTTAGTGCCTAGGCACTGTGGGTCCACTTGGGTTCACCTAGGGTCTTGCCAAAGCACCTTGGGTTCTCAAGGATCCACAAAGAACCTATGGTGCGCAAGTGGGATCTTGGGCAAACTCGGTGAAGAGTTGGTCTCAAACCTAGCCTTAGACAAGACCCATATGGGTATCGGGGGGGTTCTTGAGGGACTTGGTAACATAGTGCTCTATGAATGGAATCCTCCTCAAGTTAGGTGAACACAATTGCCAAGTCCTTTGAGTTAGTGTTTCTTTAAGGCACCACCAAGGATATATTGAGGATTGAATATCATCAAACTTTCTAGTGAAGGAGCTTAGGAGGATATCCATCAAGCTGCCAGATACAGTAATGGACTGTGGCATTTAAATTCATGAAAATCCCAAATGGTGTTGCTCACTAGAGCTCCATAATTCTCCCATTACTACTATGGTTGCATGATGTTAACACCCAAGCTTTTCAACTAAGAGGATTTTTGTTCACTACCTAGTGGTTCTAGCCATCCTCTCTTTCATTGCTTAATTACAGTTTTCTGCAGTACCCAAATGTCTTGTAACTCTTATAAAACATCCTATGTTTCTAGCAATGAGAAACAAAAGTTAGTATCAGCTGCTGACCTTTCCTTCTCTTCCTCAGCAAGTTTGGCATTATAGGTAGTTGTTGCAGGGGGTATTCAATGCTTTAGTGCTGGTATCCACATTTTTTGCAGATGCTTCATATGCAATTCAAATTACTTCACTTTTCCCGTCTTCCCATGATTCATCCTACTATAGTTATCATGCACAACGACACTGCAGTTAGTCTGATAGGAGCTACTTGAAATTGCCATCAATTTTGTCACTGAATATTTATGTGCCGCATCCTCTTGCTCAATGTCTGTTTAAGGTCTTGTATGATACCGGTTACCACTTAACATATAACAAACACAAATAATATTTATCTTCTTAGGTAAATAAGGTAATGCCACATCAACATAGCATTAGTTATGTAAAGGAATATGAAGCCATTATCAATGATGTCTAAAATGGTGAAAATTCCATGGTAAAATTTTACCAACCATCCCACTCCTCCCCTCCCCCACCCAAAAAAATCTGACAATGTCAAAAAATATGATGACATGGGACTTGATCAATAATTATTTATTGGATCAACAAAACATGCTGGTTATAGCTTTGAAGACCTTGTTTCACTCAAAGTCGATGGAGTGCCTTTATCTCCTCGCCCTTCATTGATACATGGCATATTTGCAAGTGGATAGGCAATAGCACAATCATAAATAAGGAAACACGGTCTAATTTTAAAAAATCTTGTTGGAATTGGTCCTTACTACTTCAATCTAACATATCTTCTTTACTTCATCTTGATTTATCATCTCAAATGTGATAGCATGAATTGATTATTGAGATATATTCTTGAAAGACCTTTATGTGTTAAGAAAAATGGAAACAACATGAAGAATATTGTGGAGCATTATCCAACTTTTCTCACCAGTGGATGATGAGAAATTATCCTTTCTTCATCGTATGAAGTTTCCCAGTCTTTAATTTCATCGAATTTTTCTCTCTCCCATGCATTGTTCATCACTATTAAATAGTCAAAGGACCTTGACAATGAGTTTGTTGAGTACTACAAAGTTATGTTTGAGTTACCAAAATAATTAGCACTCATTCTAAGTTCACTTTCATATTAGGCCAACTCCTCAAGCTCTCCTAGTTGCTGGACAGTAACATTTTCCAAAGTGATTGCTTCATTTTCAAGAAGTGATTGATTCTTGAAAAACATAAAATGATGTCTAGTATCATTTTGCTCTAGCAAGCATCCCGGGTATCATTTTATCTAGTATTCAATTTAGATGACAATTTTTTGACAGATTGTTTCTTTATCAATTGTTGGGAAAAGGTTAAAATTATTAGTAATTGTTGTATTTTGGCTTGTAAATTGGTCATTGAATATATATATATATATATATATGAATGTAAATCAACACTTAATGCATGAGATATCAGCAATAGCATATGCTTGCAAACTGTCAGTTAAAATGCTTATGTATTGTTCAATACAAGCCAATTGTCTTGTAAATTTTCCAATGTTTATGAAAAATAATTGCAGCTGTTCCTAAGCACCAAACTTAGGAAATTGAATGGTTTAATGCCTGCCAACTATTTGACAATTTATCTATGAGTGGGAAATTAGAAAATTTGCAAGTTGGTTGAAATATTTTGGTAGCGATAGTACAGGATTTCATAGTAGAACTCTATAAAGCAGATTCAATTAATCATTAAATGTAGGTGCAATTGTATTAACACACTGTTGCACATGACAGACTACATTTTATCCAAACTAGCATGTGGAGAGTAGTTGCTAATACCAACAAATGGCTCAAGTAGGGTTTCAAACCACTATTTAGAAAATGTTCTATGGAAGAAGGAAGAATAATTTGACAATATTCTCTTCCATTTGCAGAACTAGGTGGCGCTTTTAGTTGAGGATTAGGAACACTAGAGGCCTTTCAGCATGCTATTTGTTTGCTAACTCATATTGCTTGCTCCTTCGTAACTAAAAGGAACTTGCCCACTTATAGCTGAATGAATCCACTCATTTTGGAGGAGAAAACTTACCTCTGTGAGACCAAAGAAATTTGTAGTGAATAATTGATAATGCCTGATTTTTGTGGAAGAGATCAAGGACAGAATGAGATTGTGAACCAGAGGACACAACATACATAGATATAAAGGAGGGTGCTGAGATATGGTGGGGATTGGTTGGGATGTCATTCACTGTCTTTTAGGAGACGAAGACAGCATATGCTATTTATTAGTCTATTGTTTAGGCCTAAGTTGTTGCATGTTCCATTCTCTTAAATCATGTTGTATGGGCTATGCTATAAATCATTCATACTGCACTGGACAAAAATATTTTTTTGGATCTTGTTCTCATTTAGATTTAGAACCTAGTATAGTTGTATAAGGAGTATAGTTATTCACCTCTTTGAAATTTAAAATGTAGAATTGCTAGATGGATGTTCATTGTCCTTATAATTTGTAAATCCGCAAAAGAATGTAAATTATAATCAGCCTACATCAGATTATTGCTCATTTATGGCAGGTTATTTTTTCCAAGTCCTGCTGATTTTTAGGGGTTTAGCTCTGATTATAGGGACTAGTTTTCTATTCCACATTTTTGTGATATATTTTTCCTATTCATTTTGTTCTTGGGGCTGAAAAATCTGTTGGGAAGAATTATTTTTGTAACACAATCTGCTGTAAAGGCACCCTTTTTTCCCTTTCAATGTTTTAATAATATTTTTTTCAGGCAACTATGCATGTTCATATTAAATATATACTGGGTTGATATGAATTCCAATTTAATATACCTACTCCGAGCAATAGTGTGCTGCTTATTGATTGCTTGTTTCTATGCTTTTTTGTATTAATGGTTGAAAGACTCACTACTATTTACTGAAGCACACATTGTCACACAAAACATCTCTAAGCACAATTGTCCCAAATTGTGAGTCACTTTTTAACCTTTATGAAATGTCTATTTCTGTATTTGTTGCATGTTTAGACAATTGTAAGGAATTTTCTGTTTCTAGCAGAACCCATTTCTTACTATGCATTTTAATTCTTGCAGAAAAGGCTAAGAGAACAGAAGCCAAGGCCTATTGTGAGTATGTTTTTGATTCTTTGATGTTTTGAAGCCATTATGATGTACTCTTGACTGTAGATAATCTATTGGTATCTTATCTACTTGAGTTTTGTTCGTTGTAGCAAAGTATTGAACTACAGGAGTTCTCATTAGGATTATCCCCTCCAATCCTAGGTCTTCAACGAACTTACTGGTCAATTACAGGAAATCAGGTGAGATTTCTTTTTTTTCTTTGAGTCTTGATTTCTATTATTAAACCCTGCAAATGATTACATGTATTTGTTGATTAGGAGTTAGCATTTCTGATAGTCTGAAGACTTAACTTATTAACCAAACATTTTTTGGAACTTGAAATCATAAAAGTAACTTATATATACTTCTAAACTTGAATAGTCTGTACAGGTTAAAGGACCTTACTTTTTAAGAAAAGAAGTTGGAGGAATGGAAGCATGAATGCTCTTATGCAGATGTAATTCTTATAAGTTATACCTTTGAGATTCTATGTCTTGCATATTGGCATTGCTTACATCTTAATTGATCCTCACAAAGGATGAATTTTATGTGGTGTTTTTCATGCACTTATGAAATTAACCAACAGTCGAAAAGGATAGCTTATGGGTTCACATCTTCTTGATTGTTGATAATTTTTTAATGGAAAGTTTTGAAAAGAATGTGATTCAATCCTCTCACTTGAAACCAAAGTTGTGGTGTTGTTTCAAAGATGTGGCCGATAGAAACTTCCTTCACTGCAGGGACAAGCTGTGATGTCCCTTACCTAGCTGGTTCTAAGGTTGCTGGATGATAAAGGATTTGAGACTCTATTCCCACCCCAAGGGTCCTTTGCAATTGTAACACCTTGAAATAATACCTGCATCACCATTTGTATACACGTCCACATTCCTATATGTTAGCTCTAATATCTAGTATCTAGAAATCAGACATAATCATACTTGCAGATTGAAAACATAAGAAGAGTCACTCAGCCCATCAGGAGAGGGGAATCCTTAAGGGGCCTAAGGCCTAACACCTCCTATTGCCCAACCCTTGTCTCAGGCCTGCGGGGCAAAATGCCTAGGTGGGACCCCTACCCCTCCATGACCCAACCCTTGCTTCGGGCCTATGGGGCAGAATGCCCAACCCTTGCTTTGGGCCTGTGGGGCGAAACCTAGGTGGGGTTTTTAGACAAACCACTTAAGTCATGATTCACCTCTCCTGACAGGATTGCAGGCACAATTTAGACAATTGATATTGCAGTCATCAAATATGCAGTCATTAATACTCCATTTGCTTTTCCACATATTAGGCTATAAAAGTGTTAAATATAAACATACAGTTTCATTAGATCCTAGCATGAAAGTATATCAGAATGCAGAACTAAATTAAGCCATATTCATGTCTACAGGTTTATTATATTCTTTCGATGATGCAATTCAATATAATCTACAGTTCCAACATTAGTTTGATGCAAGTGTAATTTGCAGAAAACAGACATCAATCAGACATAGATGTAGAGCAATCATCATCAGAACCATTTCTATAGAAGTAAGAACCATTATGGCCTATGATCAGTCAAGGACTACACAGTCCCCTAAATACAATGCCGATTACCAATATGAAGAGTCTATTTCTAGATTCAATGTCCAAGAAGGAATCACATCAGAAGCAGCTGCATGCATTTCAATGAAGGAAGCCTATAGATTATTTATTTTTATAATAAACAGTTTGGCTAGGGCCTGAGCATCAAAAGTTCACGCAGCAATGTTTATGTCAGGTTGAGGAAAACCAAATATTAAAACTAAGTGAGTAGTCTCACCTGAACTGCTGCGTCTTCCCATGACCCTTTATTCCTTAGTCGCCTTCCTTCAATCTTACATATGATTGATCATAAATATTAATCTATTCATTTTTATATTAAGACCATAATTACTTATAAGGCTCAATAATTGCTGAAAGCGTCATTATTATATGATCATAAATAATGTATATATATATATAGATATCCTATATAAATATATACATATCCTTACTTCTAATTGATTTCAATTTGCAATAATCTCTTTGACATATTTATATATTCTATACAAATTTATATTATTATTCCCAACTGACTTCTATATATATATATTTATTTACATATAAATTGATGGTCATGTTAATCTTACTCACCATAATTGTCAGTGGTATACCTCTGATTTCTGACTGTCAGATTGCTGACTATTTTTTTTCTTTCCTCAGAATGTATCTTTATCTCTTATTCTATTCCTATCTCTTTGACTCTACTTATACATTTCAGCAGAATTATATTTACAATCTTTTAAATATTACCAGGTGATCTGACGTCAGTACTTTATCTCTTATTTTACCCTATTCGATCCCTTCCTTTTTGTATGGTCTTTTCGACATGACTCTTTATTTTGTCCTTTCTAGAGGGTTGTGTCTCTTGATTTTGACCAGTCACAGCCACATTATTTAATCTGTTCATTAGTCACATTATTTAATCTGTTCATTAGTCAATGTTAATTTGGCTATTTGTTTGTTAAGGTTTAGTTAATGCTGGGAGTCGTTGCCTTTGATTGCATGAGTCCCACGATTATTATAGCATTGTTAGTGTGTATGATAATAATGTCATCAAGATAATTATTTTTTCTGTAAATAATCTGTGTGATAATTATAATGTTTATCAAGATAATAATAATAATGTTTGATTGGATATATATATATCTATATTTTAATATGATAATATTGGTTATTATAATATTTATCTATGATAATTGTGATTAAGATAATAACGGTTAAGTTGTTAATATTATATTTGTAATTATAATATTATCTATGATAGTTATAATTATATTTGAATTGCAATTTCTTGTATTCTTATTTTGATATGCTTGCAATTACTCGCATTTATATTTTGGTATTTATTTGTATTTTGATGTTTTTGTGTTACAATTTTGGGGACATGACACAAGCTTGATAATATCTTCACACACCTTATTATGCACAATTGGAATGCAAAAAATTCAATATGGAAGTTGAGGAAAAAAAATATCTTTCTTTCCTTGAAGTCTTTATTACCCAAAAATAGGATGGTTCTCTCTCATGGCATGTTTACAGAAAGAAAACACATACAGATGCGTATAGTTGAGCAGATTACTACCTTCATTCGTTGTAGAAGGTTGGATTGTTGAATAATTTATTTCCAAGATCTATTAGAATCTCTCAAAACACCTAAAGAAAGAAGAAAAAAACTCCATATAGCCCTAAAGAAAAATAGGTACCGTGATTAGAAAATAAAGAGAATCCATGAGAATGCTAAAAGAGGTAGAAGGATTCCAAGAACTCACATGAACATTGAAAGGAAGTTACCATACATTTAGGGTACCGTACAGAACTTGCAAGGAAACCAAGAAGAATGGGCATCAAATAGTTCTCTAAACCTGTTAAGACAATCAAACCATTGGGAACCTAAGCTTAATAAATCTATGAGATTTCATGCTCATGTGGTATTCCTCACTTTGGTGAGACTGGTAGATCGTTTCAAATAAAAAAAAAAAATGTCCTGCAACATGGTATGGTGAAGCAAGTGGCAATAGCAGAACAAGAGCATAAAATGAGTCACCCAATCCGCATTGAGGATACTGGGGTTCTGGATTTGTAAGGTTGTTTGAAAGACAGAAGAATTAGTGGGGCCCATATAAATTGAAAAGGACAAAGAAATTGAATAGAGATGTTTTAAACTCAGACACACCTAAATGCCACAGATCTACAAAATTGGCCATAACTTGGAAATAACAGTTTGACTGTGGTTTTGATTGTTTAGTTGTTTTGATTAATTATTTCACTATTTAATTAGTTAATCAATTATCAAACTCTGTAACTAATTAAGATTGTCATTTAGGTAGTCATTTCTTTCAGTAATTCCTTTTGTCTCAGCTGCAGTTTCTGCATGTCTGTCTAGGATTTTCTATCTTGCACCGTTTGAGGTCATCTTGGTTGGTATCAGAACCTCATTCTAGGCTCTAGCAATACCCTTTTTTCTGTTAGAGGGCCTGGGGCCCTGGTGTCTCACAGCTAGGTTTTTACTTATTCAATCCATTTCATTTCATTCATTCACTCCTTCAATTCATTTCATGCAAAGACTCTCTTTTGCTAATGCCGGTCATAGGCACCCAATTAGCATGAATCTTTGATCGTTGTGGGAAATAGACATCAATTGACAGATTTGGTTGGAGGCAGTAGGCATCCAATTGATATAATCTTCCTATGCAGCCTGATCCAAAAGAATGATATATTTATACACTAAGTAGTATGGAGAATCTAATCTAGAATAGAAATGAATCTTCTTTTTATCATCAGAAACTGCTATCATGGAAAATATATATCATACTAAAATGCATCTTTAACTTATCATGGGCAATGGATTTTCAACAAACATGGATCTTCCACTTATTTTGGGAAAAAGCTTCCTGCGAACATGTACTTCCATTGTTGTAGAGAATAGATATCCAAACGACATAGATATTCTGGTAGATTCCCAACTAATATTGATCTATCATGGCCACCACCATCATTAAATCCAGGAATGATTAGTAAGCAATAACATTTCGTCAAAGTCAACCCTGCAAATAAAAACAATATGCATTAAACTAAACCTTTTGTCAAAATTAAGTAGACATGGTTCTCATACCTCCTTGAGAAGTCATCCAATCAATTACATACTCCCATCAAAATTTAAAATAAGATGTCCTCTGTCAAACTTCTGCTGCGGAAAATTAATGCCCCTACAGCTGGTTGGTGGTGCAATTTCTGTTGAAAATCCTGCCGGCAAGGCAAACTGTAGCAGATATATTCTTCAGATTAGTAACACGGCTAAATGTAGTAGTCAAAGCAGTGAAATTATTGGAAAGTCATTAGTGTTTGGAAATTAGCACTGATTGCAGAAGCGGTCAACATTGCAATAGAGGTACTTGGCTGAGCAGACTGTATTCTGCATCTTCTACCTTGATTCTTGAGGTGAGGACTTGGGAATCAGTTGTTTCATCAAATGGATCATTAATTTACCTGTAGATAGACATTTATTTCCATTAAAAAAATTCTCATGTCTTGCTGTTATATTTTTCTTTGTGTAAGTTGGCCTAAGATGGAGAGTGTAAGTTGCCCTAGATAGAGAAAATTGAGAGTTTAATTGAATTTGACTTTGACTAGACAATGTCGCCCAAATTAAATGAGGCTGAATGGGTACTGTGATGATGTCATAGATGATTAAATGATGTTATATATGATAATAATGTCATGACAATATTATATCCTTTTTGTCTTCTGAATTGAATGTTCTCCCCACGTGCTCAACACTATCTACCCTTATTTGAAAATGTCATTGATATCCCATTTGAGCGGTCCCATGTAGAGGGCTTCAAGATCTCTTTTTATAGTGTGGGAGGTCTCATGAGATGAAGAAAAAACTGCTACATGATAAATTTGAATCTTATCTTTGAAAATAGAAGCCTCTACTTTTTAATTCTTGGATTTTCAGCAGCTGTCTTTGGGATGGGGCTAGAAGTTTCCCCAACCAGATTAGGGTTTTTTTAATTTTTTTCTACATGGCATCGTTATAAGGCATTTGCTATTTTTGCAAATTCTCAACTAAATCTTTTAGCATTACATGCTGCTAAAAAATCTATGGGACCAGTAACTTCCAAAAAGTTCTGTTAATTTTTTTTAACATTAACCATTGCTATAAAATCTATGGGACCAACTAATTGCCAAAGGCTCCTAAAAATGCTCAGCAACATGGCAAGAAATTTGTTGTAGTGCCCCTTCATGGCACCAGAGTCTTTAAGACATCATATTTTTTCAATTGCCTTTATGATTAGGAGGAGAGCCCAATTGAGGCTTTTGTGGCTCTCAATAAGAAATATGATATCTTGTGAAGTAGTAGCATATTGAAAGCTACATGGAGGACCATATAGAAGCATTACAATTCCAAGAAGCAATGGAGACATCATCTCCACTAATTGAGACCCAAGAACACTATCGTGTAGGCACTCCAGGATGTGACCACCCTTGGGATGGAGAATCACTAGTAATAGCCTTATAGTCTCTAATAATGGCTCACTTGTTCTCCTTCTTGGCAACAAGAAACCAGGGCATGAGCTTTCTGGAGCTCCTCCACTGAGATTTGTGTTAGATCTGCATTCAAACCTTTTTTTAGGAAGAGAGAAGAGCTCTTTTTAAACTCCAAGCGCTCCCAAATGCTTTTCACTTGATTGGAATTGGATTACAAGGGTGTTATTTGGGGTCAACAAAGCTGTCCAGGAAAATATCTTTCAAACCAAGAGAATCTTCCAGTAACGTGTGAGCAGCTTGTAGGGGCTCAACCAGCCTAGGAAGTCCATGAACTTGAAGGTTCGTGCTTTGGAAAGCTTAGCTTTTTCCTCTTCAAATTTGGCCTGAACAACCATTGCAATAGGAGTGTTTCTTACCACCCTTAACTCCTTGAACCCACAAATTTTGTTCATCTACATATTCTTTGATGGACTCTTTATTGGAATAATATTAAATTATTAAAAGATAGGGCTTACAATTGTAATAAAGCCACTATAGTGGCAAGTGTTTTCTTTCAATCTTTTTTAGATTTCCTTTTTAGTTTTAGCGAGTCATGTAATGTTTATCCATTTGGGAGGTTTCTTCTCCAATCCATATATAAGGAGATGAACCTCTTTGTAATTATTATCCTGTTAATTAATAGAATATTAAAATATTGTGTTAATTTTTGCAATTTGGTATCAGAGCAAGTAGTCATGTGAAACAAAGTTGAATCTTGTGGAAAAACTTGCGAGTGTTTCAAGGTTAAATCAAGGGTTGGTTTTTTTGTTTAGTCAGATTTTTTTTCAAAGAATCATGTAGGAATTTTCATGCAAAATAACTTGCATGTGCATGTATGTTAGTTGCATGTAAGATGCATGTACTTGCATGTGAGTTGCATGTATTTGCATGAACTTGCATGTCATTGCATGCGAAGGATTCATGGTGTTTAAAGTTCTGAGTATTTCTTCTATTTTAATTTTTTAGCCTGGCTAACTTGTGGATTGCAGTGGATGTTTTGTGTGACATTTTTATGTAGATTTTCTACAGTTTCTAGAATGTCCTCGAAGTATGTATTAGGGTTTGAAGATTTGTAATTTTATTATCTGGGATCTCTATATTTTTTTGGAAATGGAAATTCTGTTGGATAAATATTTTGGTTTCAACTTTCACACCTTGAAAGTAAAAATCCAAATGCAACTGATGCACAAGAATTTATGGGGAATTGTAAACGGAAATGAGAAATTTCTGACAGACGCTAGTAAAGTATTGGAATGGCAAAGCAAAGATGATAAAGCCAAAGCTGTTATTGGTCTTTCCCTCTCTGATTCTGAGTTACATCATGTAGATTTGGAAAAATCATCTAAGGAAATTTGGGAGAATTTGAGTACGCTATTTGGAGCAGCAGCAGTTAATGCAAAATTCTCTTTAAAGCTTCAACTTTTCAAGTTCAAGATGGCTAACAGAATCACTATGTCAAGCCATGTGAACAATCTAAGGTCTCTTATTCGACAACTAGCAAAGGTCAATGCTGCAGTGGATAATGAAGATGCTAAAGCTATTTTGCTAAACAGTTTGCCTTCAAAATTCAGCAATGTAATCTTTACTCTTAGTCAACTTTCTTATAAAAGTTTGGAAGACATGATTTCAGCTCTCCAAGTTGAAGAAAAGAGAACCATTGTAGAAGACACAACAGATTCTTCAACCTGAGGTAGCATTATACTCAAATAGTAGAAGATTTGATAAGAACCAAAGAGGGACAAAATGCTACTATTGCAAGAAAATGGGCCACATAGCTTGGAACTGTAGATATTCTCAAAGGAAAATCAAAGGAGCTAATGTAGCCATTGTTGAAGATCCTTGGATGTTGACAATGGTGAAGGAGAAGTTACTTTTTATGCATTTTAAAGAAGTCTAGTTCTTTTAAGACAGGTAAGAAGCTAGTGTAGATAGCTCAAAATTGATGGTTGTCTCTTTAGCTTGGGAGTCATACCCTTATGAGGGTTATGAGACAACTTGATGGAGCTCAATGATGTAGCTCAACATGGATTGTTGTCTAATGGTTCGGGAGATCTATGATTTGTGAGTTTGGGGAGGTGGTAATCTGGGAACTCGGGAATTCAGCTTGGGAGCTACACCTTTACGAAGATTTGAGGCAGCTTGATGGGGTTCTACTTGGTGTATGGCCTGTTTTCAAAGAATAGCTTCTAAAGAGTGGCATATTCATAGTTTTGGGTGTTTTTAGTTTGCTATGTTTTGTTTTCAGTGTGGTAAGCCTTAGGTTGGGGGGGGGGGTTGGGTATTAGAATAATATTAAATTATTAAAAGATAAGGCTTACAGTTGTAATAAAGCCACTATAGTGGCAAGTGTTTTCTTTCCATTTTTTTTAGAGTTTCTTTTTAGTTTTAGTGAGTCATGTAATGTTTATCCATTTGGGAGGTTTCTTCTCCAATCTCTATATAAGGAAACAAACCTCTTTGTAATTATTATCTTGTTAATTAATAGAATATTAAAATATTATGTTCTATTAATTTTTGCAATACTCTTGATGCATTGTTGTTTCTTCTGTAATGTGCTTATGCTAAAGGAACTACTTTAATTTTTTGGTTAGTTTGAAAGAAATGGTCTCCTAGAGTTGCTGAAGATGTGGAGTTATGGGAAGAGCAATGTGAGATTTCTCAATATAAAAATGCACACCTGCAAATCATTAAGGAAGTTCTCTTGAAAGAATTGTTGGAGAAGTGAGATAAGTTTAAAAATTCAGAACCTCAGTTTCAAATATTCTGGTACTAAATTTTTGGTGCCTTGATAGTTGTATTTTTGGTGCCAAGTGTTTCCGTAGTAATCCAAATTATAGGTGATGTTTGTAGAAATAGATATGATAAATCTCTAAAAACTTGAAACCATAGAGCAGTTGCACAAGGCCTATGGAAGGGTTTATAATATTGGGATCAATTGTAGAAGATTGCAGAATTGTGGGCTGACCTACAAGAGTGTGTGGTCAACATGAAGAAGGGTCTAATAGAGAGAAAAAAATCTGTATATATAGGGGGTGTCAAGCAACATGCAAAGGAGTTCATTGTAGTGGAGGTGTGTGAACCCTAGTAGGAGATGGGTGATTTTGTCCTTGTGCAGAAAAAAAGTGATCCCAAAAGGTCAATGAGGTTGGATAGAAGATTTGTTAAGTTGCTGTTAGTCCCATTTTTAAACTCGCCAAATTTTAAACTTTTTACCTCGAAATGTTATGTTGAGTTTATCCTATTATCTGAAGCAAAATCGCTCATCATCCCTGTTCCAATCCTCAGGCGCAATCACAAAATTGGTGAAATTCACAATAACAATTACTTTTGAAAATTGGTATGAGCTGGTGCAAATTCCTTTAATGGGAATGTTTCTAGGGATATTTCTACCAGTGTGGCCAGTTTCTGAGTCATTGCGACTCACACATTGTGAGATATTAATGCTTCTATTTTTCACGTGCAAAATTATGGAAACAATTAAATCTGCATTTTTGGAAGAGCTGGGAAAATTTCAGTCACTAGGTTTCATCGTATTACTGTTTTAGATAATCTGGCAATTTTTTGGCCAAAAATATGAAGCAGACCCAAAGTTATTGTAAATCTTCCATCAGCAAGCTCACAGATTATTTGTTACGGGGATGGTGCATCAATGATTTTCGGGTTTTTTGCGAATTAAAATATTTCAGATCATGAAATATATTTTCGTTGGTGCTCGGTCACAGTGGATGTTTGAAAAGATGGTGGCACAATTTGAAGTCTTAACATTCAAGTTTTAATAATTACTTATTTTAATAAAACAAGTAATCAATGGAGAAAATGATGAAGTGGGAAAATAAAAAGAAATAAAATAAAATTTAAAAGCAAAAATGGGGTTGTGAATTTTCACAACCCACTACAAGACAAGAATTGGGTTGTGAAAATTAACAACCCAATTTCAATTAATTTCCTCACTTAAACAGGCAAAGACGTTAATAGAGCAAAACCAACTTTTGCATGAAATGAACAAATTTGCAGTTAGGTGAAGTTGAATATGGAGTTTCTATTTTAATGCCATCACTAAGGGTATTGTTATAACTTATGACAGTTTGAGGGGTTTGAAGCTGCATGCAAGATATCGAATGGTGTTATATTTGTAAAGACCGACATAGACAAAGCTTTTAAAACAATTTCATAGATCATTCGAAAATTCAAGATAAATTCCATGTGGAAAGGTGTTCATAGATGTTTGTCTTGATTTCCCTGCAAATAAAAGCTGAAAGCATAGACAAGATATATGCATTGTTGATAGACACCTCCAGAGAAATATCATCCCATGGCATAAAGGCATGGAAATATTTATTGAAAGGCTTCAGAAACTTTCAAGTAAATGCAAAATGGTGGCATAGCAGCTGTGGGGAGAATGGTTTTGGTAACACATGCACGGGAAATATAGGAGCATAAACCAGGTGTTTCAACCGTTTGAAAAAAAATGCCTCATATAAATGTGTTCTCATGGAATGCCATGATTGCAGGATAGGCACATAGCATATTGTTTTAGCTTTGGCTGTAGACCACACGGGTTCAAGGGTTCGTACGGGTAGCTCTGACTATTTTGTTTGTATGTATGATTTCTAAGGTATGAATTCTCAACTGATGTCATTTAGACAGCTAGAACCATTTGGAGGGCATCAAGTTCACAATCTAAGTTGTAGTCCAACTTCTGATCTTTTTTTTGTAACTAGATCTGCCCAAGCAAAGATTTATGATCGTGATGGCCTTATCTTAGGAGAGTCTATTAAAGGCGACATGTATTTGCGTGACCTCAACAATACAAAGGGGCATATATCAAGTCAAAAATGTGGAGAATGGTATCCTAAAGAAAAGCAAATGGTTTTGATGTCCTCAGAGGACAATTCCCTTCACATTTGGTATGTGAATGATTTTAAAAGTCAAAAGTAGGTACTCAAGCCCAAGCTTGCAAAACATGGAAGAGTACTAGTGACAACATGTGCTTGAGGCCTTAATGGGAAATGTGTTGCTGGTGGTGTTGGAGATAGATCCATACAGGTGTGGAATGTCAAGTCAGGATGGGGTGGTAGAGCAGATCTATATGTTGATAAGGGACATGAAGATGATATCACAGATCTCAAGTTTTTTTTTGTTTAGTTAAGATAGCATCGGTCAGATATGAATAATGATTGCAGGCTATGCATCATCATTATTTTTAATCGAACTACTCTTACTTATAGACGTATTCAAGGATAACATAAATCTTTGTTTGCTGCTTGTTAAGATTGGTAACCACCGAAATTACCAAGAGAACCTACGCGCTCAAGAGACACGTCCCATGAGCAGACGTGTCTCCATCTTGTGGAGACACGTCCTCTCATGAGACGCATCTGTCTTTGAACGTGTCTTCTCCTTTGATGCAAATAAGAATTCTGTTTTATCTTGCAAACATAGAAATCAATTAATGTTCTGCAATCAGCACATTCAAACCAGATGCACAAAATCTAACTTAGAATTATTACACAGTATTCCTGTCTTCGAATTTCCTTAGGTCTTCTAGGATCCAGCTCTGATAAGATTTGATAGCATTTACATGGTATCAGAGCCACATTGAGTGAATCCAAATCAAATCTAGATATCAGACTCTTAGAAAAAATTTGTACTTTTAAAAAAAATCGAATTCACATCACATTCTTCATAATGTCAAGTATGATCAGATTTGAAGATCGTCTTGAGGGAGCAAACAACTTCACCTCATGGAAATTCAGAATCATGATGATTCTCAAAGAAAATAAGTTAGACTCATTTGTGAAAGAAAACAAGGGGGAACCAAAGGATGATCCTGAGAAAACTCAATGGATTGAGAATAATGAAAAAGCCATGAAAATCCTAGTAGATGCAGTTAGGGACCACATAGTACCTATTCTAGCAAAACATGAAACTGCATATCTAATGTTCAAATCCCTTGAGAGCACCTATGAGATAAACAACACCTGTAGGACTCTTGCATTAAAGAGGCAAATCAACAATATCCAAATAAACAAAGGAGAAACTATTAATGCATACTTCATGAGGATCATTGAAGGGATCAATTATCTACAATTGGATACCAAATTGATAGCAAAGAGTTAACACTAATTGCACTAGGTGGCCTACCAAACTCATGGGAGCCATTTGTTCAAGGAATAAGTGCGAGATCTGAACTCCCCAGGTTTGATAGACTAAGAATAGACTGCCTTCAAGAGGAAACAAGACTCTCAACAAAAGAAAACAAACAAAAATCCATAGATGAGGAAATTCAAGTGCTCAACACATCATCTAATAAAAAGGGTAAGAAAAACTCTTACGGGAAAGGATCATTTAAGAGAAAGAGAAATTCCCATGGAAAAGGGTCATTCAAGAAGAAGAAAGACATCTCTCAAATACAATGTTTTAGATGTGATCAATATGGGCACTATGCAATGAAGTGCCCGGACAGATCAAATCAACAAGCATCATTTGCTAAAGTAGGAAAGTAAAATTCAGACCATGATTCTAAGAAATTTGTATTCTATTCAGCCTTATCAAATCAAGAATCTAACAATATCAACAACTGGGTGATTGATAGTGGTTCTTCAAGGCACATCACAGGATTTAGAGAACACTTAGACACTATGAATGAAGAGACTGATGAAGAAGTAACAATTGGGGATGATTCTACACATCAAGTAAAAGGGGTTGGAACTTGTTCCATCACATTGAAATTTGGTCTCTCCCTTCAACTCACTGGAGTTTTATTCGTACTTGGGATAAAGAGGAATCTAATATCCATCTCTGCTCTTGGAGACAATGGATATAGGGTTACATTTATGGATGGGAAAGTTCTAGCATGGCCTAAGAACTCAACTATAAAGAAATCTCTAACCATAGGTGTAAGACAAGGTTATCTTTATAAACTATGCACTGAAGTCAAGCAAGTCCTTACCCTTGATACTTCTGAGTCAAATGAAATTTGGCATAGAAGATTAGGACACCTTCATTTCCGTGCCCTACCATCTGTGGAAAAACTTGTAATAGGATTACTGAAGATAAAACCAATTGATGAAGGAGCTTGTAAAGGTTGCGCCCTAGGAAAGAATACAAAGGGATCCTTTCACAATAGCTTGAGTAAAACCCAAAATGTTTTAGAACTGGTTCACTCTGATTTATGTGGACCCATGTCTGTACCCTCCAAGGCAGGCCTCCTATACTATGTCATATTTATAGATGACTTCTCTAGGAAGACCTGGAGTTATTTTCTTAAGTGTAAAGAGTCAATAGAAATCCTTAAAAGGTTCAAAGAGTTCAAAGCTCTCTCTGAAAACTTCTCCGGGAAGAAAATCAAAAACTTTCCCATTTTCACTTTAAACATGTAAAAGTAACATATAACAAAGATATTACAATAAATTTCTTCCTTTCTTTATTGATAAACATGTACAAGTTACAATATGTTTCCACATGAATTTCATTTTCATTGCAAATATAAATCAGAGTTAAAAGTAATACAGTTACATACATAGCTCGTAAGCTTTTGCACAAATAGAAGTAAGAAGGTCCAGGAGTCCGTCCTTTCAAATCTTGGTACATCGGCCTTTGTGGAGGAGAAACATCACTTTTCCGCCAACCACGGACTTATAATGCGGTCCCCCGCGTTCATTTTGCGAACGGCCCTCCTTCGAAGAAGAGATTGGTAGGGTATCCTTTAACGATTACCAGAGCATAGTGTTGTGTCCTACTCAACTAGAACCTTGCTATTTCACAATCTCGATCTAGTACTGGATCACAATGAACTGACAGTGTAGTCTCAACTATCTCACATCTAGGTGGATGTCGTACCTTTCACTACTTTGGCCAAAGTATTCTCATTCAGTACTTCGAATGAAGGTCATCTATCATAAACACTACTCAGGGCCGATTTGACTTAAGGCTTCCTTACTCTACGCATAGGTTTTGTCCTTCAATGGATGAATTCGTCATCCCAGACATCCTACAATCATACGAACCTACTAGAAATGAAAACAGTATTCAAGCGTCTTGTATCAATTCCTCCTAACTAGGAATTCTTTATCCTAGGAGTACTTAACTTGTCTCAGTTATCCCTATAGCTTAAGCTAAAAGACTTCACTTGATTCTGCCATCATCTCGATCCTAGTAGATAATAAGTACATCTACGTATTCCCACATATAGAGATCATACACAACATGCAAAAACCATTTAAAATGCAAGTAAATCCTTTCCTTTTACCTTTTTCTATTATTTCTTCTTAATGCAAGATAAATAATCTAATCCTTTAAACTCTTAACCCAAATAATCCCTTTTTCACAATTTAACATAACCATTGAATCCTTTACACATTTTCTCCTTTAATGCATTGTTTTATTCATCGAATTGGTTCTTTCCTATTAAGCTAATTGAAAGCAATGAACACAAGACGCAAAATATAAACAACACTTTAACAAAGGTTGTAAAATAGGAAGACTCTTGCCTGATTTTAAAGCTCCAACACAGCTCTCCCCGAGTCTTCTTCAGCAACTTCCAGATTTCCAAATTAAATGGCTATTAAGGAGAACTTTCAAATCAATCCTCACAATATTCACTCTTCTAATTAAAGATTAATTCATCTATGGCTTCACTCCACTCAAATCTTAAAAAGAAGACTTAACACAGTAATTAAACTGGTAAAAGCTCACTGAACTTATTTCACTCAGCATACAGGAAATGCAGCAAAATAGAGAATACACAGCAACTTAAATGAATTGGTATGGGAGCTCACAAAATGTTGTGAAACTCGTATTTAGCAAGAAGTAAGTTGAGAAGAGTGAAAGGGCGTCATTATATAGGGCCCGAATTGCAACTGTTTTCCCTTTTTGAAGGTATGTAAATTGACAACAAGTGCCTAGAAACAGTCAAAAGGACATTTGGCGGATTCCTTAGCCCTAAGTCATCAATTTGCAGGTGATTCGACCTCCTTAGAGCCAGCAAAAGAAGAATAAGTCAATTTATATGGCGGATTTTGACAGCACAAGGCGTTTTCCAGATTTTAGGTTATTTTGAAATAAATGTTTTTGAAAAACTTCGTTCCAGATGATATGTCGAACCTGCATCAATCCACGTTACATTTTCTTTGCCAGAGGAACCGCGTTTGATTCATTCTTCTCTGCCCATGCGCTTCAAGCGCGAATTTCTCCAGGTGCGCGATTTCAGACGCGTTTTCTTCTTGCGCGTGGCTTTGCACGCGATTTTCATGTTTCTTCTCTTTTTTTAAATATTTCAAATGTTCATTTAAAATAAATTCGTCTTCTCTTTGATTTGATTAACTCAAACAAAAGGCACGATTTCTTTGTTTAAGTTATTATTCTCTATTGTTAAAAATCGAAATGTTTCATCATTTGACTTATTTAAATATTTATTTACTCCTGGTAAAATATGATCTTTAATTTTCACTTAAGAGATTTTACAATATTATATAAGTAATAAGTTAATTTCCATAAATTTAGAAATTTAAATATAATTTCACTATATATATTTTATTATATAAATATTATTATAGTTCTTTTAAATATTAAACATATAAATATTTAAATACCCAAGTATTTAATATACTTATATATTTTAATATAACTATAATAATATTATATATAATCTTTAATATATAATTACTTATATATAACTATATTTATATTTAACAAATATAAATATATATATTTTGCCAGTTGGTCCTAGTACTTTTCAATATATATATATATAAATTCCAAGGCAAATATTATAGTAATATTATTTATCCATAGATAACAGATAGTGTATATATATATATATATATATACACATATATACTCGTATATATCTCAGTATACTATATACATGTATATACACACCCACTTAACCTATTCGCTTAGACCCATTCACGTTATGAACATAATACGTAAGTCTGATAAACAAACAATCATTTCTCAAGCACAAAGAAGTAAACTAGACTCCTTAAGCCTATGGATGACTTACCGTTATCTCGACAAACAGACTTGGCTTACTCAATCTATAGTATGTGTGTGTATGCTCAATTTGGTATTCGTTACTGTTTACCCGACCAAGTTCCTCCCCGAATGATGTCTCTCCTCTGTCCGGAGGTACAGTCTTCATACCTGCATATCACGACATGACACCGGCAGTCATATGCTCACAACAAGGCAGTTTGCATAAAACATTATAAAAAGTTAGATTAACATTATTCCATAACTGTATGCAACATTTAATCAAAACTAAATCATTTAGAAGTAACAATCAAATGAAACCATCATTTAAACAGGACTCATTCATTTATTAACGAGATCAACCATGTTTTATTCATCATCAAGATTCTCACATTACATTCAATGGCCCTATACAATAGTAGCTATAATATCGGGATGTAACACTTCTCCGGGAAGAAAATCAAAATTTTAAGGACAGACAATGAGAAAGAATACACCTCTGAAATCTTTAAGGAATTTTGCATGAATGTTGGAATTAAGAGGGAGTTTACAGTAGCCTACAACCCTCAACAAAATGGGGTTGCTGAAAGGAAAAATAGAACCATTGTAGAAGTTGCAAAAGCAATGTTACTTGACCAAAACATAGAAACCTCGTTCTGGGCAGAAGCCTCTAGGACTGCTGTCTACATTCAAAATAGGTGTCCTCATTCTCATCTAGATAACAAAACTCCTGAAGAAGCATTTACTGGCATAAAACCTGATATTAGTCACTTTAGGTTTTTTGGTTGCCCTGTCTATATTCATTTGCCCAAAGAGAAAAGATTCAAACTAGAACCTTCCGGAAAGAAAGGGATATTTGTGGGATATAGTGAATCCTCCAAAGCTTACAGGATTTTCATACCCGGGTAGGAACAAATTGAATTGAGCAGAGATGTCATCTTTGAAGAAGACATAGCATTCAAAAGGACAAGAAGTTCAAATGAGATAGAATCTTATTCACCTAGAGTCTTAGACGAGGATCCTACCCTTGAGATTCAGAGGGAGAATCCTGATGAAATATCAAATGAACTTCTATCTACTTTAAATGAGAATACAAATGACAACGGCAAGAAGAGACCACTTTGGGCTAGAAAGATGATCAAAGAAGTTGAGAATCATGCAACACCCAAAGGAACGTTTAGGGAAAGTAAAAGACCCAAACGGTTCTCAAGCTACGTTGCTCTAATGAATGACATCATAAATTCAGAACCCTCCAGTGTTTCAGAAGCCTTCAAACATCAAGTATGGAAGGACGCAATGACGAAAGAGTATCAGTCCATTCTAAAGAATGATGTATGCGATATAGTGCCTAGACCAAAAGAGAAATCTATCATCTCTTCTAAATGGCTCTTCAAAATAAAACATGCTGCTAATGGAAGTATAGAAAAACATAAGGCACGTTTTGTGGCAAGAGGTTTTTCACAAAAGGAAGGCATTGATTATGAAGAAACATTTGCACCTGTTGCCCGTTACACATCTGTGAGAGTAGTGATAGCCATTGCAACAGCTAAGGGCTGGAAGATCCATCAAATGGATGTAAAAACTGCCTTCCTAAATGGAACCATTGAAGAGGAAGTCTATCTAGAGCAGCTCGAAGGTTTTGTGATACATAAACTTGACTCACATGTATGCAGACTAAAGAAAGCACTGTATGGACTTAAACAGGCTCCCAGGGCCTGGTATGAAAGAATTGACAGCTACGTCTTGGGACTAGGATTCTCCAAGAGTGATGCAGACCCAAATCTTTACTTTAAGGTAATTAAAGGTGATATGTTAATAATTATTTTATATGTTGATGACTTGCTGATAATAGGAGAAGATCACCTTATTGCTCAAGGAAAGAAGGATCTAACTTCAGAATTTGACATGAAAGACTTGGGCATTTTACATTACTTTCTTGGTTTGGAAGTCTGGCAGAAACCAGGTGGCATCATACTAAATCAAGGAAAGTATACTATTGATATTCTGAAGAGATTTGGAATGTTGGATTGTAGACCCATGTCTACACCCATGGAAACCAACCTTCACAAACTAAAAGAAGCAACAACAAAATCCAAGTGTGCAGATTCAACCCTATATAGACAAATGATTGGAGCAGTGAATGCTCTAAGCCAGTTCATGTGTGAGCCAAAGGAAATTCACCTTATGGCTGTGAAACATATATTGAGATATCTTCAAGGCACCATTGGATATGGTCTTCTTTACAAAAATAATCAATTAGATCTGCATGGATACTCTGATTCAGATTGGGCTGGAAGTATAATTGATTGGAAAAGCACATCAGGATGTTGCTTCAGTTTGGGATCGGCTATGATCTCTTGGATCTGTAGAAAACAATCTTCTGTAGCTCAAAGCTCGACAAAAGCTAAATACATTGCAGCCTCTATGGGGGCAAGAGAAGCAGTTTGGCTCTGGAAATTGCTTGTGGGACTCTTTGGTGAGCCCTTGAATCCTACCATCATTCATTGTGATAATCAGAGTTGCCTCAAACTCTTTGTAAATCCAGTATTCCATGATAGATCTAAGCACATTGAGATCCTCTATCATTATGTAAGAGACATGGTAGAAAGGAATGTGATTCAGTTGGAGTATATTAGTACAAATGATCAAACAGCAGACATTCTCACCAAACCTCTCTCTCGAATCAAGGTTGAACACTTCTGGAAGAAGCTTGGTATGATTGAAATGTAATTTGATATTATGCTTGAAATTCAAAATTGCTTAGAAGTTGTACTAATATATTTAAAGATGTTTAATGTGTAAACTCTTTTGTCATGTGTGTAACTCCATGACCTTATGGGCTCACTCCCCCTGTGTACATTATTGAAAGGTGATGATCTTTCTAATAATGAACACTTGTATGTGACATTGTAAAGTGACGACTCTACAATGATCAGTTGAACTATCATGATAGATATCATGTGACTTGATATCTGTGGACATGTCATGATAGTATCTCTTGGACACTTTGATGGATATCATGGGACTTGATGTCATTTGAAGATCATTGTGATCCTTAAGAGATAATCATGGTGGATATCTATACATATCTGTGGATATGCCATGAATCATTATGGTAGACATCATGTGACTTGATGTCAGTGCACATACCATAATGAAGATATGTTATGAAGAATGTCATGTGACTTGACAATATTGAAAAAACATATCATATCTTCGATATCACGTGTGAAGGTGATATCTCCTCTTATTTGTCTTGAAGTATCTTCCCTAGCTAAAAGGGAGTGTTAAGTTAAGATAGCATCGGTCAGATATGAATAATGATTGTAGGCTATGCATCATCATTATTTTTAATCGAACTACTCTTACTTATAGACGTATTCAAGGATAACATAAATCTTTGTTTGCTGCTTGTTAAGATTGGTAACCACCGAAATTACCAAGAGAACCCACGTGCTCAAGAGACACGTCCCATGAGTAGACGTGTCTCCATCTTGTGGAGACACGTCCTCTCATGAGACACGTCTCTCTTTGAACGTGTCTTCTCCTTTGATACAAATAAGAATTCTATTCTATCTTGCAAACATAGAAATCAATTAATGTTCTGCAATCAGCACATTCAAACCAGACGCACAAAATCTGACTTAGAATTATTACACAGTATTCCTGTCTTTGAATTTCCTTAGGTCCTCTAGGATCCAGCTCTGATAAGATTTGATAGCATTTACATCTTCCAATGGGAACATCCTTTTCTCTAGAAGCATTGATGCCACTCTTAAGGTTTGGGATCTATGGAAGATGAGAACTCCACTACAAGTATTCAAGGACCTCCCAAAGAATTATGCTCAAACAAACATGACATTTAGTCTCTACGAGTGGCTAATATTTACTTGAACCTCCATAGAAAGAGATAGTGATTGTGGAAACTTATTATGCTTCTATGATAAGCAAAAACTAGAATTGGCTTCAAGAATTGGTGTGCCTTCGACACAATGCTATACGATGTGCTTGGTATCCATGTTTAAATCAGGTCTTTGCTACAACTGGAGATAAAAAAAGAGGGTGGAACCCATATACTATATGATCTAGCTTTAAGTGAGAGGGGAGCACTTGTTTGTGTTGCTCGGGTACCCAGGGAAAAAAATCCCTAGATAATTTTGGAGCCAAACTTGTTATCCATAATCCACATGAATTGCCCTTATTTCAAGAAGAACCAAGCCTGATATAATTGAAGTCATATTCTAGGATAAAAGGTTACCTCCATATTCCAAGAAAAAAGTATTAACTGAACATATCTAATTGTGGGAAAATATCTCTCCTCATAAACGTTTGGAAGATTATGGAAGTTGGTTTTTATTAGAGTGAATGGTCAAGTTATTGGGAGTAGTGAGATGAGAAATACAGGATGGGGACTATATAATGATAAGCATTTCATCTGTCAAAATACTTTGATTTCAAAATAAGTCATGGAGGAAAGAATGCATCTATGATAGACCTTTCTTTAAACAAAGCAACAATTGTTGGAAATATAAACATTAATCTTAGGAGATGTTCTCTAGGTGATAGTTAGTTCTTCCTAGTGGACTATGTGCTTTCATGGGGGCTCTTCTTAAATTTGTATCTTGATTGGATAATGGTGTCATAAAAATTGTTAATAGAATTGCTTTAAAAATCCAAGAATAGGTAGAAAGAAAAGAGTATCTCAAGACCACAAACACTTGGGGTTTCTTGGAAGAACAACTTATGGCATACTCCAATTAATTGAACTTTTGCAACTTCCTACACAACAAATCATACAGTAAGTGTAGTTGACAAGGTAAATGAACTATTTTCTCTAGGGGAAAAGTTCACAATTTACAATGTCCAAGTGGATCTTCTAAAGAGGCTCTTAAAGCTTTCAAAATGAATATTGATTGGTGTAAAGCCAATTCCACAACCTTTGCTAACATCTTGATGCTGGTGTCAAATCGGGAAACTTTGAAGCGTGTATGGATATTCATCAAAGCCTAAAGAACAATGAATTTTCTTCAATTCAAAGTTGGCTAAGGGAATTATAATCGGGTTCCATGGAAGGATGGTCATTAAATATAGTTGAAGTACATATCCCAGGAGGTTAAATTGTCAGTGAATAAGTGATTCTTGGATTCGAAAAAGATACAATGCTCACCTCAATGAGACCAATAGCTTGTTCTTTCTTTTCAAATTCCAAATTTCTTATTGCATTTTTGTAAAAGTGACTTATGTCACTTATTGTAACTAGAAGTTAGAAAATAAACCTTGTTTCTAGAAAAGTGATGTAAATCCTAACGGAGTAAGATATCTGTATTTCAAAGGAAGTTAGGAGGTAGTTATAAAGTGGTTACAAGGTAGTTATTGAAGAAGGCCTATAAATACAAGGCTATTTCAAATGTAAAGGGAACTCTTACAGAAGTGAACTTTGAGAAGAACATTTTGGAGAGAATTTTTAAGGACTTTTGGCTTGACACTTTGCACCTAAGGGTTTCTAAGATTGCATAATTTCATGAAGATAATAAAGAATGCATTTGGTTCATATGTCCAAAATGTATTTCTAGATTATTATTGCTGATTTCTTTTATGTTAAATTGGCAACCCCTTTTGTGTAATTGTGGAATCCATTGGTCATTTCTATGTGATCGATGAAATATAGTCATTCCTTAGTATCTTGGTTTGAATGTGCTAAGGATAAACGTACACAAAAATTACAAATACCTCCATCATATGAGGGAGTACCCCTCTCAAACGTAGAGGAAGATCGTTAATCTCATAATGATCTCTTCAACTGTTGGAACAATTGTTACTGCTCATTGGGAAAACAGGGTCATTTTTGGAGAAACAATTGCAGTGACAACTATGTTTACCAACAGTTGCAATAAAGGGTTGTGTGAAGAACAAAAACAAAATATCTTGTGGAAAGCAGAGAGCCAACTTGTAGTCATAAAAATCAGGAACAATAGAACAATCAAATTGCACAAATGAAAGGCCCTCACAAGTGAAATTTGTCGAAACACACAATAGAGTAGAGAAATCACATGCAATAGAGTAGGAAAACATGCACACGAGAATAGAAGAAATTCAGCTTTTGCACATGTTATCAATCCTATGATAATTGGTTGGCTGATGTGACTTCAAATAAAGATGTCCAATCCCCCAACGTAGGGTGCCCAACTATTTTCTCTTCTCCCCTACTACAAATATAAATGTCTACAATTGGCACTTAAGCATTTGACAGAATATGAAAGAGGCGCAAGAAAGGGACAAGAAGTGCTTCCAAAATGTGTCATTTTAGTTTCTCCCTAGGGAAGTCAAGTGCATATGCACATAAACAATACCCCGGCTAATCAGATTTGATGAGTTGTCCATTTCCGGCCCAACAACCTCCATTCAACATTAGCTACCTCAGGTAATGCAGATGCCCTCCTAAGTAAATATAATGATGCAGAAGTCAGATACCTTTTCTCCCTGCTCTGATTTTAATCCGACTAGCTGGTTGTTCCCCAAATTTCACTCAACAAACCCAGGTTCGATGTGTTGTTGATTTGTCCAAGGATGTGTTAGAATATTTTGTCATTAATGTCAAAGTTGAGCTGCTTGCTTGTGCTCTTGAGTTGCTTGAGATACTTGCCTGTGTGTTGAGCTGCTTGGATGTGTGCTTGAGCTATCTGATTGCTTGCTTGAGCTACCTGATTGTCTGGTTGAGCTTCTTGCTTGTCTTCTAGTTAGCATATAAGCCAAGTCAGCCTGTTGAGTCAGATTGCCTTATCAGCATAAGTGTCAGGTTTGAATTTTCTTGTTAATGCCTATGAGGAGAATTCAACGACTTAATGTTTGAGGTGACTGTTTGAAAATCTCCTCTTTTTAGTCGACAGCTTGACTAGTGATGTGTCTCATCTCCAACGACTTCAGTTTTTAGTCCTGACAAAATTGAATATGAGGCGGCTATTATTTTTTCATTTTGAGGCAGCTTAAGGCTATTTGTGTCGGCTTCTTTATTCTAACATTATGCCTTCAAACGCCTTGCCATGCTGGTGGTCTTTTTATTTCCCTACAGAATCTTTTATTGTTTTTGAGGGCATTGACGGCTTCAAGACACATTTAAGACTATTGATATCTTCTCAGGCGGAGTTAGTGAATGAAGATATTTTTAAAAGGATTAGCGTTGCATTTCTAGGTCATGTTTATGGCATGTTTCTTTCATTATTGGGTGGCTTCATTTTAACATGACAGTTTTATCTTCAACACTTAATTCACAAGCATGTGAATTCAAAAGATTGCAAAGTCGTATTTATTCTCACCTGGCAGACATATGTGACGGATTTTTTTTAGAAGTCGTGATTATTAAAAACTCAATTGTCATTAATTTTCTATCGCTATCCTTGAAGTTTTGGGCGGCTCCTTTTTATGGTGAATGTATTGTGACTACTCTTTTATTGGAATAATCATGGAGTGGGTGTTTATGGTGACGGTTTATTCCTAGCATCGTCGGCTCTTTCTGGTAGGCGTTTTTATTAAAAGACTATTGATATCTCTTGTGTTTTGTGTGGAGGCAGTATGTATTGGGTCGGGTGTTTAGTGGAGTCATTTTTTCAGGAGCTATTTTTAAGTATCGATATAGTTATCAAACCAAAAAAAAGAGGAATTTTGTTTTAATGAGCTACGGGAAGGGAGTTCTGTTGAAAGTCGAGCCTTAATGTTGGTTCTATCGCTAGAAAGAAAAATCTATGTGCGTGGTATGGGGATGACTTGAAGTAAATCGCTTAAGTTACTCAACCGCGATGGTGTAAGGGAGTATGGATTTTGTGACCATTAATTCATATTGACATAGTGTGTGAAGATGGGTGCGACGGTTTTTGTCAAGTCTTAAGCATTATTTTTGTAACGGGTCACACAGTGTGCGTTGAGTTGTATATGTGAGAAGACGAGCGTATGGTATGAGTAAAAAAAAATTATCTGAGCTTCATAGTTTCAGGTGGTGTAATGATATATTCTATGCGGACTGTGTTTGGTTATCTGCGTGAGCTTACTATGGATGCTTGAGGGTGTTACGAGTTCATTATATGCCATCTTTTTTGCATGATTTTTCCATACACTGCTTTTAAAGGTGGACGTAGGGACTGTGTGGAGTTATCTTCTTGGTCGATGGAGTGTAGGGATGAAAATACTATTTAATTCCATCATTTTTGATGTGAAAGTCGTGTGAAGTGAGTAATGTGTGCGTGTTTAATTGCCGAGGGAGAGATTTGTAGTCATGCTGCAGACTGTCATGGAAGTTAAGTTGCACATATGAGTGTCTAAGTTTTTAATCTTCTAGGTGTCGTGAATGGTGACTGAATGTGTGAGAGAGTCTGAACAAGCAATATAATATACAATGAAATATGCTAAATGAGATTGTGTTGTGACATGAGTTGTTGGAGTCGGTGGTTTTTGAAATAAAGAATTCAAGTTTGCATTATTCTAAAGTTAGAGTTGTTGTTCAGTCAAATCAGTGGCTGCAAATTCCTGAGTTTGGACAAAGTTTATACAAGTTTGAGCCTGTGATGTCCCTGCTCTAGTCAGTTCTCAGGAACAGTGTGCTAGCCTTTTCTTGGACCCTTGTGGGCTAGCTGGATTGGTTAGAGGGTTAGTGGTGTTTTCTGGAGGAGTTGATCGTTCTCGTTTTCAGAGCTCAGTGATTGGTTCATAGCAGGCGTTAGCAGTTCAGGGGTTGACAGCTTCTGACGGCACGGGAATATTTGGAGTTTTGAGAGAGTTATGGATTTTTAAGTGATTTGAGTTAATTAATTAACTTAATGCCTTATTATAAAGTCAAATTGACTTTATACATTTTATATCACTTAAATATTCTATAAAGGTGATTTAATATTTTAATCACTTAAAATATAAAAAGGGTGCCCAAGTATTTAAGTCAAAAACTATTGAAATGACTTAAATATATTTTTAAAAGATTTAAAATATGAAGAAGGGCGTATCTTTCTTGGAAGTTGTGCATTTTTGCATATAAGGCATTTTGGCAATGGGAAATTCACTTCTTGAATATTTTGACTTTGCCTTTGGTTTTTTTCCCGTGCTTTCCTTTGTGATCAGGGTTTGAGCAATATTTCCATTGGAGAACGAAATCTCTTCAGTGTTGAGCATTTTTGAGACTGTGAGAGACCAGTTGAAGTAGTGCATTGGTGAGAGCTTCATTCAGAGGTTCTACTGAGCTTGATCTGTGTTTTTATTGAATTCCTTTATCAGTTTTTAGAGGGTTTTGAGAGATGGCGTCTTCATTTCACCTGGTAGGCACTCTACTTCATGGCTGTACCTTTTGAGTGGGAATTCTGGCTTTTTGCATTGAAGTGTGTGGCTCTTTGTGCAAGGGCGTTTGGACTTTTCTAAGAGAAACACCTTCCTTTTTGAGAGTTTCTCTTCATCTCCTTTGGCGTCTGGCTTGTACTTGTCATTTGCCTCAGTTTTTCAGGCTAGACTTTGCATTCTGTAGCTTCCTACACTGGATTTTGTCAAGTTTTCACCATCTTGGCTGGCGAACTGGACTACTTTCTTAAATAAATAATTTGGAAGCTTTCGGGTATGTGTATCATTTGTGATCTATTTGTTTCAGATAAATAATGTCTTCTACACTTTCATTTTGAAGAAAATAGTTTAGATTTACATTTTATGAGCAATTTATATGATGCGCTCCTCTTCTGTCTATAAAATTTCTCTAAAAAACTAAAAAAACACAATAAGACTTGAGAAAAATACAGGGGTTTGAGTTGTGAGCCAGCAGGGCTCATCACAGTGGTATCAGAGCACTGATCCTGCCAGCCTGAAGGGTTAGCAGCTTCTATGCGGTCTCATTAGAACAGGTTTGACAGGTACTACTCACGTAGGGGTCCTGGTGTTCAAAGAAGTACTTTTGAACCATTTTCAAAGTTTTCGTTTGATGAACAGGAAGTAGAATTAGAATTTGATAACATGGCTGATAGGGAAGCTGAAGGTTCTCACAGGAATCCTCTCAATGAAGAGGATAGAGAAGCTAGAGATGTACTCAAAGGCATGGTGGTAGGCCAAGAATAGGTGGAAAATATCCTCCAACAGCTGAGCACCAATGTTTAGAATTTGACACTTCATAGAGGTCAGAATCAGGATCGAGATCAGGAAGGCAATATACATAGAGAACCTCAGAGAATCATTGCTCTAGCACGCACCTTTGAGCGAGCTACTTGTCCTACCTTTGTCAGAAATGACACTGATGAAGAGGAAGAGGTTGAACAGGGTGGTGAAATTAACTTTGCAAATAACATTGTGGCTATGCATGATGAATGGGATGCATTGCCTCCGAGAGTTAAGGATCACCTTAACTTCGATCGTTTCATGAGCCAGAAAAGAGAACACACTAGAAACTGGAATGACAGGAGGCCTAGATACAAGCATAATGATCTTAGATAGGCTACCAATAAACTTACCTTAGCGAACTATGATGGTAGTGGCAGAGTTACAGCATGTGCCTGGGTGAGTAAGTTGGATACATTCCTGACACTACGTCCCATGCTAGAGGAAGATGCCATTAGATTTGTAGCACTTCATCTTGATGACGTGGCACATGACTGGTGGATTCATGGCATGGTTACTCTTCACCATGACTGGATTACCTCATACCAGGAGTTCATTGATAGATTGGTAGAGAGGTTTGACAAGCATGATCCCAAACTATTCTTTAGAGATCTGGCACAACTAAAACAGTTGGGTAGCTTGGAATTGTACATTGGAGAGTTCCAAAGACTATCCGTGATGGTGACTGGTATCTTATTGTTCATTGAGGGTCTTTTCAAGCCCATGAAAGGTTGGATAAAAGCATTTGATCCACCTACTTTACAGGAGGCCATGAGGAAAGTTCGCAGTATGGAGCTTACTACACCTCTTAAGCCATTTGGCTCGAAATCTTCTACCTCCTACACAGAGAACAAATCTGATCCCAAAAAGGCTGATAATGCTGATCAAAAGAAGAAATTTGCAGCTCCTTTAGATCGTGAAACAATGAATGATCTATGTAGAAGGAAGCTTTGTTTTTACTATAACAGCCCATATGACTTCAATCATGACTGTCCCCTCAAGCCTAAAGGGAAAAACAGGCACATGGAATGGTTTTATGAGGGAGAAATGTTGACTGATTTTTCTGATCAGCAAGCTGCAATCTATGACACGGATGAAGAAAAAGCAGAAAATGAGGCAGAGGTTGAGGTAGAGAGTGAGCTACAGGAAGCTCATATGTCCAGCATGCAGAGAGAGGGATCTTTCAGGCTCCATGGGATTTTAACGGGTCAAAGAGTCATATCTCTTTTGGACACAGGTGCAACCCACAATTTTATTGATTCACGGTTAGTGGAGAAAAGGGGAATTCAAACTCGGTAGTTTGAAGGCATTCGAGTCAAGGTTGCAGATGGATACACTCTCAATTGCGAGAGGATGATTCCTGATTTGCCAATGAAACTCAACAATTTTGAGTTTAAGGCAGATTTTTATGTTGTGAACATGGGAGGAACAGATATAGTTCTCGGCATGAAGTGGCTTCATGCGATAGGAGAGTTCACACTTAATTTGCATGACATGGAGATGAAATTCAAAGTTGATGGCACAAATCATGTTCTTAAAGCTATCAAGGACAGCAATGTAAAAGAAATTTCACTCCGAAGAATGGAGTGTTTGATTTGACATGACATGGTAGATTGGGCAGCTGAGTGCAAGCTAATGCCTCCACAGTTGGAGCAGCAAGCTTCTTCTTACCATCCAGATGTACAGGAACTCCGAATCAAACATGCAAAGGTTTTCAGTGCAATTCCACCAGGTAGACCTCCTGATAGAGGTATTGAGCATATCATAGAGCTAGATGAGGGCACGAAACCTATCATGATCACTCCTTAGCGGCACCCCAAACGTCTAAAGGATGATATTGAGAAAACTATAAAGGATCTTTTAGCTATGGGGCACATTAGACCGAGTAAGTCACCCTTTGCTTCATCAATTGTTTTGGTGAAGAAAAAGGATGGTACACTTAGGATGTGTATTGACTATAGGATGCTCAACAGGAAGACTATTAAGAACAGGTATCCTATTCCACAAATTGATGAGCTAATAGATGAGCTACATGGAGCTTGCTATTTTTTGAAGATTGATTTGAGGACTGGGTACCATCAGATCAGAGTCCGAGAGGTGATTTGAGGACTGGGTACCATCAGATCAGAGTCCGAGAGGAGGATATTGAGAAAACTACATTCTGATGCCACTATGGACACTATGAATTCTTGGTTATGCCATTCGGTTTAACCAACGCTCTAGCTACATTTCAATCTACTATGAACAGGGTTTTCCATCCTCACTTGAGGAAATTTGTATTGGTGTTCTTCGACGACATCCTAGTTTACAGTAAATCATGGGAGGAACACATGGTCCACCTAGATGAGGTATTGAGTATACTTGACAGGGAGTCCTTGTATGCCAAGGAGTCCAAGTGTGCTTTAGGCATGGCAGAACTTTTATATCTGGGTCACATTATCAGTGGAGAGGGAGTCAACATGGATCCAGAGAAAGTTTGAGCTATCATCGATTGGCCTACACCTGAGACATTGACACAGCTCAGGGGGTTTGTAGGATTATGTGCCTTCTATCGTCGGTTCGTTAGTGGATTCTCGCGACATGCTGCGCCACTAACTGATTTGACTAAGAAGGGAGCCTTTGTGTGGACACCTCTTGCACAGGCCTGCTTTGAGAAGTTCAAACTTCTCATGACTACATGTCTAGTTTTGGCTTTGCCGGATCTCACCAGACCTTTTGAGCTACATTGTGATGCCAGTGGTGAGGGTATTGGTGCAGTCATCATGTAGGATCGACACCCTATAGCTTTTGAGAGCAGGAAGCTAAGAGGTCCTGAACAGAGCTATAGTATCTACGATAAGGAAATGTTGGCCATCATGCATGCCATGGCCAAATTCAGACAATACTTGGTTGGTAGTAAATTCAGTGCTAAAACTAATCACAATAGTCTAAAACATTTTCTTGGGTAGTGAGATTTGAACGAAAGGCAACAAAAATGGGTTAGCAAACTTCAGTCCTATGATTTTGACATCTCCTATGTCAAGGGCACTCAGAATGTGGTTGCTGATGCACTATCTCGCCATCCACCCTTGAGCTCCATTGCACAGATTGCAGAGGACTGGAGACACATGATAGTAGCAGAATATGCTAAGAACCCGTGGGCTTCTAGCATAGTAGATGGGATAGTACAGGATGACAGGTACTCACTTGTAGATGATCTTATCATTTACAAAGGGAGGATATTTCTAGTCCCAGGTTTGGAAATGAGGGACAGAGTTTTGAGATCATTTCATGATTCACCTATGGCAGGACATCCCGGTTACTTTAAGACCTACAGGTAGGTACAGGAGAGATTCTCGTGGAAGGGTCTCAAGTCATTTGTTCTTCAGTACGTCAGGGAATGCCTTGTTTGTCAGCAGAACAAGCAAGAACATACATACCCTGCAGGTTTACTCCAGCCGCTTCCTATTCCTGAGAGGAAGTGGGAATGCTTGTCTATGGACTTCATCATAGGCTTGCCGAAAGCTCAAGGGAAAGACAACATTTTTGTGGTAGTAGATCGGTTGACGAAGTATGCTCATTTCTTCTCCATCACTACTGCACACATAGCTACTCAGGTGGCAGACTTGTTTTTCCGAGAGGTATTCAGGTTGCACGGGTTACCTCGGAGTATAGTCAGTGACAAGGACAACAGGTTTATGAGTAACTTTTGGCAGGAGTTATTCAAACTTTGCGGGACAGAGCTCACTCCAAGCACTAGCTACCACCCACAGACAGATGGGCAGACTGAGATAGTCAATAAATGGGTGGAGGGATACTTGAGGAATTATAGTTCAGGGTAGTAGAAGGCATGGGTGAAGTGGTTATACCTTTGTGAGTATTGCTACAATACCACTCATCACATGAGTATTCAGATGACACCATACCGAGCGTTATATGGGTATGATGCTCCGAGTTTTCTAGATTTGTTGCTGAGTGATAGCAGAGTTTCTAGTGCTGGTGATCTGTTACAGGAGAATCAGGACATCATGAGAGTACTCAGGGAGAACATTCAGAAAGCTCAAAATCAGCAAAAACAATATGCTGATCAGAGGCGAGTGGGGCGAACTTTCGAGATCGATGATTTGGTGTATTTGATGCTTCAGCCTTATAGGCAGTCCACTCTTCGTGAGAAGGGTGCCGAGAAATTTAAGCCACGATACTATGGACCCTTCAGAGTTGTCAGATGTGTCGGTGAAGTGGCTTATGAGTTAGATCTTCCGGTGGACAGTAAGGTTCATAATGTGTTCCATGTGTCGCGCCTCAAAAAGGCGTTGGGACAATAGGTGACTCCTATTGATTTACCACCCCTGGATGATGAGGGGAAATTGATTTTGATACCTGAGGCCATTCTGGATTCCAGAGAGCGTCATCTTCGGAGGCGGGTTATTAGGGAATACTTGGTAAAGTGAAAAGATCTACCGGCAGAGGATGCTACTTGGGAGAGTGACAATATTCTTCAGCATCCGGCTTTGAGTTTGCTTGTGGACAAGCAAATTCGGGGAGGGCGGACTGTGATGTCCCCGCTCTAGTTAGTTATCAGGAACAATGTGCTAGGCTTTTCTTGGACCCTTGTGGGCTAGCTGGATTGGTTAGAGGGTCAATGGTGTTTTCTGGAGGAGTTGATCGTTCTCTTTTTCAGAGCCCAGTGATTGGTTCATAGCAGGCGTTAGCAGTTCAGGGGTTGACAGCTTCTGACAGCACGGGAATATTTGGAGTTTTGAGAGAGTTATGGATTTTTAAGTGATTTGAGTTAATTAATTAACTTAATGCCTTATTATAAAGTCAAATTGACTTTATACATTTTATATCACTTAAATATTCTATAAAGGTGATTTAATATTTTAATCACTTAAAATATAAAAAGGGCGCCCAAGTATTTAAGTCAAAAACTATTGAAATGACTTAAATATATTTTTAAAAGATTTAAAATATGAAGAAGGGCGTATCTTTCTTGGAAGTTGTGCCTTTTTGCATATAAGGCATTTTGGCAATGGGAAATTCACTTCTTGAATATTTTGACTTTGCCTTTGGGTTTTTCCTGTGCTTTCCTCTGTGATCAGGGTTTGAGCAATATTTCCATTGGAGAACGAAATCTCTTCAGTGTTGAGCATTTCTGAGACTATGAGAGACCAGTCGAAGTAGTGCATTGGTGAGAGCTTCATTCAGAGGTTCTACTAAGCTTGATTTGTGTTTCTATTGAATTCCTTTATCAGTTTTTAGAGGGTTTTGAGAGATGACGTCTTCATTTCACCTGACAGGCACTCTACTTCATGGCCGTACCTTCTGAGTGGGAATTTTGGCTTTTTGCATTGAAGTGCGTGGCTCTTTGTGCAAGGGCATTTGGACTTTTCTAAGAGAAACGCCTTCCTTTTTGAGGGTTTCTCTTCATCTCCTTTGGCGTCTGGCTTGTACTTGTCATCTGCCTCAATTTTCAGGCTGGACTTTGCATTCTGTAGCTTCCTACACTGGATTTTGTCAGTTTTTCACCATCTTGGCTGGTGAACTAGACTACTTTCTTAAATAAATAATCTGGAAGCTTTCGGGTATGTGTATCATTTGTGATCTATTTGTTTCAGTTAAATAATGTCTTCTACACTTTCATTATGAAGAAAATAGTTCAGATTTACATTTTATGAGCAATTTATATGATGCGCCCCTTCTCTTCTGTCTATAAACTTTCTTTATAAAACTAAAAAACACAATAAGACTTAAGAAAAATACAAGGGTTTGAGTTGTGAGCCAGCAGGGCTCATCATAGAGCCTCACTGTTCAAGTGAAGGCAAAGTTTAAAATTTAGTGTTCTTTGTGATAAAAGTTCGTGTTTCAGAAGTTTGGAGTTGGTGCTACAGTTGGTTCAGAGTTGGTGCTTCGAGAGGGGGAGTTGGTGCTCTCAGTGAGTTGGTACTCACTTTTGTAAACATGGTTGGTGCCCTTTGGAGTAATAAAAGCAATATTTTGCCGTGGTTTTTTACCCGTAAGACTTTTCCACGTAATCCTAGTGTTCATCTTGTTCATAGTGTTTTGTGTTGCTTTCAATGTTTATGATTTCTGAGTTATATGGTTTTAAGTTTTAAAGTTTTGAAATACTAATTCACCGCACCTTCCCCTCCCCCTCTCAGTATTTACTGTGTGCTCTTCAAGATGCTCATGCTACTCAGTCCATAATTCAAAATTCAGCTATCTCAGATTACTTGCAGATGGTCACCATTCAAGCAAAAGCCTCTAAATGAGAAAAGAAGATGATTCCTCAAACCTCTCCACCCACTTGTTGCTTGGGAGATGAAAAATGTTGAGGACATTCCCTTTAATCCCATTCAAACAAATGCTGAGGACAGCCTATGAGCTAAAAGATAAATAAGGTTGAAACAAGACAGCTCTACCTTCATAGGATTCTCCAAATAAGAGAGTATTTAGGGAGTGACTCAAAATATTGAAGAAAAAGGAGCTAGTACCATTTTGCTTCAAACATGTAGAACTGTTAGCATTTTAATTTCTCTTTTGCAAGACAACACAAAAATGCAATAGTGTGTGAGGTAAAACCTCCCTTCAAATTAGGAGGGGAAGCTCCTTGAAATCCAACTGAATCTAAAATAAACTAATTGACCCTAGACTAAAACTATAGCCAAAATAAACAGATTACATTGAGGGGTTTTGCACAAAGGAAATAATTAAGTGCCTATTTTTTTACTTAAAATACACGTGCCTGATTGTGAACAATCATTCCTTGTAGATGAGATGTTCAGATATTAAAGGATGCAAACTATCTAAACACAAAACAAACACAACTTCCTATTGGCTAAAATAAAGACTAGTAATCTGTTGCAAACAGGATTTGAAGGAATAACAGTTTGAACAACACATGATTCAAAAAATTGAAAGGCTATGTTACATGCAAAGCTACAACCTAGATAGGCAAATATCTTCAATACAAAGCTTGACTATATATGATCTACTTTCGAGTCAATTCATGAAATTATAAATATAGTGAAAAGTAAAAACAATAACTTCAGCTGAATAATAGTTTCTGCAACATAAACTTCACTTCTAGTATCATTATGGATGTCTTGTGTCCAAGGCACTTATAGTTATTTATAGGTTACTATGAATAGCTTTTAAGGATTTGTGAATAAGAATTAAATATCACAAATAGAATTGCTTTAAACCAAATCTATCCAAGAGCTACAGAAAAAAGTAGAAAGGAAGGAATTAAAACCAAATATATTTTAAAACAACTAATAGAACACAACTAAAACAACCCAAAAATAAGCCTTCATCTGTCGCTTGGATTAGAACATTGGGAATAGTCACTACTGGATATAGCCATTGTTAAAAATAGCAATTTGGACATGAATGTTCTTTTGAAAATTTGAA